>CAOLHI010001751.1:0-335561 GCA_948474755.1 Ctenosaura bakeri
GGGTCCAACGTAATGCAGACTTTCCCTTGAGCCCTTCCGCAGGGCTCCTCCATTAGTCCAGGGCGAACCGGAGCAGTGCGAGGTCTTTAGATCCGCACCGCTCCAGCTGAAAATGGCGGCGTCCTGTGGCTTCCAGCTGAAAATGGTGGCTTCATGGGTGCGGACCAACTGCTGATGCTGGCCACACCCACAGCCCTCCCTCTGCTGATCACAGGCTCGCATCAGTGCATTCCAGAAAATTGAAAGACCGGATTTTTCTGGTCTTTACTTAGCGTGCTGGAGGACCACTTGGGGGCGGTTTGGATCGGACTAAGGTGCAGAACTAGGTTAAATAGTCCTCACCTAGTCCGATCCAAGGTGCGGACGACCTCTGTGTCAGGGTGCCTTGGTCCGTTGTAACATCCAAGTGCGGAAAGGGCCAAGAAGCCCCTTCAGATCAAATGAGTGAAAAGCAGAGCACATCCACTAGATTAAAAAATTCTGTTTATATACCATTATTATATGGCTTATTAACACATATCCCTGTGTGCAAAACATACTTTAATGACAGATGAACAAGGTAATTGCTGCAAACAAGCATAATAGCCTTCCAGAATTAATAAGACTTCAAATGCGCAATGCAGAACATGAAAGACAGTGTGGATGTCACTTTTTCCCCCAAAAAAGTTGTTTGGTAAGGCACTACCCACACTAAGGCCATTTTCGCACTAGGCTGTTATAGTGCTATGATTCCACTTTCAACATCCTATGGAATGCTGGGCCCTTCCAAAACTGCAAACCCCAGCATTCCTTAGGATGTTGAAAGTGGAATCATAGCGCTATAACAGCCTAGTGCAGAAATGGCCTAAGATAACGCAATAAGGATATCTTTGAAATGAGCTCACAAATATGTAAGTAAATAAATACTAGCCAGTTTGGAGTTATGGTTTTGGTTCCAGACTAGCACTCTGGAAACCAGGGTTCGAATCTCTGCTTGGCCATGGAAATCCACTGGCTAACCTTGGGAAAGTCATACTCTCTCAGCCTCTGAAGAAGGCAAAGGCAAACCCCCCTCTGAACAAATCTTGCCATGAATATGACGTTATAGAGTTGCCTTAGGGTTTCCATGAGTTGGAAATGACTTGAAGGGACACAACAATTAAGTAAGTAAATAACTAAATTTATTTTTCAACCCCACTTAATTCAAATCATCAACAGCAAATTAAATATTCCTTGTAAATGTTTTGTACCAGTGACACTTACTTTTTTTAAACAATGATTAACTTTCCACATTATTTTAATTTATTACATTTAGGAGGGATTTGATGGGATTTGTCCATTTTCAACAATTACAAATGATATTTAAAATATAACTATTTAACAATTAATTATTACTATTGAAGAGCAATGCAACAAATTAATATAATATTTTTTCTTTTAATGCTTTTATGTTTAACAAATGAATTATCTTTAACGATTGAATAATTAAAATATTATTGCTGATGGTAATATTCTCAGGTTCTGTAGCAGGGTTAGGTCTTGAAGTGCTCATCTAAGAGAGACATAGATCCAGCAGCCCATTTGATTAGTAGTTGTAGCTTTAATTCATAAACTTAGCCTGAATTTAAAAAAGATTTCCACCACTGGCCTCCACTGCCTAAAGGCATTTTAAAGTTATTTTGAAAGAGCACTGTGACACTTTTTTTTTCATTTTAAGGTCCATCTAGATTGCATGAACCTCCTTGCTAAACATTAAAATACTGTTTCTACTTAGTTTGCTAACTTTGAACTTTATGGAAATGTTGGGACCATGCAACAAAGCACAGTTGTTTTACCAGTAAATATAGACTTCAGTAATTTTTCTACGATAGTCATTTACAGGCTTTCCCCACTTATCTGACAGGTCAGAGACCAGAACATTGTCAGAAAACAGAATTGGTTGGAAAGTGGAACTCATGTACTATACTAGTAGGGGGCATGAAAGACTTATAGAAATTTACTTTTTACTGACTGCATGCATGCTGCTTGCAAGGTCTCTCAGCTGGCTGAGCACTGTTTTTCCCTCTCTCAGCTTGCTTTGCAAGCAGCGTGCATGAAATTGCTTCCAAGTGAGCCTCCATAGGCAAGAAGAAATAATGAAAGAGTGGAACCCTCATCAATTTAATGAAATTTGTCCTTAATTTGGAAGTGTCAAAAGAGTGAGTTGACAGACAATGGTGCATCAAAAGATGGGGGCTTCCTATACATGAACAGGCACATAGGAATTTTATAAATAAATAAAATGGTAATTGAATTGGTAAAAATCTACATATACCAGGTAGCTAAGTTTCCCCTGGAAGAAAAAAAATATTTTTTAAAAAAAAACACTCTTCAATTCTCAAGGCTCAGCACTGTTCATAACACTGCCTTGGGTATGTAGGAATGAGACAATAGAACTGAAAGAAGCATGAATTACTTGTATTCATCTATAAATGTCAGTGACCCCAGTACTGAATACTAGCTTTGTTAACTACTTTCCAGCCAAGAACCACCAAGGAACTAAGCCTCACAACTATTTTTCTCCTGAAAATCCCCAAATAAATTCTATTATTCTCAGGGGTCAGCTGTCACATCCTACAAAACAATAAGCAGAGTTTTAATACACATCAACTGTTTACATATGATAAAATGATTATATGCATAGGCTAAGAAAATCCATAGAATCTAGCTATTCCACCAGACTTGTACAGATCCACTCTGTCCTTAAGCACAGAAAAATACAATACTCTGAGACTGATTATCACTTTTCAGCTTATTCTGTACATAAAATGTCCTTTCATCACTTATTTTTTTGATATGGTGACACTATTCATAGCAAGACTCCATCAGACCTGTTCCAAATATCCAGTTCATCTGCAGTGAGCTGTATGGGGAGCTAGTTAGGTCACACAGAACATGTGCTTCCATCTTTGATTTTCTAAGCATAGGAAGCAGAGCTATCACTGATAAGCAGGAAAACCAAAAATGGCTTTGGATGTGTTTACTGAATTCCCTGATTTTTTTGCCTGATGAGAAGCACTGTTGCCTGTGCATCCCAGAAGACAGGAGATAATTAATGGAAAGTTTAGGATTATAACTATAAAAATGGTTGTTAACTGTGGCCCTTTTCATACCTTACCTTCATCACGGCGGTGGGGGTGGCGTTCGCGCAAGCAGCCGTTTGCGCAAGCCACTCACGGCAGCCCTTCTGCCTCCTGCAGCTGTTTGCTGGTCGTGCGAGCGTCGTGCGAATGCCCCCCCTCTTCCTTCTGCAGTGCAGTCTGGGAGCTGTAGGCTGCACTAGGGGAGGAAGCGCAACTGTTCCGTTCGTCCGACGCACCGCATGCAGGTAAGTGCATGAGGGCCCTGTGCGCATTGCGCAACCGCGCAGTATTTTCAGCTTAGAGCTGAAAATAAAAAAATGCACGTGCGTCCCGCTTTAGGCTTGTGAGCATTGCGTGAATGGCAGTGTGTCATATGGACTGACACTCCCATTCACGCAACGCTCAAGGGGCTCTCGCGCTACAGAAACTGCGTGCGAAAAGGGCCTGTGAGTCTCAACTGTTGGGCCTTCCAGCCCAAAGCATGATCAGTGCTCTCTTCTACCCTCTTGCTTACTTGATATAAGCAGTTACTAAGGCCATTTCCACAGCACACTTTTATAGTGCTATTATTCCACTTTCAACATCCTGTGAAACTCTAGGGGCTGTAGTTTACTGAGGCCAAAGAGCACTCTGTCTGAGAAGTCTAAATGTTCTCCAACTGCAAACCCCAGGATTCCATATGATGTTGAAAGTGGAATAATAGCACCATAACAATGTAGTGTGGAAATGGCCTTAGATTCAGTTATTCTGATTTAGAGCTAGAAGGTTTGTTTACCGCCACTAACACCTCTATCAAATCCTCCAACTTAGTTACCGGAAATCTCTTGAAATCTTCAAGTAGTTTCTCACTTAGGCCCCAATTATACTGCTTTTACTTTATCTTGCACACACTCTGTAACCTTACACTGGACAACCCCAATTTAAATTCACTGGGGGAATAGAGAGTCAAAGTAGTGCTGTCCAGACATTTTAGGCCTCAATTCCCATTTTATTTTATTATTTTATTTATTGTTTGTGGGTGGGAATTGACTAACATTCCTTGACCACTGGCTATGCTGGCTGGAAATTGTAATCTGAAAGATCAGGAGGGCACCAGGTTACTTACCCCTGAGACAGGTTAAGTCTGAGGGTTCAACTAACTTTAAATAGGGAACAAATAACACTATTAATTGACTCCTTCCCATAATTACAAAGTTGAGAGCCATCACTGCATAAAGGGACAGCTTGGTTGAGCAGTACTGAAGCATTCTATTCTTTCCTTGGTCACTAAGGTGGAAATAATGTAGTCAGTGATGTACTTCTAACTACACTTGATAATGAAAAGAATTTCTTAGCTGTGTGTGCTTTCCGATTAATGGACTGTGCTAAAGCAGAAAGGTTCCTCATTTCATTTTTTTTAAAGTACTGTGTGCTAAACTTGGAAAAAAATAGAAAACCTTTTCACCTGGAACAAATAAAAAGCACTCAGGAAAGTATAAGAAACAAATTACACATTGAGACTCCTTACATAAATGTTTTCAGTTAACAAAATGGTGGTGCGACAGCACACAGCAATCTTGAGACTGACCTCCTTCCTTTTGAAAATGTCACATCACTATAAAACTTTAAAGGTCACCAATTTTAATCTGGAGTTCAGAGATTTTTTAAAAACACATCATACACACATACACACAAACTAAAATCTAATCACATGTATCAAGTTGTGTCATCTGTTCTATAGAAACAATTAGATACTCCCACAGAAGACAGCATGTATAAAATAGTTTGGTTATGTTAAAGAAATATGGAAGTAAGGTCAGTAGACAATAGCAGGTTTTACTTAGAAAGAGGTCACAGTAGTTTTTCTAAAAAGATACATTTATAAAATTTAACAGATCAACAGATTTGCTTTACAGCATGCAGTGGCGTAAATCCAGTCCGTAGTCCCAATCAGAGTACAGACATCCTTCCACATTCACTAGGGTTAGGGGCACAGGATCCCCGCGAAAGTGGAAAGTCTGCAAATAACCCTAGGACCTCCCAAACCATATTTAACACAAAAAAAAGTATGATCACCATATTCAACCCACTGTGGATTCCTTTGAGGCATCAGGTTTCCTTCACAAGGCAGAAGTGGGTGGCTGGTGGGGCTTACGGTCACCTCCACTGCTGCCCCGCACCATTTTTAATAGTGACTTACAAGCCTCGTTCACAGTTTCTCAGTCTCATGAGGCTTGCAGACCCTATTAAAAATGGCATAGGGAGGCGACAGAAGGGACAGCAAATAATCTGTGAATAATCAAATCTGCAAAAGTGAAACCCGCAAACATGGAGGGATGACTGTACATCCACTGAAACTTTTGTTAATTTGCTAAGTCAGCATTTAAATATATCACTGAATCAATGAGTTTACTCTAACTGAAACAAACAATTGGGTTTTTTGGAATTCAAACAAAAATGCAATTTCTAACTTTATAAAGAAAGAGAAACAGGAAATAGGAAGTGATGTGAAACCTTAATGGTATGTTTCCAATCGCTAGAAGGCATAAGTATACACAGTGCTTCTAAGCAACTTTGTTTCCAAATGAGTGCGGTTGTGCTCTGAAGTCCTGTCTTCAACTTGTTTGTTGAAGACAGAACTTTAGAGTACAACAAACAAGTTGAAGAGTCTGGCCATTTCTGCACTACAGTGTTAAAGTGCTGCTATTCCACTTTCAATGCCCTGTTGAATTCTGGGGTTTGTAGTTTACTGAGATCAGAGCTCTTTGGTTGAGAATTGGAAGTGCCCTTCCCTAAACTACAAACCCCAGAATGCCATAGGAGGTTGATAGTGGAATAGCAGCACTTTAAAACTGTAGTGCGGAAATGATTCATGATTCTCACTTATATTCCCACTGTTCTGTTCTGTATCTTCAGCAACTCTTACTGGTTGTGTACCTTTTCTGTTTTTTTATTTATTCCAACATCAACTTGTTTCCTGTTATTAGTAGTTACATTACATTCTGTCTCTCCCCTAATGAGTTCAAGGTGATGAACATGTCTTCTTCCCACTCTTTCCTCACAATAACCTGGCTGAGAGAGTGTGATGAGCCCAACATTGTCCAACAATCTTTTTTTTTTTTGGTCTCAGCAGAAACTTGCACCTCTGTCTACTAAGCACCACCCCAATGCTCCAGCCACTTGTCTGCATTGCATACTTTTTATAGGCCTTGCTTTTTTTGCTTTAATGGCAGCCTGACATGCAGAAACTCACCAAAATTCTGAATCATGCTTGCATCTATTTTGAATAATTTTCTTGTTCTGGGGAGGAAACTGGTCCATTTTTATGCAACTAAACAAATCCCTAGACTTGATACATGTGACAAGTGGCTGAACTCCAATTCTTAATCCCAGTTAGAGTATATCCACTGAGAGGAAGAGACAGTACAAACTATAGATATACAAGAATGGAGAAAAATTTGGGAACGCCATTTAAAAAAATTATCAATAAGAATAAAAGAGAATTATTATAAAATAGTTTGGAAATGGTACTTGACTCCAGTGAAATTAAATCAAATAAATGAGAAATATTCAAGATTGTGTTGGAGAGGATGTCAAGAAATTGGTACATATATGCATATGTGGTGGAATTGCAACAAGATAAAGGAATTTTGGCAAAAGGTTTTTAAAGAGATAAAAGAGATTATAGGATTAGAAATACCAGTATGTCCAAATATAGCGTTGTTGTCCATATATAATAAGGTAGAGTGTACTCAGGCAAAGAAAGAATTAATAACAAATTTGTTAACTGCAGCGAGATTAATAATAGCAAAAAAATGGAAGACAAATGAAAAATTTCAAATAGAAGAATGGTATAAAGAAGTGTGGAAAATTGCAATTAATGATAAACTAACATGTAGAATTAGGTTTATGAAAGGTTTGGTAAAAACAAATGATTTTGAAGAAATTTGGAAAATATTTTTAGAAAAAGTTTTGAAAAGAGATGGTAATGCTACCCTGTTAAAAGAAGAATGGCAATTTTGGAAAGTGGATTAAATAAAAAGTTGGCTCTGGGGGGTGGGTTTTTTTTTATTATTACTTTTATCTTTTATTTTGTATTTTTATATTGTTTATTATCTGTGTGTGTTAAACTTGTGATTTATAGATGTAATTTGATATGTGATGTTCAATGTTTAAAAGGGGGAAAAAGTTAAAAGGTAATTGGTTTTAGAGAGAGGTTATTTTTAGAGATATTAAGTAATAAGTTTATAATTAATAATAGTAAGAGATTAAATGGGAGTGAAAAATATTGAATTAAGAGTGAAAGAATAATAATAAAAATGAATATAATGAAAATAAGAATTGAAGATACGTAACAAAAATGTATAAGTTGTATGAACGGAACAAGCTGAACAAGTTTATGATTTTAGGGGAAGGGAAAAACAATAATATAAGTTTGCATTGTTTAAAAGAAGGAAAAAAAAATTTTGTTTTGTTTTGTTTGTTTGTTTTTTTAATTCACCATTATGTATAACACATGGTGTTTTATTTTTCGTTTGTTTTTGTGTTATAGTTTAATAAAATTTTAAATAATAATAATAATAATAATAATAATAATAATAATAATAATAATAATAAAAAAGAGTATATCCACTGAAACCATGAGGTAAATCACACATGGATGTAAGTGGCAAAATAATTTTATTCATCTGACTGCTATTAAAAAGGCTTAGAATTAGAGAAGAGTCTGCAATTTAAAAAGAAAAGAAACGAAAATGACAACTCTTTGTAAAACAGAGGGGCTTTTAACCACAAGCTTACTGTTAAAACCAGGTTTTAATTTTTAGTTGTACAGCCAACCTTCTTGGCTGTTATTTACAGTATATCAAGAATAGGAAAATTAATAAATTTATGAATAAAATGAATGTGCATGGAAACAACAGGGAACACATACATAAGATTGCTTAATTTCTTGTTTTAAATGCCAAGAATAGAGAATGTTTTCGTTCCTTAAATGGGTACCAGTGAAATGTACTGCAGGAAAAGACATTTTTTTTGCCAGTACTCTGCATTAGTTGCTTAGTTAAATATATTTAGATAAGTAACTGCTCCTGGCCTGACCTCCCCCAAACCTGATGGAAATGTCATTTACCAGTGTTCCTGTCAGTGGCAGAATGGGCCTTCTTCTCCTCCTGCAGCTGATGCCTGGAAAGTAGGTTAGGGATGGAGTTACAATTGTGACAATAATGTCACAATCATGACTAAGTAGTGAATGTAAATACTGAACGGTTATGTATGAGTAAGTCTAGGTAACTGTTCTATGTCACTAAACTCTGTGCCATGTTCTTATAGCACTCCCTCTACAATGGCACCATCACTTACAGCAGGTGTTATATACACAGATTGAGGCCATACCCTTAGTATCACGTACTTAACTAAACAGCTGATGTAGAATACTGGCTGTTGTTTTTATGGTTTCAAACTCAAGCATGATGAAGTATTTCTGATGGTCTGTAGTTTTAAAGAAAAATGCTGACTTTTTCCATCTCTTATTACAAAAGTCACAGGCCAGGATCCAGCTATACACTTTAGTGGATAGAAGTAGTTCTTCCAGTGAAATTATGATCCACATTTTATAGCTTCTCAAGGTATCCTCCAGAGGACTAGAAAATCTTGCCCAACAGATGTCTAAGTGGCAAGGAATTCTGCAGAAGGCAAAGGTGGAATTGTCACCTCCCAATTTCATGGCAGAAACTACCTCTATAGCAGAAGTAGTGGATTCTGGCCAGTGTAAATAGATGATGCAAGTTTAATAGATTTTTAACATGACAAGACACAGCCAGAAAAATAAAGTCTATTGAATTTGCTGACTCCAACAAAAGAATGCATGATTTTGACAATCAAAAATAGGGGACAAAATATGCAACACACACGTTAAGCCTTCAGATTTTATTGTCACTAAACTCTGTGGCAAGTTCTTACACCCCTCCCCCTACAATGGCACTGTCACTTACAGCAGGAGTTTTACACACAGACCGAGAACATACCCTTAGTGTTGAACACATTGTAAAAAGAAAGGATCAGAATCACAGGTATTATACTCTGGTGTGAATGGATCCCACTGGATCAAACAGAACATAATAACTTAGCATATATCTACAGGTTAAGAAGGAAGTATCAATTAAAAGAAATATCAAATATTCTGACTGCATATTTTACATTGCAAAATCATGGGATTTGTTTTTACCAAGAAAGGATTGTTGGTTATTTTTAGGCATACTAGATTGGAAACCTATTCTACAGATTTGGCCTAACTTCCAATTCAGCGTGGCAATGTGCAACTGTCTTTCTCTTCACTGTCCCACAGCATTTCATGAAGGCAGTCATACAAATACCTAGCTTATACTTGTGCTCAGATTGTTCTGGTATATTGATAGGGGAAGGGAAATCAACTCGATGGCCTTATGGAACATAATGATTTTAATCCTGGAACAACCCATTATAAAGCTATAGCTCCAAGGGTATTTTTAATTAAGACTATTTCAGTATTAATCATTTTGTAATTAGTCTGTGTAAAGGGGAAAAATCAACGGCTTTCCTTGTTAAGGAACCTTCCTCATATTTCTTGGTGTAACTGTTAAAATGCTTATCAAAAATGCAGATCCAAAAATAACACATTTAATTTATGCTAGTTTGTTATTTATTTATTTAGAAATCCCAAATAATCTCATTATAATTTACATAAAGTGGGCTTAAATCTCTTCTCAAATGATCTGAATCACATATTTTCATAAATTATTTGGGGAGGGAAGGGGAAACCACAAGAATGAATCAGTCTATTTTAAACAATTTATAGTCCCATTAATTTTTACAGGAGATTTAAGCATCTACTTTGCTACCTGTAACTGAAATCAATGAATCATTAGTATTTGTTGTACCCCACCAAAAGTACAAATGTCCATACAGAACTATCAGAAACATCCCATAAGTCCACATTCAATGGAGCTCACTGTCTGATAACTGCATTTAGGACTGTAGCCTTATAAATGTTTACTGCAAGTTGGATCATTACCAAGGTAAGGAATGTGCAGCAGTTATTTCAAATGTATAAAATAAAAATCCAGCCTAAATTAATTTAATAACACAGGAGGTGGAGACATCTTCTGCCTTCCCTTAATACATAAAATGCTAGCACCAGAAATATAATTATTTAAAACTCCATGTTGAAAATGTGTCTGTTTTTAGTCACTAAAGATTATTTCTCAAAAGTGAATATGTTAATATGCACACCAGTTTACAGTAAATCTTACAGGATTTCCATTGCTTTTCTTTTTCAGTAAAAAATGGAAATAAGATCAAACACCAAAATCTAGAATCCAACTGAAGTCAGCCGGGCTGGGGAGGAACCTGTAAGGTGGGCCTTTATTCTGACTAGAACTAACAGTGAGTCCCAACAGAGGCAAAGGTGGACATTTCCCGACGTATAGTACTAAAAGGGGAGAGTTCAAGCTCTGTAGTATACTCATTGTCGTTGTCATCGCTTGTTACCGTTGAAGACTTCTGAATGCATTCATCACAGCAGCAACAACAACACTCCAAAAAGGCTCGACTGAATGGTTTACAAAGACAGAAAAGGAGAACGGGAGTCACACAGGATTTGAAGAACAAGAGAAACTGACTAATGAGGTGCAGGAGGTCCATAGTCTGCTGCGACACCCCTGTGGACATATAGGCAGTGACAATATTGCAAATGTTTTCAGGGATAATGCAGAAACCATATAAAATGGTCAGAGCTACCACTGTACAGTTCATCTGGCTCTCCAACTGGATTTGTCGCTTGTTTCCCCTTGTACAAGCCTTCTCCACTTTTCGGATTTTCCTTGCAGTCACCAAGGAGCAAGTAATGGTAAAGAGAGTAGGCAAGCAAAAGTAACAGCCAAAGTACCACCAGAGCCTTGCGCCATCATAGGTGAGGGCCAAGACATAGATTGTGTCAGGCAGGTGAGGAGAAATCTTTACCACACACCGTTCTACAGGAGGGCTCCCACTGATTTCAGAGTCTTCTTTTGTCAACTGGCGTAGAACCACCTCAGGAAGTGCCAACAGGAGAGCCCCAACCCATATAACAGCCAGTTTGGCAGTTGTTGATGTACAGTTTTCAATCATCTCATAATACATTTGCACGTTAGTGGCAGCACGGAAGCGGTCTATGCAGAGGGCGCACAATGTAAAGGTGGTTACTCCAAGTGATGCTACCTGGATAAGAAGGAAAAATATAAAACCAAATTTCAAAATAAAGAAGGAATGAATCATAAAAGTGTGAAATAGCCAACAGGAGATTCTGAAGCAGCTCCCAACTCACCATATAAAATAGTTATTTACTTATCTACTTTGCTTTCAAATGATTTCCTCAGAAAGCTTTTCCCAAGTTGAAATAATTAACAAAGAGATTAAAAATGGCCAAAAATGTTTACCTTAAGTGGCTCATGAGATACTTCAGGTTGGATAAACTCAACTTCATCTTAAATTTTGATTTTTTAAAGAAAAGATTTGTACTTGCTTACCACCACAGCATAATAAAGGAAAACACACTCCTTCCAACAGCCACTTGTACCAATCTCTTAGATTTTCAAGTTTTCCTTTAGAGATTCTGGTCTCAAATGACATGCTGGGTTTTGACAGCCCCTTTAAAATGGATTGCTCAAAACCCCTCCAATCTTGAAAGCTAAACAGGGTCAGTCCTGGTTAATATTTGGATGCAAGACTGCCAATGAATACTAGGTGCTGTAAGCTATATTTCAGAGGAAGGAATTCTGCTTTGGTTAGACCTCATCTGGAGTACTGTGTCCAGTTCTGGGCACTTCGGTTCAAGATGGATATTGACAAGCTGGAATGTGTCCAGAGAAGAGCGACCAAAATGGTGAAGGGTCTGGAAGCCGTGCCCTATGAGGCTTAGGGAGCTGGGTATGTTTAGTCTGCAGAAGAAAAGGTTAAGAGAAGACATGATAGCCATAGCCATGCTTAAATATCTGAAGGGATGTCATGTCAAGGAGGGAGTGGGCTTGTTTTCCACTGCTTTGGAGACTAGGACAAGGAGCAATGGATTCAAGCTGCAAGAAAGGAAATTCCACCTGAACCTCAGGAAGAACTTCTTGATGGTCAGAGCTGTCCAGCAGTGGAATATGCTGCCTTGGAGTGTGGTGGAGTCTCCTCCTTTGGAGGTTTTCAAGCAGAGGCTAGATGGCCATCTGTTGGGAGAGCTTTGATGTGTGTTCCTGCATGGCAGGGGTTTGGATTGGATGACCCCTGTGGTCTCTTCCAACTCTGTAATTCTATGATTCTATGAATTGGCAAAACCACCTCTGGAGATTCCTTGACTAAGAAAACCCTACAGAATTTGTGCGGTCACCATAAGTCAACAGGCTACCTGAAGGCGCATGCACGCGCGCACACACACACACAAAATTGAATTTAATCACTTTCATGTTACTCACTTCAGCAAGGTTTCTGTAGTGAGTCTAAGGCTTCCAGAAAAGAGCAAACCAATGCTCAGGAGAAAGCACATATGCTGTTGCCATTGCAATGTTTCAAACTACACCATGACAGTGTACCATCCTCCGTCACTATTGGTTGATGTCCTAATAAAAATGCTTAGGAACAGGGTGTAAGCAATCTTCGGGAAACAGTACTGCTTTATCCTGAGTCACGGCAAAGTCTGTGTATCCATTTGTCCATGTATCCTGAGTTCATGCATCCATTTGAGCCAATATCACCTACTCCAAGTGTCCTCTTGATGTTTCAGATATCCTTTGGCCTTTCAAAAGTTTTAGCTACCCCATGGTTCCTTACTATCGGGTATTCTAAATAGAACTGATAGGAGCTATAGGCCATAACATATGGAGGGACAAAGACAGACCCCTTGTCTACACAAATTGGCAGCAGCTCTCCAGATTTTTGGACAGAGATTTTCCATACCCCTACCTTGACAGAGATTGAATCAGAGATTTTCTCCATGCAGAGCACATGTTGCATCACTGAGCTACAGCCTTTATTATTCCAGTTTTCTTTACTGCATAATTTTATTCTGTTTTTCATAGTGTAAGGGAGTTCTTCCCAAACTGTGCTTTTTAAAATAAATCTCTCTCACTGTACACTAGGTGCTGAAGCAATACTAACAGGAACAACTAAGTTTTCTATTCTTTCTTCATCTTTTTTCCTTTGGTGATTTATAATAAATTAACCCAGTATCTGCAGTTCCTTTCCCTCCAAAAAAAAAAAAAAAAGAAGAAGAAGAAGAAGAAGAACTGGCATGAACTATTGGACTACTGATTGTAACTTTTGATTACTTAATGTGCACCAAGATAATTAAGATTCTCCAAAACAGGCACATTTCAAAATTCTCATCATAATTTTGAAATATTCTTGTTTATGTACATCTCATAAAAAGTTCTGCAAGAATGGAGAGTGCAATTACATAAATGTATCCCACACACTGGCCTTCAGCATTTAATGGCCATATCTGATTGCTAAGCATCAATATCATTGCAAAAAGCCAGGCACACTGGATAAAACTGAGAAATCCCTGACTTAATGAGTGATTCTCTGAAATGTCATCTTGAGAAACATTCAGCCCCTTATTAATCTGCAATAGAAGGTATGCTTATTTCTCAGCAGAAGTATTGCAAATATTTTCAGAAGGTAAACCTATTAATACAGTTAGATTATCAGAAATACATTCGAAGGGGAAAAAAAGCTTAGTAAACACAAACAAATGTGCAGATAAATTGAAAAACTTTTCTGTTGAGCTAATAAAGATTAAGGGAAAGTAAGAAGGAAAAGCTAAAACAGCTAACAAATAAGCATTTTGCACATCAAAGCTAGGAAGTGTCAGACAGAAAATTTTAAATCTTAAACCTTAACGGTAAAATATTCATGTTTTCCCTAGAAGTATCCCAACCCACGTTAGTACACTTATGCACCTCAACTAAGTTTAACTTTCAACCTACTGAGAAACAACACTTCTGATGACCACAAAGAAAATCATTTTTATCCACACTCTAACATACTGACTCGTTAGCATAGGAACTGAATTCAAATTCCATGCTATGGAATGAATACCACTTCTCAGTTCCAGGACCTTTTTAGCCTACACGATTATAGCAATGTAAATCCACTAACTGCAGTGGCTGCATCCTATGAAATCCTGGGGTTGGTAGTTTGTTAGAGCACTGAGTTTCTAAGGAAATGAAATGCTTCTCCCTGTTGCCAAGGCATTTAAAGTAGAATCATAGCACTATAACTGTAAAGTGTGAAAGGACTCTCAATATGTTCAGTGGAACTTACTCCCAGGTAAGTGCAGATAGAATTTCAGCTTTAGAATGCTGCATATACCCTGTCAGAAAAGGATATGGAAATGACTAATATTGGGTTAGGGGCTTGGTAGAAAACACCTCAAGCCAGAAAACAAGAAAGATTCATGAATTTTTTGAAACATACAAGAGTAGCCTGTGGCTGGTTTACAACTATGAAGCTATTACCAGGCCCCTAGGATTCCATTTGAAGGTCTCATGACTTCTTATTTAATTTCTTCCTTTTGTTTTTATGGACAGAACTTCCAACAGAGCCATGGAGGTTTTGCAATTACTGAACATGGATCTTCCCTGACTCTGAAGGAAGTGCCTTTTCTTTACAAAGGTCTGAGCGCCTGACAGATTGGGTATGTGTATGCATCTTCAAGTTGCCTGTTGACATATGGTGACCCCATGAATTTCACAAGGTTTTCTTAGTCAAAGAATACTCAGAGGTGGTTTTGTCAGTTCCTTCATCTGAAGTATACCTACAGTACCTAGCATTTAATTGGTGGTGTCCCATCCAAGTACTAATTAGAGCTTTATGATACAGTCAGGCCACCATATCTACAGATTCTGTATCAATGGATTCAGCCAACTGTGGATTGAAAATATTTTTTAAAAAATTCAAAAAAAGCAAATTTTGATTTTTACATTAGAGATGCTATTTTACCATACAATTGTACATAATGGAACTTGAGCATCCACAAATTTTCACAACTACAAGGGATCCTGGAACCAAACCCTAGCAGATGCCAAGGGCCCAATGTATTTTTAAAATAAAAATTATTTTTTAATTTAAAAATGTTTCATGGGCTTTCATGATAGCTCATAACAATTAAACAGAAAGCTAAGAAAGCCACAAAAATATTTAACAGATTAGTCAATATCTTAACGTGGTGTTTATTCACATGGTTCCTACTGGGTACCAAATCAGCGAATGTGGGAGAGAAATAACATGTACATAAAGCAGTCCCTAATTCATATGTGAATGAATGTTGTTAGTATTTCAATCCATCTTAGGTACCTCTTATCTTAGAAGTTGGAAATATTTACTCCCAGATATATTGCCCTACAACTCCCACCAGCCTCTCTCAGCATGTTGCATTAGTGAGGAACTGTGGGAGATGTAGTCTGGAACTGCTATAAGATCAAAGGTTTTAGATCCACAGTAGTGTGAAAATTGCCAGAGATGCCTCACAGTTGCAAGGTGGATGTTGCATCTGAGGTAACTAGGCTGTACATCTTTTGATGGAATAGCCATGAAGCTCCGACAAAACTGGAGTGATATTTCAAGGACACCTTTGACTGGTGATTCTCATGGTACACTGGCTGCACACAGACATCACAAAGGGCACTGTCATGTTGATGTCACAAGTGATGCCAAAATCATTTAGGCCCTTTCCGCAACTTACCTCTTCTTGGCCTTGGGGCACGGGGATCACGCAAGCAGCCTCTCGCGAGCAGCTCTCGCGTCCCTGCTGCTTTGGCTCTGCCATTGCTGCCTGCCAGCTGGCAGGCAGCATGAGGGCTCTGCCTCTTCCTTCTGCAGCACAGCCTGGGATTTTCCCAGGCTGCACTGGGGCAGGAAGTGCAAGCACTACAGCTCTGGAAGCTCTGCATGCATAGTAAGTGCGCGCAGGGTCCTGGAGTGATGCGCTATCATACACCATTTTCAGTTACAAGCCGAAAATGAAATAGTGCACGATCCGTGCCTGCCAGCCCTGGCAGCATCACACTATTGCGAGGATGTCATGTGGACAGCTTCTCGCAATCGCGCGACACTCCAGAGGCCCTTTTGCATGGCCATGCAAAATGCCATGCAAAAAGGGCCTTAGATTAAAGAGCTGTTGCTTCTAGAGTTCCTCAAACCAGCACTATGGTATTTCTTCTACTTCTTCAAATTTAAAGAGTAATCCTGTCATCCTTTACTGTGCAAACTTAAAAAAAAAAGCTTAATGTGAAGGCCAGAACAGGCAGAACTAATTCCATAGCACCAGGATAACAAATGCAGGTTTTTTTAAAAAAAACAAAACAAAACAAATATTGTTGACCTCTGCTTTCTGCCAGGTCTAAGACAAATCCCTTTCTGTTTTGATATCTCATGTGCAGAATTTAAGACAAATATTTGTGGATCATTTGTATCCAGTTCCAATTGTTACTTTTCTCCACTTGTATGCATCATTTAAGATGTGAGGAAGAAACTAGGGAATAAAGAATGAGAGACAAGCCTTTCTAATTTCAGAAGGATCAAAAGCAAATCTGACCAGCTGGCCAAAAGTTTGGTAGGCAAAATATCTGTCTCCTTGCCAAAAACAAGGATTTAAATAGAACCTGATGCTTTTTAAGATATGAAAATGTGTTGTATAGAATTAGCAAGCTATATTAATAGCACATCTATCAATCCCACAATACACAAAGTGTGAAGAAGCTCTAGCTATTTATGGTCTGATTCACTTGGAACCTTGTCAAGAAAGGAAGAATCTGGTAGTTTTGCTTTCTCCCACATTCATACTTTGAACTCTTGAATTCATTTTGTCAAATTCATGAAGAAAAAAAAAATCATGTACAATATTCTGACAAATTTCCTTTGCTAGAAAACTACACTTCAATGTTTCCTACATCCCAGAGGTGCAATCAAAAAGGAAGATATGGAGTTAGAATGTAGACTGAGGAATGCTTTCATGCCAACTTGTACACTTGGGCCTCTTTGCACTACACATTTGCAGAGCAATGATTCCACTTTAATACCCATGGCAATATTGAATGGAATCCAAGGATTGCAGTTTAGGGAGGGGTATTTAGAATTCTCAGCCAGAGAGCAATATTGCCTCATCAAACCACAAATTCAGGATTCTGCTGGATGCAGCCAAGGTACATAAAGTACTATCAATTGCTATAACTGAATAGTGTGAAAGGGCTTCCAATAAGAAGCTGCCTTATACCATATTATAACTACTTACTAGTAAAATGTCATGGTGTATGTGTGTGGGTGTGTGTAGGGATGAGTAGATCAGTCTCTTTGCAGTCTATGCCAGTTTTGCATGTGTTCAGTCATAAGTCTGTTACACCTGTTGCACATCAATCAGTGACTGCATTAAATACAGAAAAGTATGTGCTTTTCAAATTTTTATATTTTAGTAGTCATTTTAACTTAATATATGTGGGTCTTGCCTGCATTCTTTCCTAAAATACAATTTCCTGTATATATTTTGTAGTTTTTGAGCTAAGAACACTGTTACAAAAATTCAAAAAAGTTGCTGTTGTTGTTGTGTGCCTTGAACTCATTTCCAACTTACAGCAGCCTTAAACTATTACAGGGTTTTCTTAACAAGATTTGTTCAGAGGGGATTTGCCCTTGCTTTTCTTTGAGGCTGAGAGAGTGTGATTTGCCTAGAATCTCCCAATAAGTTTCCATTGCCCAGCAGAGATTCTCCAGAGTCACAGTCCCACACTCAAACACAAGACCATGCTGGTGGTCAAGTTATAATAATCAAAGGACAATTACATTCCAATCTGCCTATTTGTTGGGAACATAAGTCTCAAATTCAGTTGTCTGTGAACCAGATGAAATCCTCAAGTATCCCTAAGTATGAAGTCCAGGAATGTTGTCTAATCTCAAAAGCTAGTACTAAGTCCTTCAGCCATTTCTCAAAGGAAAAATGCTCCAAATCCTTGACCACTGTAGCTGTACTTTCCAAGTTGTCTAGCATTCTTGCTTACCTGGGATGATCTATGTCTTTAACATATTAACGTTTTCTCTAATATTTTTAATGTTGCCAACAAACCAACAAAAAAAATAAACAAAATTATTCCACTTTCAACATCCTATGGATCCCTGGGTCTTGGAGTTTAGGGACGGTCATTTAGAATTCACAACCAGAGAGCTCTTTGGCTTTAATAAACTACAAACCCCAGAAGATGTTGAAAGCAGAATAATAGCACTGTAACATTGTAGTTCGGTCACATTTCCAAACTACACTGTTTGATTTCTTGTTTTTTGTTGGTTTGTTTGCACTATTGTTTTTTTGTTGGTTTATTTGCAGAAATAGCTTAATTCTATGGTGGGGAAGGGGAAGAGTTAGATATATTAAGGCTGTTAAGTTAAGGAGTTAAAACAGAGTGAAACTCTCAAACAGCCCCTAGAATCAAACAAAAATTGAAGACTGCAAAAACAAAATGCACATGAAATGCTCCATAAGGAATATATGTAACATGTTACACTCCATAATCATACATGGCTTAAAGGCCCATTGGACTGAGGGCCTGATTAACAATAGTACTGCTGTCATTCCAGCCCTCAACTTTTAAACAAGCTTTCCTTTAAAGGCAATTGGTGCCAAACTGATTTTTATCCAAATTTGTACATTATGGCTTTCAGTTGTTTTAAGTTGTTTTGACTGTTTTAACTTGCCAAACTGTATAAAATGCTTTCAGTGTAAGCAGATAGATAGATAGACAGACAGATACACACACATACACACACACACAAACTGAACACCTGAGATTCCATAATATAGGGCAAGAAATAAAGAAAGGAAGAAATGGCAACAATGACTACAGTGGAGCTCTTTTTTACTTTATTTACATCCTATCTGTGTCTCACATTGCTCAAGGAAGCATAGATGGTCCTTTCTCTCTCTCTGTCTTTTTTTTTCCTTAGAGCAATTCTTTTGGATACGTTAGTCTGAAAAGAAAAGTATGAACACTTTTACACAATTAGCATCCATATTATAACTCACACCAAAACAAAACATTTACTGACAATTCCTGCTAGTGAGGTTTTGAGCCATTTGAACTACATCAATGTAAGCAGCTGGGTTTTTTTTTGTTTTTTTTTTAAAAAACCCTACCTTATCTGTCAATGCAACCATGTATGCATAACAGCTGCTTAGTGAGAACTTGCCACAACAGTTTTAATTTCTGTGAGGTTGTAACCCACGCTTTTATTGTGGTAACATCTGTGGGTTTTCCCTAGGGCAGAGGTTGGGAACTTCATGGGAGTCCCTAGCCAGTTTTCCCCCGTACCCTGCCACAGGCTGCACCCTTACCTGAATGTGCAAAAATACCCACTGTTCCCTTCATTTCCCTTTTTTTAAAAAAGTGGTATGACATCACTTCTTGTCATCAGTTTGAAGAGGAACTGAAGGAGAAAGAAGGTACTGAGAAGAAGGAGGGTGTTTTGTACTTTTGCACACATTTGGGGGTTTAGTGAAGGATTTTTGGAGATTTCTTTTGCCTGAAAATGTCACCAAACATTTTTAAAATTGCCTTCAGAGAGCTTTGGAGGAGTGATAGGAAGATTCATGAGCCACAAATGTGGGTGCTGGAGGAGGTACAGGAGTAGAAACTGTGTTCCCTGGAACCACATGTGGCCCCAAGAATCTTTGGAGGCCCCTAAGAGCCCTCATCTCAAATTTTGATAGCTTCATTTTTATTTTTTTACTCAAAGTGTTCTGTGAATTGCTGTGGCCAAAGATAACTTCTGGTACTTACTTGTACCTGTTGGAGCCAAAAGTAACATCTAGTTTACTATCTGCTTTAAAACTACCCAAGAATGCCCACAGATATGCCAAAAGTGCCTCCCACAGTCCCTAGAAGTCATTGGGGCATTTTGAGTGTTACAGATTTGTTGTTCTGTGCCCTCAAATCATTTCTGACTTATGGCAACCCTATGGTTAACCTATTAAGAGGTCTTCTTGGCAAGATTTGTTCAGAAGGGGTTTAACACTGTCTTCCTTTGAGACTGAA
This sequence comes from Ctenosaura bakeri, assembly GCA_948474755.1. NCBI lineage: Eukaryota > Metazoa > Chordata > Lepidosauria > Squamata > Iguanidae > Ctenosaura > Ctenosaura bakeri. Next base: position 20,159 of record CAOLHI010001751.1, read on the forward strand.
AGTATGACTTCTCCAGTGGGTTACTGTGGCTGAATGAGGCTCTGAACACTCAAGCCACTACACCATGCTGGGGCTCACGTTTTTAAAAAGTGACCCTCTAAGGTCCAATGAGTGTTGTGCGGAGCCTATCCCTACTCTAATACAAAATCAAAGCTCACAACTTTTTTAAAAAAATCACATATTGCTCATTTTGACCTTCTTTAAAACAGTATGTCTTAAACTACAAATGTAGCTGCATTAAATGAAAGACCCTCCAGCAGAAATGTATAGAGGACACACAAAGGAAAAAAAATTTCTTGGGGAAAAAACCCTAATTTATAATATATGCTTTTGAATTACTACATAATTTAGTAAACAAGACATTTTTCAAACAGGATGGTTATTATTTCACTTATTATATATAACTCAAACTACATTCAATTTTCAGCTACTGTTTTTAGGCATAAAAAATCAGAACCACCCATGAATAAGGCACAAGAGAGGGAGACAGAGATAGAGAGACAGAGACAGGGCAAAAAAAAAGAAAGAAAAGAAAATGAAAATACACTATATGAATACAGTTATGTCCATAGCAAATTAATGTTTTGGAATGTTATCAGGAAGTATGATTAGCAGTTAAGTTGCTTTTCCTTAATTCCCTTATGTTTTATATCAGTTACATGAAAATTAACATCACATTGGAGTTTAAAGGTAAAGTCCAACGCACAGACCCATTGAAAGGAAAGAAACTTCTTAGCCACTGCTTATGTAAGTCCCATTGATTTCTTTCATTCTCTTCCTGTTGGATTAACAATGATTTTAATTCTAAATCTTCAAAGAAACTCTCCCAACAAAATTATGTTGTTTACAGTACAGAGACATAACAGACCTAATGAAACAAAATGAACCACTCCCAAATACTCTAACAGGGCAGATTATCCTAGGTGGGGCTTGTAGTTTCATACTGGAAGCATGCCACAAGCCCAAGGGCTTTAATAAAACTTCATGATTTTATGGCACGTAATGAATATGAAATTCACTGTTTTGTCATGAATAACACATGGAGAACATCAAGCCAAGTTTTGTTCAACTCTTCAAAAACTTAAAGTGTTAAGCAATCCTAATAACTTCAGGGTTGTTTTTAGTTGTTTCTTCTCTTAAATGAACTCATTCAGTGATTCTCACCACGAAGTTTCTTCTTTTCTGGTCAATATCCATGTCATTCCGGCAATTTTATGGATTTTCTTTTTTATCTTTTTTTCCTTTTTTTAGGGGTGTGAAATAATCCTTCTTCCATCAGGGCCACCCACCATGTCTGTGTCAAAAGTATCTATGTTATTATGTCTACCCACATTAACATAATAACAACAAATCCATACACTGTTAATTGTACGGGACTGGGAGAACATGCAATGGACATAATGTTATCAGCTGAGCCTCAGACAATTCTCTAAGCATAGCACAGTAAGATCTGTTTCAGTCATGGCAAGAGCTACATTGCAAGCAGGAAGAGAAGTGCTTCTCCCATACACTCCTTGATTGTGATTAAGCATGCACCAATAAATCTATGATAGTGGTCAAGAGACAGTGTGCTAAGTCACTGTGTTTGTACACAGCAGAGGACTCAGAACATATGTCATTCATTGAAAAGTTCTGTGAATGACCATAGAGTCTCATAAAGTAGAAATCGAAGGAAAATCAGAAAACAAAAGTTTTCAAGGTGCTCAGCCAAAGGACTATATCATAACTTCTTTTCACTTTTGGGCTGGAGTCAATCTTTAGCTGGCTTAGAGAAAACTCACTGAAATCAAATTAGTCATGACTAGTGTAAGAATAGCTGACTTCAAGGGACCTTCTTGAAGTATGGTTAAGTTGGGATTCTGATTCTATATCTGCACATGTGAGAGTTAGTAGGAAGCCAAGGCCACTGTGTGACTCTTCCCTGAAAACTCAATTACTTCAATAATTTCAGTTACAATGTTATTTATACTTAGGAAGAATTCTGATTTAACTGATAAGTATTCTGTGTTGGGAGAGGGAGGAGGTATCTCTTTGCTTTTTAGTACCTTTTATCTTCTACATTTTTGTCTTTTTGTAAGTAGACTAAATTAAAACTTGTTTAGCTTGACCAAAATAAACAGTAGATTGTTCTTTTGCACAATATGACTGATTTTCTATAGGCATTCACTCCATGTTGAGATACCATGGGGTGGAATTATTTGATCTGTCCAACACAAATTGAGCTACTGGTCACCACAGGTTTGCAAGTCAAAAATTACTTTTGGACTATAACTGTGAGAATCTCCCAGGCAGGATGATAGTATCTGCTGGGGCATTCTAGCAGTCTCTAAAAGTGATGTTTCCAAGCTCTAAACATGAGATGCCAGGCTAGGGAAGTTTGTTCCATATTCTCTTTGTACCTTTTCAAGAGGCAACCGGTTGGACACTACTGGAAACAGCACAACAGACTAAGTCCCTTTCTGCACCCCTTTTGCTGAGTCCTTTGTTGGGGATCCCAGCATTGGCTCTGAAGGAAGGGGAGCATGACAGGAGTGCTTGCCTCTGCACTGGCTGGCTCAGTAGTGTAAGAAGTGCAAAGGCCATGCCTCTTCTTACCGCAGAGCAGCAGAGTACCTTCCCTGGTTGCACATGGGCAGGAAGTGCAGCCATTGCAGTTCTTGGGCTTCTGCAGGACAAGAAAGTCTGCAATGGTGGCACAATTGTGGGTCATTGATGGGGAAAACCTATCAATGATTTAATCCATGATTACATCGCCTCAAGATGGAAGAAATACAGGACTGTGACAATGTCATGCAGAAGTGTTGCTGCGGTCCTGTCCTTCTCCCGTTCCCATGGTGGGTTGGGAGGATGGTGTGGAAAGGGCCTAAGTGAGCCCTTGATTAGATCCAGAAGGGCTCCTTTTAATGTTCTGTGTATCACAAATGTACATTTCTAAAGCAACCACACATTGAGAGTCAGGGGTGTGCAACCTGTGAAGGTTTAAGCCTGTACAGCCAATGACAGAGGTTGATGGGAGCTGCAATCCAGCAACAACAGGAGGGTGACACTAGTCACTCATCCCTGTTGTAAGTCAAAGTGAATTCTAAACATCCAGATCTTTGCACAATTGCCACTTTAAAGGCACCATTATTTGTCAAGGAGAAACCTAAAGTAAAGTAAGACTGACAGTTGTTACAGTGACATACAGACTTACAATTTTCTCTGGGGTTTTTATTTTTGGTGAAAAACAATACATTTATCCAACACAGCTGTGTTTTATAGGGAGTTCTGCAGTTGAGGATCATACCCTGGAGGAAAGCATTTAAACGACACAAATCAAAGTGATTTATTTATATATCAGTGCACCTGCTCTACAAGAGAACTGGAAAGAAAGGAGAAGTTCACACCCATTCTCTATCTTCAGATTCTATCCTGGCAGTTACACTGACTGCCAGAACTACCCCTGGAATTAACGTAATTTCAATGGAATCCAATGAATTGTTTCCTACCTAATAAGCAGAATGTCCTTCATAAGGAATAAGGAGAAACTTCCCTCCCCCCACTTACTCTTCTTCTGTTACTTAAATGAATGATAGTGAGCATACTGTCATACACGCAAAGTAGTACTGCCTGCCAAAATTACTCCATACCACCCACCAGCTTTAGTGATTTCTGTTTTTCCCTGTAAATAAATAAAACAGACAACCTGAATAGAGGCAAGATTCTGGCCAGCTGGCTGAAAGCTTGGCAGAGAGGATATTGGTGGACTTGCCAAGCTAGATTTAAAGGAAGCCCGAGGCACTTAAAGAAAAAAAAAACCATACGGGATTTGGGAATGATCAGCTACGTTAATGACACATTGATCACTTCCATGGGTTTCAAACTATCAAGCCACATCATTCACTCCACCATCTTTCAATTCTGGAATGAAAATGGAGACATATATTTCTTCTCTTTTTCTTAAGCAAATCTGGCAACAGCAGAAGTAATACAGAACTCCTCCTCCTTCCATGTGTGACTTCACAGTATGTCCAAGTATAGAGAGATGCAAAAGTTTTCACAACCTTAATCCTAATTTCTTATGACAGTCTGATCTACCAATTGAAAGAGAATACTTGAGTTTAAGTCACTTTAATACTTTTCATAAGCAGAAGCTGAAAATAAGTTTTACTGTTTTCAAGGAAACTTACTTTTAAATAGGCATCAATGACATTAATGAAATAATTTCAAATCTGCTTTGAAATCAAAATGGAAAAGTGTGGATAGGAATACAACTTTGAAGCCAGCCCTACTGTCCTTAACCAAAAACTGTTAATCACAGTGTTAATCACACACTTGCACAATCACTAGATTCACTGGAAGTCTTTCTGAATGCAGCCTGTGCATACAGAACAGAAAACTCACATCCATGAGGATCTGTGAATCCGACCTGAGTTATAAAAGTAAACCTGAACTATTTCAGTTGATTTATGTTGGAATCATAAATTTGCAATCAGAGTACTATATGAGTTTTGTTTAAGTCAAAAGGACAAAACTTAAAATGCAAGTATTCTAGCTGAACCAGTCAGAGCTGTGAGACTCAATTAGGTCAATTTTATGTTTCATCAGATTTTTTTTAAAGCTGCAATATTTCTTATTTTGAAAAAAGCATTATTTTTTTGAAAAAATTATCAAAGTCAAGTTTTGGGGGGAGGGGAGACTGAAATGAGACATACCAAATGGAAGTTAACTGGATGCTCCAAACTTCTTCAGGGAACTAGGAAAGGCTCAACAATGAATATTTAAGAAACTGTCAGCAAAACAGATAAGTTTTGTAATTAAGAAAGCAAAATGACCATGACTGCATTACCTGAAAGCTAATGATCAAGGGCTATGTCAATGTTCATTTGGCTTACCTCAATGTATGGTACAATTTTGCAGGAAAAATCATCCAACAACCACTTTTTGGTGAGTTCTTGAAAGATCACCAGTGGCAAGCAGAAGAAAATGATGAGGAAATCCCAAAAGGCAAGGTTGGCCAGTAGGGAGTTGGAGATGCTCCTCATATAGTAATTGTGGCACACAATACACATCACGGCCATATTGCCCATGATCCCAATGCCAAAGATCACTACTGATAGGCACATGACTGCATAGGCACCATATGACTCCTCTGTCAATGGGTAGAAAGGATTCTTGACCCGGCCTGGTCGGAATGTCCCATTCCGTAGGGCACCAGCCTCTCTCTCCCCTGTACGAGTAGTAGACCCATTAAAGGGCAATGCCTGAGGGAGATCATTCTCTACCACATGAGTTCTTTGGCTCTCTGTGGAGTTACTGGTGTTTCTCACAGGGTGGCTATTTTTGCAAGACTTGGCTTTCCCTACCTTTCCTTGGTCCTGGAGCTCAGTGGCACCCCGCTTTATTCTAGTATGCTTCTTGGGGCTACTCCCTGTCCTATGCCACCTACTTTCTGTTTCTTGCGCTTCTGTCCTTAGGAGATCAAAGTGTCTCCCAGCCTCCAAGGCTACAACAGTGTCTTCATTCACGTGACTCTGGCCAAGTTCTCCCAAAGGCCCAATAGACTGTGGTATGGCTTCTCCATCATGGGTAATACGAACAATACTCCAATCCTTGGCACGATCATAATCCTCCGAGGGACCCCAGGCCCGCAGAGTTTGAGCTGCAGCAGCCTTGGATTGCCCACTCTGCGGGGGAGTCTGAGCCAAGCCTCCTAAATTTCCTAAGGTCCAGACAACTTCTTGCCCGGTTGCTCCTCGCTGAAGGAGCAGAGGAGCCACCTGGCACCTCGATCCACACTCTGTGCCCTTTTCACCAACATGACGGCCACTTCCTTTGAATAGTGCTTGGGGCAGCACTGCCAGGGCAAAGGCACAAAGACTGCCCAGAAGCCAAGCCAAGCCAAAGGGTGCCCTGACAAGATGCATGGTTGAGAGGAAATACCTACGATGCTCCCCGATGCACCTTTACTCACAGCTATGGCCCAAGGTGATGAGGTTGCCAGGTACAAACATGCCACCAATAAGCTGATCTCCCTGGAGGCTGAAGAAAACTGACCTCAGTTGTTACTGATAAATAGTACAAGCTATTTGTCCCAAAGGCTTCGGGCTGGATTCATATCCTTTGCTGGGGCCATGCCTCCATGGAAGAGGAAGGAGGAAGCCAGCTCATGTTAAAAAAAAAAGAAAATGGGGAAAAAAACTCTTTATCCAGTTTAGGGACTTGTTTTTCCCTCGCGCTGCTGCTCATTCAGACCTTGAAAAGTTGCATCCTCCGGGGAACGAATGTTGCGAGTGGGGACGGAGGGGCTCGGAAGCCCACGCTCGCCCGCCTCCCCGGGCCGGCGCCCCGCCTTTTCCAGCGGCTCTCGCCTGGGGCTCGTCCGCCGGGCATCCTCGCCGGGTGGCCCATCCTCCCTCAGCCGATCGCCCGCCGGCGGGCAACGCGCCGCCGGGAAAAGGCACGGAAGGGGCGCCGCTCCATCACCGCGGGAAGGAAGGAAGAAGAAGAAAGGCGAAGCGGCTTCTTTGCAAAAGCGGGTCGCTGCGCGCGGGCGACGGAGACGCGCGAAGACCGTCGTGGGGTTTTTTCCCCCCCTCCTCACCGACGCAACCACAACCACACAAACCGAGCTGGAGCGAGCCCGAGCGAGGGGGTCACAGGCGACGGCGAACCGGGATAAATGAATGGACAACCTGTTTTTCCTCCCTTCTGCCCGGAGAGCGCCTTTCCCTCGCACCAGCCGCCCCGCCAGGTCGCCGAAGTTGTTTCCAGCGCCCGCCGCAACTTGGGTGGGAAGAGCCGAGAGAGGGAGGGAGAGAGAGCGCGAGGGAGACCCGGCCAACAACGTGTTGCGCCCTCTTTCCCTCCGCCAGGCAGACGGGCGCGGAAGGAGCGCCTCGGCTCAGCCAGGCGGGCCGTCAGGTGGGGGCTGCCGAGCGGGGAGGCGAGGAAGGCGGCTGCCGTTGTTCTCCGAAGAGGCTCGCGAGGTGCGCCGACCCTGCGCGGCCCCCTCCCCTTTCCCTGCCCTTCTTCCTCTCCTCCGGGGCTCCGGGCGGCGGCGGCGGGCGGCTTCCTTCCCCCGGCGGCTCGCGCTCCGCTAAGCCCCTCGCGCCGCCTTCCCTCGCGCTTTGTGGCGGCTCCGACGAAGGAGGGAAAAAAGGAGGCGGGGGAGAAGAGAGAGAGAGAGAGCGAGAGACTGGAGGTGCCTACTGCGCAGGCGCCGCTCTCCGGGGGCTCAGCCACAGCGGCGCGTCTGCCGCTCGGAACCTGCTCTTGCCCCAGTTCTGAGGCGGCGGCGGCGGATGGGCGGGAGTGTGGAGCCTCTGGGTGGCTTTCAGGCGTCTCTCAGAGGATTAAAAAAAACCCCTACGCGCCCCTTTCTGCGCTGACGGGCGTCTCCCGGTATGAATACGGGTGGAGTCGAGAGCAAGGCGAGAGAGAGGCAGCCGGCCCGGAGAGGAATGATTTGGGCGAAGACGCGAGGAAGGGCTGGACCCCGGAACCTGGCATTTTGTTTGGCTCCCCCCCCCTTTTATTTCTTCTTCTCCTACCCTTCGGGAGCGTTCGGAGCGGAGCGTTATTAAAAGGCCAACCTTTTCCGCACTAGCCTGTTGTAGCGCGATGATTCCACTTTCAACCTCCTCTGGAATCCTGGGGTTTGCAGTTTCGGGAGGGGCCGGCCGGATTCCAGAGGAGGTTGAAAGTGGAATCATCGCGCTATAACAGGCTAGTGCGGAAATGGCCCTACTCAAAAATGCTGGGATTCAGTTCAGGGGATGGGGAGGACCTAGCGGCTTACAAAGTGAAGGCACCTCATTGAATACCCTTAAAAAGAGACCCAGGGTTATTACATTCCCCAAAAGCCTGAAGGGTTTTTTTTTTTTTTTTAGCTACATCCTATTCCCTCCAAACACCCTGGGCTTCTCTTTGTTTTCCCTTTATAGCTCTCCTCCTGTTTCCAGCCGGGTTGCTTTGTTAAACTGTTGAGATGCAGGCCGTTTCCGCACTAGACTGTTACAGTGCTATGATTCCACTTTCAACCTCCTGTGGAATCCTGGGTAGTGGAATCCTCAGTGTTAATAATACCCTCCCATCATAAATCCTATTGTAACTTCTGACTCAAGAAGGCTCGCTGAATCAGTGGGGTTGAATGAGTTGGAGCTGATGAACAGGATCCCAGATGGATGCTGTTAAAGATGCCTCATGCTCACTCCTCCTCCCAAATGCTGGCCACACAGTGGATGTGGATGTGGTATTCTCAGATTATGGATGTACCTACTTACAAATAGCCAGTTACAAATAATTAGTTACTGAAAATTCCATTCAGATGACAAAGATATATCACATTATGAATACACATTTTTGGTAAACTTAAATACCCCCAAAGTGCCCCCAAAAGTCTGATCTTGGAAGCTAAGCAGGATCAGCTGGTTAGTACTTGGGCTGGAGACTGCCAGTGAATAGGTGCTGTAGGGGATATTTCAGAGGAAGGAACTGGCAGCCCACCTCTTGAGTATTCCTTGCTTACAGAAACCTTAAGACGTTCACAAGGTTGCCATAAATTGAAAGGAAACTTGAGGACACATAGACATGCACACGCGATTACATTTTAAATAAGGATAATATTCTTTCGGAATTTAACTGCAACTGTTCAGTTGTGGGAGTGCAGTGTCACCAAATGCTGAAGGAGGAGTTTCGTATGGTTGAGGTACTGGCTTGTGTTGCGCTTCCTGCTGCTGAATGAAAAAACATTCAGGCTACTTCTGCATGGCGTCACTGTCCCATGATAGGGATGCTTTGGCAGCAGTCCATGAGTCATGCTTTTACATGATATCGTCTTGGTCCCGCCAACAGTGGGTCCCCACTCATCATGATCATGGGATATTCATTAAAGGAAAAAAAAGTCCATTAAGCACCCATGACTGCACAACACTCTGGTCACCGCTGGCCATGTGGCACTGGCAGAAGCGTAATGTAGGCACTTCCTTCTCCAGCACAATGTGGGAAAGAAGTCAGCTGCATTGTGGAATGAAAGCGCATGTTGCTTGTGCTTCCTTCCACAGGGAGCTGGCTGGGTGTGAAGAAGAGCATTCCCTTCCCAGCAGAGGCGCAGCAGGTATGGCACTGAGACCGTGGGAACAGGTAAGGTGCAGAAATAGCCTTTTAGGTTTTTAAAAATGGGTAGCAAAGTATCTTACTAGTAGTATTTTAGTTACTTTTAAGGAACAGGAAGTAAAATATTTATAAACATTGTAACTGCGTTGGTTACTAACTGCTATCAGACCCATAGAAGTATAACAGCAATTAATTGCTTTTTAAAATTTGATGGTAGGTTGTTGTCAATGGCAGAGAGATGGCCAAGAGTGTTTTATTCACTAGAAAAGATTTGTAACAAATCTACAGAACTGAAGCTACCATTTCGAAGTGCAGGACATTTACGTGTGAATAAATAACAGGGGAGGTATACTGAGATTTTTGCTTCAGGATCATTTGAACGCTTCTGATTACAAGCCCTCTCTTTCTGAAAATACATCAGAATGACTTGCTCTATAAATAATATTCAAGTGCTTCCTCTTTTCCTTTTGGCAGGACTGGCTCATGCTCACCTTCTATCCTATACCACAATCCTGGATATTAAATGCATGCCCTAGAACTGTGCCCATCAATCCAGTTTCCTGAGCTACACATTGCCAAATGCTGCACTAGCACTGCATGACTCATAGGCCAAAGCATCACTCCTGGTGCCACATGGCCCAGAAGTGCCATTTCAAGTTCCTTTCATGCCCTTGTTTTGTCTGTGCAACGTGCCCATGGCTAGGCTATAATAGTTGAGCCTTAGTAGTGCCATTGGATGACAGCAGATCAGTGATGCATATTTTTGCCAAAGTATCTAGGGTATAATTCCAGTATTTTAATACTCTGAAATCCCTAGCATGTTTACCTGGAAACAACTTTCAATGAAATCTGTGGGAATGATTTAGAATGTAATAGAATTGACAAAAAATATGATAAAGTAGAATGTCCACGGAAGCTCATGCCACAATAGATTATTTAGCTTTTGCACCAAGCAGTTCTTTCTTTCCCTGTTCTTAAAAAACAAACAGTCCCTCTATTTGCATTTTTAAAGAAGGCTTACAAGAGAGGAAAGAGATAGAAATATACACAGCATAATATGCATTGCTGCTGATTTCTTTGTGCTCAGCTGGTATGAAAGGAGGTAATGATCATAATGAGCTTGCGCTCACGATTCTGCTCTTCCTCAAGGCTCCCAAAGGGGATTTACAAATAGATATGATGAATGTGTGACACTTTCCTAAAGGATATTCTCCCAAGTACAGCAAGAAAGATTTTGAGGTGTACACATCCTCTTACATATCCTACTATTAAAGGGTTTGTTTATGCATTTCATCATACTTACACTGCAATGTTCATCTGTCCCCCATTTTGGTGTGAAAGGAAATGTATATCTGGGGCCACCAGTTCTTTTGCATGAGCAGTTTCCCTTGTATGATATCATAGTTACTGATATGCAGATGCATCCCGCTTGACTGTTTTCAAGGAAGATAGGTGTGTATTTATTTGCTATTTAATGTGTGAGATGTTCACATCCCACCAGATCTTATGATACCTATTGGAGAACCAGTATGACAGTCAACATGATAGGAAATACACCACCTGAGGGAGATAGGGGAAAGGGAAGAAGTATTATGCTGTCTCCTACCCAAGATTCAGTTATACAGCAACATTGGAATGATACTGAAGGAGAAACACAAATTGTCAGTATCCACTTGCAACCTGCTTGCAATACACAGCACAACAAAACCTGAATAAAGAATGACTCTACGCTGGCTGGTTCTGACATTCTACAACAGGTGAGGTAAACAGCAGCTGCCAGCAGAATATCTTGCCAAATACATCTGAACAGAAAAACAGAGAAAAGCAAGAAACAAATATGCCTGCCTCATCAGCTACTCCAGCATGTTTAAAAAGCGTAGATCTAAATGTTCACCCTCCAAAGTTCGAAATATTAAGAGAGACAGAAACTGGGGGGGGGGAATAACCCTGGATGCATTTTGGAAGAAGCTTTCAATGTCCTCTAAAGGATTCAAATTACTTTTGTTCAGGTAGGAAAGACTTACTTAAGTTGTTTTATTTTATTGATGCCTATTGTTTGTTTTGAATAAAAAGTTTGCCGAAACATGAAGAACTGCTCTTTCTTTTTGTGGTTAGGAACCTCTCCCTATTTTTTCTGTGTTATTTCTGCCTCTGGTACCAAAATTTTCTACTAAAGAAGTAGTATTAAAGTAGTTATGCTAAGGAACACTTTTACTTCATTAACTGAGGTACACCAGTGTATCCAAAAAATATAAAATAAAATAATGGTGAGCAATAGTACTACTAGCTCAAATACCATCCTATTGTAAGTAACCTAAATTCTCTAGAGTCAGACAACATGGAAATGTTTTTTACATACAAGTACGAAGATTAAAAAGCCTATGCTAGCAGGCGTAACATTTAAAAAAGAAACAGCTGAATATCAATACATTTTTGAAAAATTTACATCATTGCCCCTTTGTCTAAGCATGTGGTTAATTGAGCCATACCAAGACAGGAATCAATTTGATCTGTCTTGGTGTATGAACCACAGAGAGCTTATTTTCTGACATTTCAGTTGTTTTGCCTTTTGATAAGTGATAGATGAGTAAAGTGTGTATCAAGCTGCAAGAAACCCTTTTATGTTTTCCAATGAAATGTGTTCAGTGTTCGCATCTAAGCACTAACTGGCAAGAGTATAAAGGAAGAGAAGTAAATTTTATCTAGTATAATCCCTGTTCTACTTTGGCTACAAAATCAGACAAATTGACCTTGCTAGCTTTGTTTACCAGATCCTTTTTACTGACATCTCTCTTTCGCCCAGCTGTCCTATTTTACTGTATTATAGATACCAAATTATCCCAGAGATTCTCCACATCTCTCTTGAAAACAGAGTAACTCTGCTGATTTTCCATAGGACTTATTCAAATTTGGTGGCTTAACAATGGTTTATGCAAGTTTGGTTCTTACCATTTATCTTAACTCACTAGTTATAATATTAATGCTGGGTTGTTGTTTTTTTTTTAAAAAAAAAAGTCCTATGAACTGATTGTTTTGAGACTCAAGAATTTTTTAACTGAAAGTACGAATTCTTGTCACTTGAGAATATGACAGAAAATCAGACACATCCAAATAGGGCGGTCACAGGTTGGATTTGATTCTAAATCTTATCTCTTTGCATGCAATGTGTTGCAATGTTTCCAGGAAAAAAAGGCATAGGTGGCATAGATTTATTCGGTCTGTGATCAGCCTATGGCTGCTCTAAGTTCAGATTACCCCAGGAAAATTCCATTAGTAGCCCCCCCCATGTAAAATCAGAAACTTGCCTTTGGCCAGAAAGATCATGCTGACTTTAACATAAGTAAAAATCTAATACACATGTTCTTTTCTTGTTGACAGTAATCTAATGTTTTTTAATACTCTGACTCCCCCCTCCCCATCTTCATCAGAACTATTTTAATTTTCATTAATGTTTAATTTTACTTTAACTATTTTCTATATTTCCACAATCAATAAAAACACATTATATAGATTTCCTTCAAAACTATGAAAAATGATAGTATGCAATTCCAATAAGTAACAAATACCAGTTTAATGCAAAATCCCTTATAATCATGCTTTTTTCCCCTTCCTTAAAAATAATTTTAGATTAGAAAAATTCGGCGTTGTAGGAAAGGATCTCCCTGGATCCATCCCTCCCCCATGGAAAGATCCACTGCTTTTCCCTCTATAGTTGTTGAACTCCACTGCTCTGATATGGTGTAATTGGCAAAATGCATTAACTGGCAGATATGTTTAATTGGCATAAAATATAAACCATATACAACGGTTGAAAAAAAAAAGCCATGTGAAGGAGGAACTTTGACTGGAAAAACAGGTTGGTGGTGACTCTGAGCATATCTGGGTCTGACTTAATGGCTCTTTCAAGGAGAACAAAAGGCATCTTCAAGAAGAGCAAGTACCCCCTGTGATTTATATATCCTATAGAAGGCAGAGCCATAAAATTGGCTACCAACTTAATCTGGCACTTGTTTGCTGCAAAACTGCAAAACAAAGGACATTTGCTTATTTGACAGGGCTGGTTCAGGAAAACAGGAAGATCTTCACACCTGTGACCTCCTGATCTCCAGTCAGGCAGACATCAAAATCCTTTGCAATATACATGTTAAAACTATCAACTTATTTCCTTCAGACATTAACAAACACTTATCCATCTTGTCCCCTTTGTCACTCTGCAAAACACAGGTAGAGAATCAACATCTCACACCTCCAGGGCAGATTTCAGAGTATAAAGACCCCTAGATTTTGGGTCACAGACACAGCACTTCAGTTTCAGGAGTCCTCTTTGTCACTCCACTTTTTGACTTCAGTCCAAGTCACATCACCACTTCTCTGCTCTCTGGATGGTAAATATTTACCTCTGCTATCCATTTTTCCATTCCTTACTTTCAGATAGCCTTGTGTGATTGCTTGTGTTTGTGTGTGAGTATTTGTATGTACGCATGCATATTTTCTCCCAATAAAATACATTTAAATTGCCCTCTAAGTTTTCTGACTGGTCTCTTTTCCAGTAACCTGGGAAACATAGGTGTCAGATCTCGCTAAATTATGCCCCTCTCACAGGCCCATTTTTGAGCTAGTTATTCTCCATATGTGTTTTGGGGTAACAGTTGAACTCTCATGTTAAAGAGAGTAGAAAAATGGAGGGCTATGCTGCCCCATGTATTGAATGGGGGAGGCCTTTCATTTGAGGGACTCACAGAACCCCCAGTCCTTGACTATGACAAAAGAGTTAAAACATAGCACAGACCTAGTTTTACTGTAACAAATTTCTATTCTATCAGAAGGGAAATTGGTTTAACAATAGCAGCAGCTACTAACCAGAGGAAGCATGGAGTATACTTGTCCTACTTTATTTCTGCCATGTCAGAAGAAGCCTATATTTAGATATGCTGGGGTTCCAATCTTGGTCCATGACTCATTAGATCTCACAGTGCACTGGGAGAACTGCACGAATATATTAGGAGCATTGCAGGATCATTCATGCTAGCCACTTCTGATGCCGATGCATGGATCCCTCCGGTGCATACATCGTTGGCATTGGGATGTATTTGTTGAGCCGCGCAGATGAACAGATGTACCTGTGCGGGGCTTCTCCGTAGAAGGTAGAACACTTGGCCAAATGAGGTCACCTTCTTATGGATAATCCTTGAGCATTTACAATTGTATGCATGTACTGCTGCTTCACTCTGATAGCAAATTAGTAGTTCCTGGGGTGGGTATGCCCAGTCAAGTTCATTAATATGCAGGGGAATGGGTGATAGGTATGGTTTCTGTCCCTTCTCGTGCATTTGTTAATTGAGGAAGGTCATTTGAACCTCTCTAATACTTTTAAATATTGCCTAAGTTTATGTCTCATCTATTTGAAGCCAAGTTTATGTCTCATCTACTGTATTTTTTAAAATTTATTTATTTGTATCCCACCTCTCCATATGGATCGAGGCGGTGAACAACTTAGAAATTTTTCCTGCTTCCCTTGTTTCTGAAACAATTTGTCTGTTACAATTTTGGAAGATGTCTACTAGAAAAACAGCTAATAGACTACTGAATTATCTAAATGAATGCAAGTACTTCAAATTAGGAACAGGCAAATCTGACAATTTTGGTTTCATTCCATTTTTTCAAATTTACCAAAGTTAAGTTTATCAACCTGTTTCCATACCAGTTTGTGGATCTGGGGTAGGTATAGGACATCTTCATTCATATTTGACTGGGGCTCTTAGTGGTCTCTCTTTTGTTAGGGTTGCTGTATGTTGAAGCTAGCAAATAATCCATTTTCTTTTATAAGCATATTAATTCATATTCATTTTCTTAATAGTCATTCACATGCACCTTTTCCATAGTGGATACATTTTGAATGAACGTTTCCTAGCCTTGCAGATCTTGCTTTATTTTCCATAATATAATGCATGTTTGTGCGTCCTTTCCCTAATATTTGCCTTTTTATATGCATTGTTCATTACCAATTTGGTGTAGTGGTGTGATGTGTAGCCAGTGTATTGTAGTGCTTTGAGTATTGGACTAGGATGCCAGGAGACAAGAGTTCAAATCTCTCCTCAGGCATTGAAACCAACTAGGTAACCTTGGACAAGTCACACTCTCTTAGCTTTAGAGGAAGGCAATGGCGAACTCCTTCTGAACAAATCTTTGTGATGGGTTTGCCTTAGGGTCACCATAAGATGGAAATGATTTAAAGTCGTACAACAACAACAACAGTTCCTTACTATATGCATTTATAATGTTGGGGGGTGGGATGGGGAGAAAACAGAATTTTAATGTCCTGAAAACTGCGGATTTTGGTGCATATACATGTTCTATGGTGGATCACAGTTTTAAGAGGCAACAGCTGAGTACATTCATATAAAAATTTGGACTGAACCAGTTTCTCCTCAGTCTTTGCCTAGAACTCAAACGCAACTCAGCTATCTGAGCAGCACAGTGTAGAAACTGTCTATTGCCATGTTTTTCCATGAGCCTTTTGAACTACCTTTATAGCCTTTTAATAAGACATTATGCAGTGCTTGCACACATGTCAATTTGTATCATGCCATTAAAAGATAATTCTCCTTGGTAGCATACTTTTCCGGTGTAGATTATTCATCTCCAGCTGTCTTCTATTTTTTTTTTTTAAATCTACATGGAATATTTTGTTCTTGTTACCTGCCTATGTTGCTAATCTCTTACACATTGACATTTCAGCATTGTTTAACTGATTCCTTTTAAGAGTCAGCCATGTTGTTACTTTTCAGTAAAACACCACCCACTACCTTTCATTCTTCGTTTGGGAACTGCACAGCAGTACACCATAAAAATCTCCCGTATACTCCACACACACCATACTTATTTATCAACGTCTTTTGCTTCTGATATTCTTATCAGCCTGCATGATGGTTCTCATATGGAATGTGAATTCATTTTCTAAAACGTATCAAATCCTTTATCAAAATTACACTGTGCTTATCTTGTTTTTATTTTTTGGAATTTCTTTTTAAGGCAATCACATTTTTCTGCCATGATATGTACTTAATAAATCTCTGTTGCCCAATTTTCATTATCCTTAAGATATATATGGGGAGAGGTTTTTGTTTTTTCTTACTTTCAGAATTTTGCCATTGTTGCCAAAGAAACTGAGAGTAGGGCCATTTTCACACTAGACTGTTATAGTGCTATTATTTAGCTTTCAACATCCTATGGAATCCTGGGGTTTGCAATTTAGGGGCCTCAAAGGTCCCTTCCTAAACTGCAACCCCCAGGATTCCATAGGATGTTGAAAGTGGAATAATAGCACTATAACAGTCTATTCTGGAAATGTCCTAGGCTTGTGCATTAGAGAAGGAAGAATTCTCTTCCTTTGTGCACACAATACCATTTCGTCACAGCATTCACTGTTTATCAGCTTTTCAAAAACTATTTGTTATATATTTAAGTATTTTCAGAAGACGCACTAACATTTGTCTCATAAGTATTTCTCGGTACTGGATAACTCATTTTACCACTACTACTGCTGCTGAAGGCTATCTTGTGAAGTTTTTTTCCCCCAACTCTCACTCTGTTCTTGGTTGGTGACAACCTTCCTTCCATCCTTGGGTGTTTTTCCCTTGAAGCCCTTGGCTGATAACCAGGTTGCAGTACATAAATATCTCCTACTGACTTGGTAGAGGTTTAGAGTGAAGTCCTGACTTTTGAGCATGGCCAAGGGCCAACTGATTCAATATTAGATCAAGTGAACGTGTGTTGAATTCAACCCTTTTCAGCCTACGGATGTTTGTAATTACTTGGGCAAGTCTTGACCTTTACTGAACTTTGAGCTGGTGCTGAGGCTGTGTCACTGAACCAGGGGTGGAAACAATATTCAGCACTATTTTATTCCCCAGGAGAATAATGGGTTTCCTAATTCTAGGGAAATTTTTGCGGAATATACTGCGGAAGCATGATTATTTGCACTTAGAGAGATACTTTGGGTAATCATTTTGCACAGAAACACTTTTTTTCTGTGGCAAAACATGTCTTTTCCCCAGAAAATATGTCTTCTGTGCAGAAAGCATGTTTTTGTCAAAATAAACTATTTTATATTTCCTATTCAGGAAAAACATTTTGTGGACACAAACTGGGCATGTCTGTACAAGCAGAAGTCACTGAGAGACCTCAAAAAGCACAACTACCCCTCAACAACTGTGTAGAAATCTATGGTTTTTATCCTCAGACCAGCAAGAAAACTACAGAATGAGGAATGGGGAATAAAGAATGCAATCTGCTTCTCTGCCATTGCTTTTCTCTGAATATGTGCCTTCAGGATACTGTGGTCATAGGTATGTGTTTGTAGAGATTTGGTATAAAAAGACTTTAGCAAATGAAGGGTCAAAGGAACAATGATGTAAGGAAGAGAAGAGAAATAGTACCTCCCTCTTTCTCTCTGCCCCATTATGTAAAAAGGAAAGGACAGAAAGAACACTTTCCAGTTATTGATGTACTGCTAATAAGGCAGATGTGTACAAGTCTTCATGGTCCCTCCTGGCTCACTTTTATCAGTACATTTTTGTGAAACAGTGTGAGTGTGTGCGTGTCAGGCACCGTTTAAGCAATGTGCATAAAATGAAATTAAGCAGAAGACCATTATCTTCTATGAGGCATCAGAGGAAATTAAGATGGGCAGAGAAACAAAAATTAGATGTGTACATTTCATTTATGGGTAGGAACTTCTGTCTTGACTTTGCTAAAGGTCTTTTGATTAATCACTTCCGACAGGCAGATGCGAAGCACCCAAAGCATGTGCTGGGGAGGGCATTCTTTATCTAAAGGGCTGTTTTCAAGGGAGAAAGTGACTTCCTTCCTTGAAAGCAGAAGGACTGTTACTGGAGGGGGACAAAAGAGGACTAAGAAGCAAAAATTTATATTGACATTCCAAATTGGCATATATTCAAAAAAGTTGAATAGAAAGAAAGAATGAAAACATTTTGAAATTAAATGGTTGCATCACAATTGTTATTACTGCACAGTTGCTCACAGCAATGATGTCAGCATCCCATGAGCCATCACTGTAGGAGAATTGATTTATTGGGGGCAGAGCATTTCATACACTACCTAATTCTGTCAGAACAAATCCGTCAAAATTATCTGCTGCATTTGAGATTTTCTTCTAACCTGGGATATATCAGGAAAAT
Source organism: Ctenosaura bakeri (assembly GCA_948474755.1). Lineage (NCBI taxonomy): Eukaryota > Metazoa > Chordata > Lepidosauria > Squamata > Iguanidae > Ctenosaura > Ctenosaura bakeri. The sequence goes on from CAOLHI010001751.1 coordinate 38,455, forward strand.
TGTTTCCATTAGATGCAAATATATTGTAATGTGCATCCAATACATTTTCTTTTCCCAACCACTCAAAAAAATATGCCTTGAAAAACTGTATAATACAAAGCATGTTTAAGTAATAAAGATAATGCATTGCACAGAGGCATAAGAATTCTAAGGCTGTGGTGCTAAATACAGTTAGCTGGGTATTGAATACAATGGAATGTCAGATTTAATGTACACAAGATTATACTGTACTGTACATTTGTGGGTCCTTTGGGAATGCTGATAATTTTATTGTAAGCAGCTGAGAACAGAACAGGACAGGATGATGTACACTTGACCTTGAGACTGTCTTCAGACGTCCATCTTCAGTTTCGCTAGCCACAGGGTAAGGTAGGTTGTGAGCTTTTTTTGTGGTGGCACCCATTTTTGGAAAGTTGTTGACATATGTTATCATTCTGCTGCCATGGCTTTGCAGCAGAGTCAGCATATGTCACTGTTTTTAGGGTACTGGTGTTTTAATTGCTTGCAATTCTAAACACATTTATGACAGATTAAACTCCACTGAAGACAACAGAACTTACCTTTGAGTAACCATGCACAAGATTGCACTGCACATATCTTAAATTGTTTTTAAGTTGATTATTTTTAATTCCTAGCTGCTCTAGAAAGCCCTTGAGGGTTGATGAAGCAGATATAGATCCATGTAAATGCAATCAAAGCAACTATCTAAACAAGTAAGACATGACAAATGTAACATGAAATGTGCAAAGTCCCCTTGGGGAAAAAATTGCTAATCTTTTCAAAATAATTGTTCCTTTCCTTTTCTTTGAAAATAATGCTTTGGCTAAATAGCATCTACTGGATTTGTCTGAAATGTCACTTTGAGTGAAATTTGGTGACAACAACCTTAAAATGATTTTTTCTTCAAAAAAAAAATCATATAGGGATACTTGAGGAATTAATCATGTTACACTTGCATGATCTGCACATTCCAAACTATTCCATTCCAGCTATCCAGAATTAGATCGATCTTGTTGTTGTTGTATGCCTTCAAGTCATTCCCAACTTAGGGTGACCCTAAGGCAAATCTATCATGGGGTTTTGGGGTCTAAGACTATGTGATGTGCCCAAGATCACCCAGTGGATTTTTCATGGTCAAGTGAATCTCCAGGATCCAGCCATCTATTATTCTGTAGGCAACACTGAACACTCTACCGAAGAGATAGAAGAATTAGAACAGGAAGCACTTTTTGTCCATCAGCTCCACAATGAAAATGCAGTCTTGAATGGCACATAGTCCTCATGTTAAAATGCAGAAGTCTCCTCATTCACAATATGGAGGCATGTCATTCATACAGTATAGGTGTCACCATTACATTATCATTTTATATTGTGAGAAGTGCGTTCTTTTGTGCAGTCTTATTGCAGCTATGCACTTTTCTCTGGGCATCATCTGTATGGGAACCAGGAAAGTATCTATGGATAGGACTGAGGGCCTTGCCACTCATAAGAATTCTACTCCTCAAATTAAATTTACTTATTCCAAATTCAATTAAATTTTCCTTCAGTTCCCAAATTTCTAGCATTACAGTAACTTAAAATGCTAGCTGAGCATTTAGAACTAGAGTTTAGGCATCCAAAGAAAGAGGAAAAGCAAAGTTACTAACACAATGTGAACACAATAAAAGAATACTAGATGTGAACAGTTTTCAATATTTTACTCTGTTAATGCTAGAAATTTGAGATTAAAGGAGAATTTCATGTGGAGAATTGAATTCATATTTGTAGGGGCTAATTTTGCTCCACCTGTCTTGGATCCCTATGTAGGCTACCTGAATTTAACCTTAGAACAAAGAATTTCCAAAAGGGAAGCAGCAAAAGATCCAATTAATCCAATGTCACCTTAAAGGTTAACAATACATTTAAGACTCACTGTAGTTTATAGAAGAAAAGTATATTATAAATAAATAAATTCATCTCTCTTGCAAGTACAAAAAGGAAACTAATGTAATGCTCATGCCCATTTATGAACGAAAAAACTTTTGCAAGGTATCTTATCTTCTATTCAACAGTCAACTACAGATCTCTTTGTTTGCCCAGGGATTTTCCTGATTCTTTCTCTGATTGCTAATGTGGCCACTTATACCAGTTTTTCACATAATGAATTGTTTTGAACAAATTGTTTGTTTGTTTGTTTTTTAAATTGTTTTATCATTTTTCCCCATTATTTTTTAGCAACTGGTTTTTCTATATCTACTTTGAGATTCTTTCAAGAAAAATGGGAAGAGGTATAAACATATTTTTAAGTAAATAAACAATAATAGTTTTTCTCATAAGTAGAGCTGTTGCATCTCCTTCATGTATCTTCCACATCTGGATAATAATAGTAGCCTGCTGTAGTATTGCTGCAAGATGTACTAAGATGATATATATGTAATGCTGTCAGATTATAAAAAGTGCTGTATAAACACTAAGGCATAGTATATGATGTATGTTTGGGACTGATGAATTTAAAACTCAGACAGTATTCTCTGGTGTATGGAATTTCAATGAGGAAAAAAAAATAGACTAACATGAGCAGTGCATTCCCAATGTCTGACACACTGTCTTTTATTTACAGTATTGTTATTACATAAACAGTCATGAGAGCTTTTTGCTGCTGCAATAACAATTTTCTTCCATTGTCCCCTTTCCAGACATTTATTGTCCCTAGTTGTCAAATGTGGCTTCCATTCATAGGTCATTTTTCTTATACAGGAGGACAAATATACTATTGCAGTGCGCTGAATCTTCACAGTACAGTTACAGATGGGCAAAGTTTTTCAGCATGTGTTGGCCTTTCCCTCAGTTCCAATGGCTGATTGTGGGACCAGCAATAATTCAATGTCTGCCTTCTTCAGGGACATTTATGCCCCAGTCCTGTGCCTGCTTACCTAGGAATAAGTAAGCAAATCATTTACCATTGCTGTCAAAAGGCATGGCTTGAGACTAGATAGCCATAAGACTGTGCTAGAGATATGCATCTGGTTTGGACAAAGCCTACATTTGAGTCAATTTGGGATGCTATGGACTAGAAACGATCCTGCCTGAGTTCAGCTACCAGACGTGAAGAAGGAATCCAGTCAATGCTTTTCATAATTCAGGGGGTTCTCCCCTCCTCAAATATTTCAGGTTTAGTTTCTATAAAAATGGCCAGGATGGTTGAGGATAAACAAGTAATAAGTCAACCCTTCAATACTAGGGCACATTTTGAAGAGGGTTCTTCAGTTGCTGTGCTTTGGGAAGGGACAAGAATGGGACTGTAAATCTGCCATTCTTCTAACACAGCAATTCTTCACTATTTTGAAAGGATTAAGCTGTTCTGGAGGAGGAGGAGGAGGAGGAAGAGGAAGAGGAGGAGGAGGAAATTCCTAGCTTTTGAATCTATTATTTTGTAGCCTTGCAGCTTCTTGGGAATAGCTCTATGATATGTGCTACTGTCCTGCAAATTACCTCAGAAACAGTGCAAGTGGGAGAGAAAGAATGTTCCTGCCCAGATTTCAGGACTGTTCTTCAACATAAACCACTACACCAATGCTTGTGAAAATTTTGTATATCTAGTACTTAGGTGTGCATGACTTTATTTATTAAAAGCACTTATTAATTGATTTTCCCTCCACGAGGGCCCAAATCAATGAAAATTTATCTTTATCCACATCTGTATATTAGATTCTACAAAAAACAGTTTTTAAAATCAGTTTTAAAAATCAAAGGGCATACAGAACAACCCAGCTTTGGTTGCCTACCAGAAGCTGAACAAGGATGGAGGTAGCCTGACCTCGCTTGGGAGGGAGATCCACAAATGAGGGGTTATTACACAGAAAGTTCTATTTGGTGTATGACCACCTAGCCATTGAGACTGGGAAGACACACAACAAGACTTCTACTGAAGATCTCAAATGCCATGGAGATTCTTAAGGGAAAAGATACTGTTTCAGATATCCTGGCCCTAAGCCATTTAGGCTCTTAGTCACCTTTATATTGTCTGTCGTTTTTAGAACATCAGCCCATAAGGAAACTGAGGGACTGAGGGGATTAGTGCATCCATTGGATGCTCTTGAAATAGGAAGCTGCTCCCGCACAACAATCATTTCATCTAGACATCTGACACTAGGTAGCCTTGCTTTCCTCAGAAGTGGCAAACTTGTCAAGGAAATTCTAGTTCCACCAAGAAATAAAAATGATTGATAGTCTCAGTTTTGAAAAACAAACTTTAAAAGGCCATAGAACAAAAATCCCTGCACCTATTTGACCATATCCCAGGACTCTGTCTCCTTCAAGGGAATAACATTTCCATTTTTTGGTGGTCACATGATTTCTGTGTTAAAATGATGATGATGATGATTCCACCTTTCTTCCCAAATTGGGACTCAAGGTGGCTTACAATTTAAAAAATAATAAGCAAAAAATGCAAAAAATGCACATTAAAATTGAATCAAACTATTCACAGCACTAAAAGCATTCACACCTGCACTTAAAAGATTGAAATGCAGTCAAAAAGATAAAAAACTATTTAACAGTTCACTGTTAAACACTACAGCACTCTTTAGCCCACTCTGTTAAAAAGCTGTTGGAATAAAAAGGGTTTTGTCTGTTGAAAGAAGGACAGCAAAGAGGGGGCCATTCTCTCATACTTCGGAAGAGAGTTCCAAAGTCTAGGAGCCCTTTTTCATGTCTCTACCAGCCATGCTTGTGATGATGGTGCGAGTTAGAGAAGGGCCTCTCCTGATGATCTCAGGATCTGAGCAGGTTCATACAGGGAGAGACAGGCCATTTCTATACTAGTCTGTTATAGTGCTATTATTCCACTTTCAACATCCTATGGAATGCTGGGGTTTGCAGTTTAGGGAGGGGCCAAAATGCAAACTCCAGGATTCCATAGGATGTTGAAAGTGGAATAATAGCACTATAACAGGCTAGTGTGGAAATGGCTACAGTCTTCAAGACAGCCTGGAATAGAATCATATAGAGGTTTATAGGTCATAACCAGTATTTTGAATTGTGCCTGGAAACAAACTGACAGCTAATGGTGCTGTTGTAACAAGGGGTAGTATGACCCCTGTAACGCATTGGCTGTGAGATGGGATTTCTCACCTCTTTCCTATGGTTATAATTTTTCTTCTTGCAATAACAGGAAAAAAGTGAGCTGTCGTTACAGTAAGAAATAGCTTCGGGAGCTTAGAAGTGGAGATGTTTGGCTTCTTCTGACTCTAGCTGACATTAAGGCAGGAATGGGCCTGGCATAGCATCTTTGTCTCTCTCACAATAGAACCATAAGTCAGTTTCAAAAAAGTAATTTGGAGGAGCATAGCTCCTATTTCCTGCAGCATTTATTCTTCTGCCTCCAGATAGCAGTGACTCTTAAGTGACATGGATTATTCCTCACCTAGTTTAAATGGATGAAGGACTCCTACCAAAAAGAAAAAGAAAAGCTTCCACCTTTTCTGCTCTCCATCTCCAGAGATACACTGCCACACAGAAGCAATCCACAGTGAAAGGGGAAACCAATTGCTCTTGGCATAATTGGCCATCCTGCAAGCCTCTCTTCCTGGCAACGTGCAAAAGAACTCTCCAGCCATCCAACCCATTCCTTCATTGATATTTTTGATCAAAGTTTGCATGCCAGGCACAGATTTGTTACATCAGGGAGTGTGAAGCTCAGCACTCCAAGCCCCTTGGGGGCCATTTAAAAAAAATCTCCTAATGCCCTCTATGGCAATACATTTTGGGTCCTACACATTTTGGACACCCTGGGGCATTTTAAGTCTTTTTGAAGAGGAAGTGACCTGAATTTGACTTCCGGGTCACTTCCTGTTTTAAAAAAAAGATGGCTTGGCAAGGTCAAAAACATGGCAAAAATACCCCATGACTCCTTAGAGGTCACTGGCAGGCATTTAAGAAGAAAAAAAACCACCCTCTCTCTCTCACACATATGCGCGCACGTGCATGCGCACACACATATATGTATTGCAAAGGGTGTGGTGTAGGAAGGAGACAGTCCTCCAAGGTCTCGTGGTAGGTCAGTGCAGCATCCTAACCCTTGATAGAAATCCACCCTGTGGCAAATAGACATCCTTCTTAAGCACTTGCCTCCAAAGACTATCCTGCACCAAATAAATCTGAATTCTTTTCTATTTACAGATGAGAACATGAAAGATATCAAGTCTCTTATAGATATCCTAGATTCTTATATTTATTAGAGAATATTCTGCCTTTTGGGTGGAATAGTCTTTGAACTGGAGATATTGTTCCACATCTGGACATCCACAACTCGATTGGGACCACAGAAAGTTGATCTGTCAGTATCCTTGGAAACTGTAGTCAACAGAGGCCAGAATCTTATTGGTGCACAAAAGCTGCAGTTCTACTTTTTCAACAGCAGTGGAAAATCTGCCAACTTCAAATAGTTCATTTTCCAGTTCCTTACTTCATAGCCACAGCAACCATGACTTTCTACCTCCCGTCATCATATGCCTAGGAAGTTATGTTGGTGTAGCATGCTAACAGAATTCTGGTCAGAAATTGCAAATGCAGCTAACATAGATCTAATTAAATCTATCTAAAATGAATCAAGCAAGAGTCTCTGTCTGTTTAGTTCTGCTTTGTTCTGCATATTGTGCAGCAAATTATGTGACAATCACATTGAGACTCCATAGCAAGCCACAGTATTAGGGACAGCCCTGCAAAGGGAGGCAGCTATCTCAGAGTGAATGTTGAGGTTCATGAAAGGACAGCATTTTTTTTTTGTTTATATCAGTCATTGTGAAAATTACTTTACTAAACTACTAAACATTGTGAAAATTACTTTACAGAAAATTACTTTACTGGCCAGAAAACTCTGGTAATTATGCAGCTTCTGGATTACTCCAGCAGTTCAATCAGGTAGGTACTCTCCAAGAAGATGGTGACTAGTTTTAGTAGATAATAGGTTCTTTATTTGATAAGAGATGCCAAAATAGTAACAACAAAACAGACCTCTTCTTTACTCTTGTCCTATGCTTCTTTCATCTTCAGACAAATACTCGCACCTCCCACAGGCCAACAACATGTAGTATCTTGCATGTTATTGGGACAGTGATTCTGCTTGAGACTTTCATGCAGTCTTTAAAGGTGCTAGCCAAGGTTCTGAATCTTTTTCCCAGTATAGGCTAGCAAACTGTTAGTGGTATATGCATGTGTAATTCCAACTTATATCTGCACAAATTGTTATCAGGCTGTACACACCCACTCCATGATATGGTTTAATTGGCAAATATTTAAGTTGGCATGAAATATAAATTATATCCTGCTATGACTGGGAAGCTTGCTGGCAAAGAGGAACTGGCTGCACACGTGCATTGCAAAACTAGCTCAGACCAGGATGTCAGGGCATGGCTACATCATAGTCAGGAACCCTCAGACAATGAACTTTCAGATGTCCCTCAGTTACTCAACCTTCAGAAACAATAATGTTTGAAACTACGTCCACGGAATGACTGTCTTCGACCTCCTCCCTTTGTCCATCAAAACTCTCCCTTTGTCCCCTCACCTGTTCCACCATTAATGAGCTATTACAATTCCCATCAGTCCTTTTGTCACCTAATGCTAAGGCCATTCGTTCATTCTTGACTCCATAGTTTACTCTGCCAAGGAGCCATTACAGCTTTCCCCTCAGGGAGGAAAAAGAGTATTTAAACCATGGTTCTGAGCCAGATAACTTGTAGTACTTTTTTTTTAATTATTATTTTTATTAAAATAAATATACTAATAATAATAAAAAAAAGAAAAATAAGTATATATATATTTATCTTTCATTAGAGTTTACATAGAAAATTATAAAACTGAGTTTTGACCTCTATTGCCAAATCCTGATCAAATATCTTCCCGCTAGCATTCTACCAATGAAATTCCCTTATATTCAGTCTTTGCTATGTTGAACACACCTTTTGTTGTACTTTCTTAGCTTCAAATACAAACTTGTTTGATCAAGGAATCTTTCTTTCATTAAGAAATGCAATAACGTAAATAAACCGAAGCTTTACCCATTTCTCCACATGCTTTTAAATACTATATTTAGATCCTCTATAACCTTGGAATTATACTGGATCTCATTTTTCTTTACTCTTACTCCTTATATTTGAAGTTTCTAATCATCCGCTTGTCATATATCGTTTCAGGTAATCAATAACTGATAGTACTTTGGGCATTCTGGCCATCACTCTGACACTCTGATTCCCATTTTGTACTACCTTTGGAACCTTGATCTGAGTCACATCACATTGTCTCTTTACTTCTGGATAGGTAAATATCATCCACATTGCCCTAAACTCCCACTATCCAAACCTTTCCTCTCTTTTCCTTCAGTTAGCCTTGTGTGACTGTGATACTGCTTGGACCTTGTGTGTGTGATTGTTAATTTTCCCAATACAACAAATATTCCTTGAATCTCTGGCTAGTGTTCCTGCATTAATATGGGTATACACAGGTGTAAAAGATCCTGTTAGATTACTCCCTTCTTGCAGGCTTCCCCTTTGAGCAAATATTTCCCACTGTTTCGCAGAGATACTAACATTGCAGGTGGACCCTTGAGTCACCCACATTTTGGGGTAACAGAATATTTTTGTTATTGTTGCAGAGGTTAGAATTCACTTACTGCCTCACGCAACAACCAAGGCTCAAGACAGCCCACCTTCCTCCTGTGCCCCTCCTTCCATTACAATATAGTAGCTGGTGGAAAGTGGAGGAAGACTGAGAAACATTTAACTGTGTGACTATAGCCAAATGCACTACAATCTTCCGAGACACCTCTAGAAGTCCTGGAAGATGATGTTATAATTGTGCATCTGGATATAGTCACATAGCCAAATGCTTCTTGGCCATCCTTTGTTCTCCATTGCATGACTGTGGAACAGCAGAGTACAAGAAGAAGGTGAGTCCTATAGGAATAGTTATATTACATATTTCTGCTGTGGGGTATACATTTGGAGTATAATATTTTTCCCAATGCAAGATCTCAGCCATAGGTTCAACACATTGGTTAGTCTCTATGAAGTTCAGTTTAAAACCTCAAGCAGATACATCACCCCACAGAGACAGGAACTACTGCTTGTGACTTGTGACTACTGTTTGTGACTGAACAGGTCTTTTTTGGCTTCTACAGCTGTCCCTGGCCTTCAGGACACACGTTTCCCACCAGGAACTTCCTTTAGAGATATATAAGGTACACAGCGCTTAAATGTTGCAAAGGTAACTTTCCCAAACTTATTAGTGCATGGGTTGTTTTTTTTCCATTCTTTTGCTACTCTCCTTTTTTATGTGGGACAGGGAGGGAGCACTGCCATTTACTGCTCTGCCTCTGGTAGCAAAACTTCTTGGGCCAGTTGTGCACTATGGGAATATAATTGTTTGGGCTGCTGTTCCATAGTCTACAATGTTATCTATTAATCAAGAATATTAAACCAAGCATACTTTAGACTGTGGGTGGTTTAGCATTGGAAATTCATTTTCAAGTTCTGGGAGTAGGTTATGTGAACACAGCAGGGCTTGGTGGTTACAGAAAGATCTGCCTGTGTGGGAAAGAAAAATCGTAATGCTGGTCCTGCTGTGTTCCAATATATTTTGGCTCTACAAAAACATCTTCTTAGATTATTGGAAGATTTAGAATTATTATTCAGTGTGTTGTTAGACCTTGGAAGAAGGATCTGTAGCTGGTATTAAATGATGCAGTATTACAGAAATCATGTCTGTTGGAATACGTTTAATTTCCATGCTTTAATCCAGATGCATAAGAGAGAACTGCAGATCTGGGATGTCCGTCACAGGATGAGACACTAAAAGGAGGGCTGTTCTTTTTAGAATGTCACATAGGGATTAAAAGCTAGGGATGAAAAGAATATTCATTATTTTTTATTCCCAGATCAAGGAATGGGGTTCCTCACAGTCAGGAAACTCAATCAGGGAGAATAACAGATGAGCAAGAATCTTGTGCAATTTGTCTCCCTTAGTGTTGCAAAGAAATTATTCTGGGTAGAAGAACATAGGTGTTTTCTCCCTCACAAAATTTTCTTTCCTGCACATAACATACGTCAGTTTTCCATGCAGAAAACACCACATCCTGTGCAGAAAATGTTTCTTTTCCCTGCTTGTTTTTCTACATAGGATAAGTCCTTCACAACATTTTGAGAAGTCTGAATACAAAGTGTAGTATTTTCATGCTTTTTTTTCATGGCAGAGAGAAGACTGCTATAATTGTTCATTGCTGCATGGGAAGATAAAATAGTTGAGGATTTACATCCATTTTTTACACTAAAAATTGGCTCTTCCCCCAGATTTATTTCCTGATGTCACAAGAATGGAATTTTCAACCATGAAAATGGAAGTATCAGTTGATTGAGGTAAATCCCAAAGTCTGTAGAAGTAAAGTATATACACATATGCACGCACACGTGCACGCACACATACATACACACATACACACATAGATTTTATTCAGGGGAAGAATCTATGGCAGATAATACAATTTGAACTGAGGGTTGTGAAAAACTCTTCATCTCAGTTTTGTTGCGTTTCTCCAGATTTCATCTACCCTTTCATCCCACCTGTCAGGACAGGTTGCAAATTTTTTCTCCCTCTTCCCATATGGAAATCAATATACCATTTTTATATGCATTTGTATGCCTTTTATATTTTCTCCTGACATACTGATTTTTAGACATGAACTTCATTGTTTTCAATGACTATAGAAAGCTGAGTTTGTATGGTGAAAATGGAAGGTGAGACTGGAAAGAAGGATCTTGCAAAAGGGCATAGCTTGAACTGTCAACAGAAACATTAGTCTTTTATTCTTGTGCCTCCTTCTCCTTTGTTTTCTTTTAATATTTCTTTTTAGAGTCATAGTGCCATTGTATACCAGTTATTACTGGTTTCACTATTTCTTGCAAAAATTGAAAAAAAAATCAGAAGAGAAAATTTGTGCTTCAAACCATAGGAATACCACAGAAAACAATTTTCTTTTTTTTTTTTAAAAAAAAATCCTTTGGAATAGTCCTAGGCTATTTCTACACTACCCTGTTATAGTGCTATTATTCTACTTTCAGCATCCTATGGAATCCTGAGAAACGAAGTTTAGGGAGGGGCATCTTTGGCCTCAGTAAATACAAACCCCAGAATTACACAGGATGTTGAAAGTGGAATAATAGCACTATGACAGTTGTAGTGCAGAAATGGCCCTGGTCTAGATCCAAGAAATCACTACAAGCAGCCTCCCTCAACCCAAGCATGGAATGAGTGGATGACAAAACCTAGTAAAATAACTGACAAAAACTACTAAAACCCCAGAAGCTGTATCATGAGAAATTACATTTCTTTGGTCCATTGTGGAAGAGCCCATACTTGAGGAGCCATGAATCAGGCAGGATGCAGACAGTTATATCTGAATTCCTACCCCTACACACACACACACACACACCACCCTTGGTGCCTGGCAAAATTTTGTTGTTGCTATTACTATTGTGTGCCCTCAAGTTGTTTCTGACTTATGGTGACCTGTCACAGAGTTTTCTTGGCAAGATTTGTTCAGATGGGGTTTGCCTTTACTTTCCTCTGAGGCTGAGAGAATGTGACTTGTCCAAGGTCACCCAATGGCTTTCCATGGTTAAATAGGGATTTGAAACTTGGTCTCTAGAAGCATAGTTCAATGCTCAAACCATTGCATTATCCTGGCTCTATTATGGTTTAATAATGTTACTGGAATTCCATCCCCCTCCCAACTTGGTCCCAGTGGCCAAGCTGGATGGGGAACCTTGGGAACTGTGGACCAAAGAAAGTAACAGTTCTGATTTCTATAGGAAGTGTCTGTTCATGCGATTTAGGGGAGAGGAAGTCAGCTCTGTTGAGCCCTTTGTTCATCCTGCAATGTTTCTACACTGGAAGTGTGATAATACCCTTTTATAAGATTCTTATCCATTCACACTTCTAATAAAATTCCACACTGTAAACAACTGAAGCCCTTACACGCCTTCTAAACTTTAGAGACAAAGTTTCTCATTGATGTTTATCACACTTCAAAGGGTGATTTATAGGATGTTCATTCAAGGTCCTTCTGTTCTGATACCTGGCTACCAACTCAGCAGGAACCATGTGTTCCTATGGAGACTAGGCACACCCTGTTATTCAATTTCTTACATCTATGGCTGAATAGGTCAATAATTTGCAGCCTTGGATATTTCATTATAGCAGGAAAAAAAAAAAACCTCTGAAGCAAATTCTTTCCTGCTCTATCTTCTGTTCTGTATCTTTGTAGCAACTTAACTATCTCCCTTCCATACTAGAACTTTCTCACAACTTTATGTATTTTTACCATCAACAAAATACTAGCAACATTCTTTAACCTTGCACCCACCAGATGTGTTAGCTACAACTCTCATTATTGCCAACCACCATAGATATTGACCACGTTGGCTGAAGAGATGGGGGTTACTAAGAGCTGGGCCCCCTTCGTACTACTGGTTAAAGTAGAATTATTGTCATGGAAATATTCTGTAGAATCCTGGGATTTGCTGTTGAGAGACAGCAACAACTACATATCCTAGGATTCCATAGGATGCAGCCTTGCCAGTTGAAGAAGAACTATAGCTGTGTAGTATGAAAGATCCCTTGGTTTACATGTTTGTGAGTGGGGGGTGGGGGGCAAGGACCAACTTGCTTAGGAAACATTATACCCAATTTTACCTCCAATGCTATACTTTGCTTTCAAAATATGAAGGAACATGAGATTTTCCAGCCCAATGAGATCAATGTCCAAGTTACCTGAAGGACCATTTTTTCAATGTGAGCCTACCAGTGTTCTAAGATCTTCTGGGGAGGTCTTTCACTCTGTCTAGCTAAACATTTATATCTGGTGGGAATATGGGATAAAGTCTTTTTGGTGGCTGCTCCCAGGCTGTGGAACCCCTTTCCCAGAGAAGTTCGATTGGCACCCTCTTTGTTATCCTTCCAGGTAAAGACCTTTCTGTTTCAGCAGAATTATGTAGCTAGCCCACTCCTGCCCTTGAGCTGTGGTGCCACAAACAGAAACTTCTTGTCTCACCATAGCTTGGCAGCAGAAGGGGATAGCTCCATCATTCTGAAACACCTTGCCTGCACTCCAGACCTCTGTTGGACAAAATGGCTCCTTCAAGTTTGGGAGGTTATCCAGGGGTCAGTTCCTTAGGTCATTTGTAACCAAGTAACTAAATATAAATAAGTTAGGATCTTGGGCAGTAACAATGATAGCTCTGTGCTTTATGCCAGAAACTCAGTGGGTCAGGCATTGTCTAAGGAGACAGAGATCCAGTCCTGGAAAGTAACAGAAGGGAGCACACTAGTTTCACATTACAAATATGACAAAGTGGTAAGGCTTTCTTTCCTGAGTCAAATGCACCTTTTGGCTCAGAATGGAGACACATTGTCCTAGGATGTCTCCTCCCATGGAAAATCTGTATACACATGCATCAGTTTAGTATCTTATACTGCATAAATGTACAGCTGGCAGTGTGTATGTATGTGACCCCAGAACCTTCTTCAATCCCCATCCCAGTTCCTTCAGATAAACATCCTGTTGTAAACAAGTAGTTGCTTTCTGAGGAATGTCTTTAATGCTCTAAGTCTCATATGTAGTTGAACAATGTAGTTGAACAACAGGAGAATTTTCTCCATAGCCTACAAACCATGTCAGTAACCCCACAACATCATAGAAGCCAGTTGTTCAAATAGAAACTTTAATTTTTTTTTTTAAAAAAAGAATGGAATATATCTCATGATGCAAAGTTTCCATCTTTTTTTCCTTCCCTCTCCTCTTGGGGAATTAAACAGGTTTCTGAGGAGCTCAACTGTGATTCCTTGCTCCTCTCTAGTCACCAGGGGTTATTGATCTACAAAAGTAATGAAAGCTTTGCCAATACGTTCAGCAGCTGCAAGGCCTAGTCTAAAAAAAAAAAAAAGGAAAAAAAATCTGAAACCTTCCAGTTCTCTGTAAAATGGATTGCAGGTCTCTGTTTCTGCTATATATTAAGAATCATAGAAATTTTTGAACAAAATAAAACAAACAAACAAAAAACAAGCTAATCAGGACTTTATGCCATTCGTTCCTAAAAGGGGTGGATGGGAGAGTATCATTTCTTCATTACTTACCTACATGGTAAAAGGTTTCATGACATTCTTAATAATGCATGAATGGAAAAAAATACTTTCTAATAACTTGCAGATCATTCAAAGGGATTTTTTTAAAAAACAACAACCCAATCATATAGAAGTTTAGGCTATTCTGATGATTTAATGTTTTTTGGAAAAGAGATTTAGTATCCACATATTAATAGTACAGTATTTATCATAATATATATTGATAGAGATATCCTCCTTGTGAAGGTCTTTTTTTCCCTTCATTATCTGAAACCTTCTTATATTTAATACTGGAAATATTATAAGGGATAAACAAATAGATGAATAAGCAAGCAAACAAGTTTCACTCCTGCTATAGTAGCTTAACAAATGAAATTGGCAGTATAGTTATCATTCAATGACCTTTTTTTTTAAAAAAAATACAGTTTAAATACTAATGATTTGAAGATATAGAAATGGAGAAGGAAACATGAGCCTCTGAAGTAACAAGCTCCAGCTGAGGTGGTCATGTGTCCTACTTTGCAGAAGGCATTCCCGTAACCTGTAAGGCCCTTTCTGCACGACGTTTCTGTTGCATTTTTGCCACAGGATGGCAGCGGTCGGCAGGTTGCGCTTCCGCATGATGTCATCGCCATCCCGCTGCCATCCTGTTGTGGAGCGTCATGCTTTTGCAGTTTTTGCAAAACAGAAAAAATCCGTTTCACGTCTGTGATCGCACGGTGCTTCCGTCACTTCTGGCCATGCGGAAGATGCAGAAGCGCATTGGCAACGCTTCCTTCCATAGCACAGCAATGGAAAAAGCCTGGCTGTGCTGCGGAAGGAAGACGTGGTGTCATTGCGTTCTCTTCCGCATGGACCAAGCAGGTGCAGAGGGGAGCATTGCTGACGCGCTCCCTTCTGGACCCAGGGACTTCAGCAAGACGACGCGGAAGAGCTTCGTTGTGGGGAAATGGCCTATGTCTATCAGAAGATAATATTTTTTCTGAAACATTTTCCTAGTTTGTTCATTTAAAAAATAAGTGCTGGCATTCTATATTGCATTTATGGATTTGTAACCTGGAGTTATGGATCTGTTACTGCTCCATAGAATCATAGAGCTGGAGGAGACCACAAGGGCCACCAAGTTCAACCCCCTGCCATGCAGGAATACACCATCAAATCACTCCCAACAGATGGCCAATATAGATGATAGATAGATAGATAGACAGACAGATAGATAATATATTCTTGATACTATATTGATTCCTTCCTACTCCATATTCAACAAGATTATGTAGTCTTCCTGTCAAAATATGGCCCTTTCTGCACACAGTTATTAAGGCGGGCGAATATGTCTTGCCATGGAGGTCTTCTGCACATTGGAGTGGACTAGGTTCAGTTTATTTACCTTTGTTCCGCATGTAATTCCAACTAAATGCACCTCCATGTGGTGGTAAAGCACGCTATTTGAAAACTGGAAGAAATTGGTTTTCCAATTTTCCAGATCGATCTGATACTTTCACAGTGGTGCAGACACGTACATTCGCGCCAATGCGAATTGGTGGTCAGGGGAGGGCTCATGGGAGGGGCCAGGGGGTAGTATGGACTTACGCACATACGCACGTATGCAATGACATACTAAACCATGCAAAAAAAAGGGGGGGGCCAATCACAGCCGCTGGGGTGGGGTGAGGGGAGTAGTAGGAGTGGCCACAGCGGAGGTAGTGTGGATTCATGAATTTGCACTCCTCCAAATCAGAATGGAACATACGCAGTAGCTGTGCGGAAGGAAATGAGGGAAAGTCTGCCTTGTTTCAAGCCCAGAAAATCCGGTAAGAAATGGCACGAACCGATTCACCAGCCTCGTGCAGAAAGGGCCTATGTAAATGTCTTCCAAGTCCACCTTAACAGCCAACACTACATTAGTCAAAGGAGGTCCATTCAACTGCTGATTTGGCCATAAGGATGATATTAATGCCCTCAGGAGTGAGACTATAGTCATTTCTGCACTAGACCTTTAAGGCCCCTCCCTAAACTGCAAACCCCAGGATTCCATAGGATACTGAAAGTGGAATAATACCACTATAATAGTCTAGTGCGGAAATGGCCTATGACAAAGAGTTTGACAGGAATCCTGCTTCTGATTGTTGCAGCTTTATTTGCTGGTGAGAGAGGGCCAGAAACATCCTCTTCCTTGCCCCCTGGTCAGCAGCTGAACAGACCTCCTTCGCTGGATGTGGCTGCTAGCTGTTAAGATGGGTTTGGAGGGATTTGACTAGGAGATGTTACTTAGCTACACATACATAATGAAATCAATATGTGTAGAATATCAGCACATATCTAAGAAGGGAGCCCAGGGGCATTGTCCATCAACAGTCAGAGGTGACTTCCATGTTACTGGAGTAGTTAATCCATTCTAGAATGTAGTCTGAACCTTCAAAGAACTATTTAAGGTGCTGAACCTATTTTTGGGTAGGCTCCAGCACCTTGGATAGCTTCTTTACTATTGAAAAATGTTCAGGGGTAGCCATATTGCAGCAAAATAAAACAAAATCTAATGTCTGCAAAAGAGTGGTATCTTTATTGGCTAATCCAAATGCACAAAATAAATATGGGTATCACTCTTTTGTGATAGATAGATAGATAGATAGATAGATAGATAGATAGATAGATAGATAGATAGATATGTTTATTACAGTCATAAACCAGTAAAAAGGTTACACCAATATAGTACCAAGGACAAAAAAACTTAACTACTGACACTCTTTTGTGAATTTTGGGTTTTATTTTGCTGTATGGCTACAGCTACCCCAGAATATGTTTTCTGGGCATCAGGATACCCGATTTAGCACAACAGGGGAATCCTAAGCAAGAGGAAAGTAAGGACTAAGATTTAACTCTGAGATTTTGACCTCCAACAAAGGTAAAACTTTTTTTTGGACTATAATTGACTGAGTTTTACTTGTACCAGCCCTAAAAGTCTTCCCAGATGCAGCAGGACCAAGACTGTATTTCTTGAGAAATACATTGTTTTTTGCCTGTGGTTTCACAAAAAACAGAGATCCCTTTAGTCCCAAGAGAGGAGTTACTTAACTGCTGTTAATGGAGTTTAAATTTTATTGGCCTTTATCTCAGTCCCCACATGGCCAAGAGGAAATTTGCCTCTGCACCTACCTGAGACACCCTCTAAGACAGCTGAACAGGAGAAACAATATCTGATACAAAATGCAGACCTTTGACTATAACATCATAATTTTTATTCTCCTGTATGATTTTTGAAAACATATTTTGCCTGATGAAGAAGCCAGTGGACCTTTGAAAACTTGCATGATGTGTTTTGTGCATTTTGCTTAGTCAGTACAAGTCTCTCTCTTTTGTGCATTTAGGATTTTATTTTACTTTAACGTTGCTCAGATTAAAACCTTGAATGAATTCACAGTCCCCCTGGTATGGAAGCTACCACCTTCAGTCAGTGTCTGGACATAGCAGGCACATCAATTGGTCCCAGCTTTTCCTATAGCAAAGAGATATATGATATTTCTGTTTAAATTATAGTACTCTAACTAAATTATAGTACTAATTATAGTACTAACTTCTAAAGTTATTATATGCAGATTTTATGGAAATTCACGACCACTTTTTTGATCACCTGTATGTTATCACCTTATTCATAGATTTGGGCAAATAACAAACTCAAAGAGTAACACTGGAAAACATAGAAAACATAGAAAAACACAAGGCAAGCAAAATTTTCAAATGATGCACAAAATGTTTTTTGTATAATGTATAAGGAAAGCTGTTGAAACACATTGAGAGGAAGAAGTGGGTTCCCATCTTTCACAATTCTTGAGTGCACAGACTGGATGGTTAGAATTTTGCACTTGATTCAAGAGATTGATTCTCAAAGCATAAATTCTTCAGATGTCATGACCACAAATTTATGTGCAAAAACGTAATGTGAAATCAGCAGCTGCACTATACCGTAGTGTTAAATGGAACAAATATCCATTTCCTGAATGGTTTTCTGTACTTTTATCTCTGCTGTGGTCTCAGTCATTTTATTAACTATTATGTACCTCTCATATACCAGTGTGATATTGCTGTTGAAATGTTAGACTAGGTCACCAGAAAACCAGGGTTGGAATCCCTGTTCAGCATGGAAGCTCACTGGGTGGCCTTCAGCAAGTCACTCTCAGCCTCCACATCAAACCTCTGAATAAATCTTACCAAGAAAACCCTATAAACTGACTTGAAGGTGCATAAAAACAATATTCCTCTTACACATTAACATATGACAGGGAAGTGAGAGATGGTCCTACTGAATTTGGCCAGGATGTGAACTAACTTTCTTTCTTTCTACAACTTGCACATAGCTCCAGAAATGAGGCATAAATAATATGGCCAATTAATAACGGAGGGAAGAGAGAAGGCAGAACAACTCAACACTTTCTTTGCCTCAGTTTTGTCCCAAAAGGATAGAAGTACTCAACTTGGGGGATGAGGAGCAGGTGAGGAAGGGGGGGAATGCAGCATAGAATAAGTAGAGAAGTAGTACAGGAATATTTGGCTGAACTAGATGAATTCAAGTCTCCAGGGCCAGTTCAATTACATCCAAGAACTGACAGAAGTCATTTCTGAACCACTTGCAATAATCTTTGAGAACTCTTAGAGAACAGGAGAAGTCCCAGCAGACTGGGGGAGGGCAAATGTCATCCCCATCTTCAAGAAGGGGAAAAAAGAGGACCCAAACAGTTATCGCCCGGTCAGCCTGACATCAATACCAGGAAAGATCCTAGAGCAGATAATTAAACAGTCAGTCTATAATTACTTAGAAAGCAATGCCATAATCACTAAAAGTCAACATGGATTTCTCAGAAATAAGTCATGCCAGACTAATCTTACCTGCTTTTATGATAGGATTACAAGCTTGATAGATGAAGGGGATGCTGTAGATGTGGCAGATCTTGACTTCAGTAAAGCCTTTGGCAAAGTTCTCCATGACATTTTTGCAAAGAAGCTAGTAAAATGCAGGCTGGACAGGACTGCTGTTAGGTGGATTGGTAATTGGTTGACCAACCAAACCCAAAGGGTGCCCACCAATGGCTGTTCTTCATCCTTCAGAGAAGTGACTAGTGGGGTGCCACAGGGTTCTGTCCTGGACCCAGTGCTATTCAACATCTTCATCAGTGAGTTAGATGAAGGAGTAGAGGGCAAATTTGCAGATGACACCAAATTGGAAGGGGCTGCTAATACCCTAGAGCAGTGGTTCTCAACCTTCCTAATGCCGCAACCCCTTAATACAGTTCCTCATGTTGTGGTGACCCCCAACCATAAAATCATTTTCGTTATTTATTTATTATTTAGTTAGTTAGTTAGTTATTTCCATCATCAAATAGATTGGAAACACTGCCCTAAATCACTGCTCTGGATAGACTTCTAATGCCTGAAAACTGGTAAACCTCTCCCTTTTTTTTAAGCACAGAAAGCGTCCATCAATGCCAGAATTAAGGCAGTAGTTCTAGTTCTGAATGTTGGGTTTTCACAGTTCAAAAAGCCAGTCACTCCCAAAGGCAATGCCAAAACAGCCCACATTTCACATGAGGCGCAGGGAGGAAAGGACAAGGAGAGAGGAAAGATGGTGGCGGAATAAGCAGATGTGTTTTGTTTCACTCCCTCCCTCCCTCCCTCCCTTAAAGGGAGTGCGGACACTGAACATACAAAAAGCGAGGAATGCAAGACAGTCAGGGCGAAGAACACAACACTTGCGTGTAGCGAGCGCGAAGGGTCCACGCACAACAAAAGAGAGAGGAGAAAGTCATCCTGGCTATTTCTGCACTAGACTGTTATAGCACTATAATTCCACTTTCACCATCCTATGGAATCCTGGGGTTTGCAGTTTGAACTGCAAACCCCAGGATTACATAGGATGGTGAAAGTGGAATCATAGCGCTATAACACTGGAATGTGGAAATGGCCAAAGTCCACAGGACGGATCAGAGCAGCGCTTTTGGGTCAAAAAATCAAAAAAAAACCAAAACAACAACAACCAAGGAGCCTTGGGGGCTCTTGCTACACAATCCGAAGCCCTTGGCTGACGCCCCCTGCTCCTTTCCCGACCGAGTTCTTGGTCTCGGAGGGACCGATCTCCCCCGTTGGATGGCAGATCCGCCGCAGGAAAGTTTCCCCCTTTGCTGCCGGACCAAAGGTGACAGCCACACCAACAACTCCCACAGAGCAGCGTGCCCAGAATGAATGGGCAACCGGGCGATCGCCGCTGCTGCAGCCCCGCCACTTTGGGAAGCAAGCGGAGCCCAGCTGCTTGCTCGCCCCGGCAAGCAACTCTGTTTGCCGGCATGAATGAGTGTGAGGCGAAGAGGATGAGGGGACGGGGTCTTACCTCCCAGATGTCCCACTGCAGCGCCATAAACCCTGAATGGGAAGCCCTGTGTGTGTGTGGGGGGGTGCAGGCACGAGCGTCCAAGTAGCGCCTGGCTGCTCACTTGCCCTGGCAAGCAACTCTGACTCTGTAAGCTGGCATGAAGGGGAAAAGAACACTGAAGGGGAAGCCCTCCGTGTGTGGGGGGGGTGCAGGTACGAGCGTCCAAGCAGCACCCGGCTGCACCCGGCTGCACGCCTCCTCTCCCCTCCCACCAGTGCGGGGTCTCCTCTCCTCACCTCCGCCTTAACACTCTGGCTCCAGCTCTCTCCTCTCGGCCTCCTCACCTCCGGCTCCACCTCAGGCTCCTCCAGTGCTTTCCCACCAGGCAGGGAAAGATGGGGAAATGCCCAGCAGGCCTCCTCTCCCCTCCTCCCAGGGGTCTCAGAAGCACTGCTCCCATTGGCTGTGAGGCCACCTTCTTTTAAAAGGGGGGGCAGGAATGAGGAGCAGTGACCCCTGTGAAATGGTCATTCGACCCCCAAAGGGGTCCCGACCCCCAGGTTGAGAACCACTGCCCTAGAGGACAGGATCAAATTTCAAAATGACCTTGACAGATTGGAGAACTGGGCCAAAGCAAACAAAATGAATTTCAATAGAGAGAAATGTAAAGTCCTACACTTAGGCAGAAAAAATGGAATGCACAAACATAGTATGGGGGACACATGGCTGGATAGAAGTACATGTGAAAGGGATCTAGGAGTCTTGGTAGATCACAAGCTGAACCTGAGTCAGCAGTGTGATGAGGCAGCCAAGAAAGCCAATGAGATTCTTGGTTGCATTAATAGGAGTGTGGTGTCTAGATCAAGGGAGGTAATGGTACCACTCTATTCTGCATTGGTTAGGCCTCATTTGGAATACTGTGTCCAGTTCTAGGTGCCTCAATTCAAGAAGGATATCAACAAGCTGGAACGTGTCCAGAAGAGGTCGACTGAAATGATGAAGGGTCTGGAAGCCATGACCTATGAGGAACAGCTTAGGGAGCTGGCTATGCAGCTGCAGAAGAGAAGGTTAAGAGGGGACATAATATTCATGTTTAAATATTTGAAAGGATGTCATGTTGGGAAGGGAGTGGGCTTGTTTTCTGCTGCTCTAGAGACTAGGACAAGGAGCAATGGATTCAAGCTGCAGGAAAGGAGATTCCACTCGAACCTTAGGAAGAACTTCCTGACAGTCAGAGCTGTCTGGCAGTGGAATATGCTGCCTTGGAGTGTGGTAGAGTCTCCTTCTTTAGAGGTTTTTAAGCAGAGGCTGGATGGCCATCTGTTGGGAATGCTTTGCATAGCAGGAGGTTGGACTGGATGGCCCCTGTGGTCTCTTCCAACTCTATGATTCTATGAAGTTTTTTTTTTTTTAAATAAGCTGAGAAAGAGAGCTTATAGAACTGACAGGCTCTTCCATTTTAATATTATGTATCGGCTATCCTGTTCGAAGTCTATGCTTGCCACACATTCGCTATGACTAAAGTATAAGCCATTAAATGTGGCCTCTAGGCATTCCGACAAAACAGTGTAGGCTACAGTACTGTTTTGGGGACCTCATGTATATGGGCAACCTGATCTTCAGTTTTAGTGATAACACTATCATCCAGTTAATGTGCTGCTAAATTTTTAAGAAATAGCTGTCATGAAACTTGAGAAGGCTCACAGAACTGGAAAAGCAGCAGTATAGGTGAGAGTTGTAACTGACATATGGGAAAAGGAGGTTTTTCAGGGGTCTCCCATAAGAATGCAGTGAAAACTTGCAGAACTATCAATAAGGTCTTGGCCTTCACTGTGCTAAATACTTATAGTGAAAAGTAATCCCTGACTCAATGCTTAGGATTTTCACACAAGAAACAACAGGTGGATTATGTAACCAACTGAGCCCTAAAGCGTGGGAGGCAAGATATGATAATAGGCAAAGATTGTGAAATATGTGCGCATGTATTAATTTACTCCTCAGATGAACAATCTGCTGAGACAAATGCGCATATTGTATTGTTCTAAGCTGATACAGGACCTGCAATCAAAATTACCTAAATTGGTTGCCTGAAAAGCTTTTCTTCCTGTTGCATGTACTGGAAAGGGCATAGGATATTTGAATTCACATTCCAATGATCTCTACATGACGCAACATCATCTCTTATAAAGACATAACATTAATTGCTTCTAAGCAATTAACGTGTATATTGTTTGAACATTTAAACAGCTACAATAAGTTGGTGACAATGCAAGGACAGCAGAGAGTCCCCCAGTATCTTGGAATGGTCCTGATGAACATTGTCTCTCCCAATATTGCTCTTTAATTCAGTTGGGAATTAACTATTTTTTTTTTTAAAAAAAACCCCACTAGATTTCCCAATTAATGCTAACATTTAAAAATATGCTTTCAAAATAGTGACTTGTATCACTAGAATTTATTAAGGCTGATGCCTATCAGATTATTACACTCAGGACAAAAAGGTCTGCTGGGTTAGGAGAAGAAATTTTAGAACTGGAGGAACTGCATCATGTGGCCCTGTTATCAGGCAGGATAATCCTAGGATTTCTTTGGGAAGACAGCAGGGAGGAGGGAGAGAGATTGATGGAGATTGAGAAGAACTTTCTGGAGCCGAGTCAGGGCAGAATAGCTGAGTTTGGAAGAGAAGAAAAAGGTGAATCTTGGAATGGAACTGGGTGGGGGAGTGATTTGTTTGCCTAGCTGCAGACCAATGCCTTCTGAATGTCAGGCTTTTTTAAGCTTGAAAGGAATTTCTCCTCCTCTACAGATTAAATTCGGGGTTGGTTTCTATTACATAATATGCAATTATTATATAACATATTTGGTGGTGAGCTGCAATAAACCCTTTCACAGTCTTGTTTATCCATATGCATCTGGATAATTAGGTGAAGTTTTCTTCAAACCTGGCCTCCATTACTTTCTCTCTAAGCTTCTTCAGTTGCAAGTATCCCATCCACGATCATTGATGTGTGTGTGTGCACACGCACATGTGTAAGAGTGGATATTCATCAGGACCATAATGTGGGAAAAGGATTAACTACCTCTTTCAGTGTACCTTGATCTTGCATAGAGGCCTTATGGCAGAGATAATGGTGACAGAATGATGGAGGAGGAGGAGGAGGAGGGGAGTTAACTGCTTTCTGTCAAAATTATCCCCAGTTCAGTGTGTTTTTGGAGTATCACAAGATGAAACAGTATGTCTTAAAAAGAGAATGGCTTCTTATTCTATGCACTGTAATCCTTTGTAATCTTTAACACTAAGTTTGTTTTTTTCTCCCACACATGATGGTCCTCAGACAAATGCCTGAGGAGGACATGAAAGCTAAAGCATCACTGCAATATTTCTACCGACCTGCTTTCTGTGAAATAAATGCCTCAAAGGAACAACCTGCCCATTTCTCAACTGTCACAGGATTTCTGATTTAGGAAATGGGATCTTCCATCTTGTTTCTAGGCTTATAGATGCTTTATATATGACAACAATTGTAAGGGAAAAAGGCATCTAACTGTAGAATGAATAGACATAAATACAGATGCACAGAAGGTTCACTTGACTTCTCCAGGGCATTTGGGTAGGGGTGGGGAACGTCTCCTGGTAGATAATGTCAGGGAGTACATGTTGGAGTGGAGAGGTCAAAAGCCAAATGTCAGTGGGGTGCTTTATCTTTCTTCCTCCCTCCCTCTCTTTGACCAGCTTCACCCTCCTTCTCTTTCTCACATCCAGCCTTCCCCACTTTCACTACAGAAGTAAAAGCACAACCAGCCCAAGAAATTTTGCTGCTTGAGACAAAGAACAAAAGGGCATGCAGAAGTTGATAGGACTGGCCATTGAATCTTACTGCAATTGGATATGGGATAACTTAAAACAGTAAGCAAGGTTAGACTATCCAGGAAAGATTGTGAAGCACACCAGCTCTGGCCACCAAAAAAGAGGATTAGACCATAAGCTGTCATTGCATACCAAAAATGATTGCTTCCCTCTGCCTAATGATAGGGCCAGCCCTATGCAGAAAGATGTTATATGCATAAAAAAATGGATCTACTGCAGGCTAAAATAATGAGGTGTAGAACTATAATACCTGAGACTGCAATCTTATGTACTTACTTGGAGATATGCCCTCCCAACAAACTCAACAGTTTCTTATGAGTATATATGCATAGAATTGTATTATCACCTCATTTTGTGCAACTTGAGAAATAACTGCTTTGTTCCAAAGCAGAAGAATTGTATCACATTATAGCTCTGTTTGTCATATTTCAGTGGTCAGAATGACAGACAATTTAATGTGGTAAAAATTACTAAGTAACAGAGGCTATTTTCTCCTTCCTGTTCCCCAACAGAACTGCATCAAAAAGACATAGAAAATATTTATTATCATAAAGTCTGGCTGGACAGACTTCAAAAGACAACTCTGCTAATAGGCAGTGTTTTATTTGTTTTTCAGTGTACTATCTTCACTGGTTTGACCATAGTAAGTCAAATATATTGGTCTGACATTAAACCTTTAAAAAAAAAATTAGAGAAGCCACATTGCAATGGTGGAAAGGGTCTAAACACTGCTTAAGTATATTTCTCATAAAACTCAGTCCTTGCAACTCTTACAAGGAAAAGAAAACATGTGAAGAGTAATATAGTTTTTATAGTGAATATTAATCTGTTCCACAAGGCTGTAAGCAAAGACTTTAAATTATAAAGCAATATCAAAATTATTTATATGTAGATAATAAATAGTATTTGCTTGCACATAACATTTACCACCTTGGGAAAAGGCAGGAGTGTCACAGAATCACATTTCTAGCTTTAAAAACCATTCAGCACTGACACATTTCTGATGTTTTCTCACAATTGTTGAATATGCTCAGTAGAGAAACAAAGTGAGTGTTAAAGAAGGTTTTGAAGACAATATAAAACAATGCTTAGACCACTGTAACAGAAAGAAAGAGATTGCCATGAAAAACAATATCTATGTAAACCAGTTTGTACAATGGACCAGTACAGGGAAGGTATTTTCTCTCTCTCCCTCTCCACCACACAGACACACGCACACACACAGAGACACACATTACATACTGAGCAGTCACCTATCAAAGTTATTGTCATCATCTGTATTGCTGTTGCCCCTAACAACCACTAGATAACATGAACATGACCTATGGGGTCCTTATTGAAATTACTCTATTTTCCCTGGCTCATGCTGGTTTCTTGCTGGCAATTTTTTTCAGGCACGTCAGGCTGAATCATACATCCTGGTGGATATGGAACCCTCTGCCAACAAAGACACACAAAGAAAATCCATGATTTGGAATATATATATATACACCTATGTGTCTGCTTGAGCATGCACATATATAGTTTTAGCATGGGAATGAAAGAAACAGAACCAGTGTGCAATTTCTGAACACTTATTTATGAGAGCAACTTCTTAGTGTTAATTTGCATTTCCACTGATTGCTTATGTAAATATTACATTATCCCTGAATTCTCATTCACTCTTGTGTGCATCAGTATTCAAGTTTAAATGACTCTTCAGTTCCAGGTCTGCCTAATGAATTAAACTTCATGACATACAGCAGACTTTGATACTTTTCTTCATACTTCTCAGAGTATTTCCACAACTGACTAAGAGTTTCAGTTCAACATCAGTTACTACAATCCGAAACCCATGAAACTAGTTATGTGAGCCCCCAAACCTTTCAAATTAGTTCCCTCCCCACTTGAACAGATTTCCATAGCAGCACCTGGAAAAGTTACTTTGGGAGACTACAATTCCAGAATTCTGAATATTCAGGGTGGCTAAGAGGCTTGGGGATTTGTTCTAAAACAGACTTGTTCAAGCTCTTCCAAACCGCATGGGAAACTGAAGAATTTCAAAAGCATTTTGCAATAGGCAGTGGTTGGTCAACTAATGAAATGAAATATTCCCACAAGGTGAGAGTAAAATCCTTGAAAGCTCTTTGGAACTTATCCACTGTTTAGAAAAAGCCAGTATGTGCATTTTGCACAAGAGACTAAAGCCTATGGGTTTGGTAGCTCATCTACATACAGAATTAACTACTGTACCCAAATGCCAACCTAATGTCTTGCTTCCTTAGGTGGAACCCAAATGCTGCCACATCATCTGTGCTGTTGTTGTTGCTGTTCCAGTCTAATAAGGTGCTCTGACACTTACACTGAGCACTAACTCCACTGTTCAAACACCACCTTTGTGTAAAAAGGCTAGGATCTTAAGTGTTCCCTCAAGACCAAAGAGTTTACTTGTGGCAGGATGTTCTTACTTATTAGCAGTGATTTTAGATTACTCAGGCTGACTCAGTAGTTATCAAATAAACTGTACTGTTTATTGCAATAACAATAAAAATAAAGTAACTTGTTAAGGTTAATGTAAAGTACAGTGTCATTACACTAAACAGTTCAAACTTCTGACAGTCTATGCCAGTAACTCAGAGCCTTACGTATCAGTTGTCTGTGTCTTTTCCTCAGGTGCTTAAACATAACCCGGTCACCATCTCTGGCCAAGATCTCACTGAAAGCTCTCTTTTCGAACAGACTCTCTGCCTTATATATAATTCCTATTATCTAGGAGCCCCTCCAACAGACACCACTGTGCTGGGTTTCACTCTCAAAGTTCTACTCCTATTGGCTAGCAACCCACCATCAAATTGTACTTGCATTCCAAATAGCTAACCCCCGCAGCCACTTTGTCACACAGTGGTTCTCACACTTTTTACCCATGTGACCCTTTACATTTACGTGTAGATGTTGTGCACTCCTGGCTCAATTTTGTGCCCCTCATATCCTATTCTATGCCCCTCTCTCCCTCGCTCTCTCAGGCCCCTTGTGCTACATGTGCCCTCTAATACTGAGCTCTTGTGTTCTCCTTTCTTCTCTTCCCTCTCCCCCACCCAAGAAACTGCCTCATGGTTGCTAGGGGGCATGCACCTGCTGCACCATCAACAGAACGTTTGGAGAAGCTGAGTGGGAAAAGCATTAAAATAGGAAGCCCATGTTTGCTGTGTCTGAGGCTGAAGGAAGGTATAAAGGAGGGGGGAGATGTTTTGCTTTGCTCTTTTGTCAATCCTCAACGATGAGCACACTGTCTGACCCTTCTTTTTCCCATTTGCTGTATTTTCAAGTTGGCTTTTCCTGGGCCCTCCTCCCTTGGGTAACTATCACACCCCCACTTAAGGGTCTCATCCCATAGTTTGAGAATCACTGCTTTAAAGTCATTTCTGACTTATGGGAGTCCTAAGATGAACTCATCATGGGGGTTTCTTGACAAGATTTGCTCAGAGGGGGTTTGCTTTTGCCTTCCTCTGAAGCTGAGAATGTGCCTTGCCCAACGTCACCTAGTGGGTTGCCATGGCTGCGTAGGGATTTGAACCATGGCATCCACAAAGGTAGTCCAATCCTCAAAGCACTATACTACACCTGCTCTGATAGCCTACACTGCCTGATTATGAATATGCAACTGAAGTAACATCACTCAGCCTGAACCCTCTTCCCAGGCCTACCTCTATTTGGCAATACTGCATATTTATGACTGTGACACAATCATAAATGCCCCCCAACCTACTTTAGCAGCCACATCAAACAATGGAGATCTGTTCAGCTGAGGATCAGGATGCAGGAGAATGCTCTTTCCAGCTCCTTTCCACCAGCAAGTGAGGCTGTGAAATCAGAAGCAGGACCCCACTGCAATTTCTTCTCACAACCTTGTTCAGTGGCAGGAAACAGCAGGATGTGTCATCCTCCTGTGCCTTCATCACTAGCTGAACAGACCTGGGTGCAGCTGTTGATGGTAAAGTATTGGGTGGGGATTTTAAAATCATGGCAACAGTGCCCCAATCATTAATACATAATATGACTGAATATGGAGCTGTTAGGGTCCTGTAATTCTAGGTTATGAATTCATAACTGCAATATAAAGTGCTGATAGCCTAAGGGGTGCAAAACTATTGCAAGAAATTGAGCTAGGTCCAAATCTGTAAGGATTATTTGTGTATCTATTTATTAAAACATTTTTCTGTCCTGCTCTTTAAGAAAATCAATTCAACTAATTATAAAAAGTAAAACAAAATCCTGCTGTTAATTGAAACAGAGTGAAAGCATATTAAACAATTTGACAAGGTGAAACAAGACAGCAAGAAACCAGTTAAAACAGCTGGAGACAATCTAAAACTAGGTACTTTTGCAGATTTGGGTAAAACCAAGTAAGTCTGTTAAAAAAAAAAATCATGTTTTTACTTGGTGCTTGAACGGCCTCACCGCTGGTACCAATAGTCCTCTGAAGAGAGAGGGTAAAAGTCACCCCAGTGCTGCTTACTAGTGGTTCCTTAGAATCTATTGAGGCACTACCATGGTGAATTTCTATTCTGCTTTGTACATTAGATTGTTATGCTGTGTGTAAATTTGGACTTTGCACACTATGAACAGGACTGTAACACAGAACTGATTACTTGACTAGCCAGCCACTAAAATCCTTTTCTTCACTTTCCTCAGATTCACCCAGTAGTGCTTTGCAAATGCAGATGGTTGTTGTTACTGCTGCTGCTGCTGTTGGGTCCCTTAGTTTCCAACTTACAGTGACCCTAAGGTGAACCTATCATAGAATTATAGAAATGTAGAGTTGGAAGAGACCACAGGGGCCATCCAGTCCAACTCTCTGCCATGCAGGAACACCCTCAAAGAACTCCCGACAGATGGCCATCTAGCCTCTGCTTAAAAACCTCCAAAGAAGGAGACTCCACTACACTCCAAGGCAGCATATTCCACTGCCGGACAGCCCTGACTGTCAGGAAGTTCTTCCTGAGGTTCAGGTGGAATCTCCTTTCCTGCAGCTTGAATCCATTGCTCCTTGTCCTGGTCTCTGGAGCAGCAGAAAACAAGCCCTCTCCTTCCTCTACATGGCATCCCTTCAAATATTTAAACATGGCTATCATGGGCCCCTCTTAACCTTCTCTTCTGCAGACTAAACATACCCAGCTCTCTAAGTCTATCCTCATAGGGCATGGCTTCCAGGCCTCTCACCATTTTGGTCACCCTCCTCTGGACTTGCTCCAGCTTGACCATGTCCTTCTTGAATTGGGGTGTCCTGAACTGGACACAGTATTCAAGATAAGGTCTAACCAAAGCAGAGTAGAGTGGTACCACCCACAATCTAGACACCATACTCCTATTGATGCAGCCGAGAATTGCATTGGCTTTCTTGGCTGCCGCATCACACTGCTGACTCATGTTCAGCTTGTGGTCTATTAAGACTCCTAGATCCCTTTCACACGTACTGCTATCCAACCAAGTGTCCCTGTGGCACACTGCTAGTCACTTCTCTCCAGGATGAAAAGCAGCCATTCGTGATCACCTTTTGGGTTTGGTTGGTCAACCAATTACAAATCCAACTAACAGTAGCCCTGTCCAGCCCACATTTACCATAGGATTTTCTGGAGCTGAAAGGGATGTGATGCATCCAAGGTCACCAGACATGATACATTTACCAAAATCTCCAGTTTTCATATATATAAGCTGAAACTGAATTCCACCAAAACGTCTTTTCTTCAAAGTCTCTGAAGGCATGCAGGCAGTAAACAAGCATAGTAAGCTAAACCACAGGCTGTCTTTCCCCTTAATCACAACCCGGTTTTCCTTTTCTCTCTTTTCCAATGGAGTAAATGAAATTCTAGTATAGACCTGTACTAGGAACCCTGCCAAAGAAATGTGCATAACCCATGTTTATCAAACCATTACTAAAGTCTGTTTGTAGACCAAATTAGGGAAAAAGGTTAATCAGTCATCAAAAGCCATTCCCACAACTTGCTGCTCATCCATTTAATAGGTGTTCAAGTGGGACCCGACCAGCCAACTGCACCATTAAACAAACAAAAAACCATGCCGCACCAGCCCCAATCTGCAAAGGGGAAATCTTTGTTTTGTAAAGCTGTGTGTGCAAAGGCTTCCCTGAGGCTGGTGAACTTGCACAACTGGAGTTCCTTATTGTATATTAGCCTTTGTGGGTTGCTAGCCATGTAAAAGCTCTGATGAGCTGAGCTATAAGTAAAAATTCCCGTTCTGGAGACATTCATGTCAACTCATAAGATTTTGAATCTTGAGGTAAGTCAGTGCAGCCACACTCACACATTTGTTAAGTTGCTGAAAGAGCTGAGGTGTAAATGTGATGACTCCACAAAAAAAGCTTCTATGTTTTATGCAAAGCCATTCACATATACTTATGGGAGAAAGAAACCTCTATCCACTAGAGTATTACAGCTTAAAGTCCCTTGCAACCATTTCAAAAGGAATTAAAGGCATGGTTTCTTTTTTGATCCGTACTGATGGTTTGCTGTGAAGTCTGGTTAAAATTAGTGATAAGTACAGAACAGTCACAGTTGTTCCCCTCCATTCTCCACATCAGAAGACTGCTGTTTCTTGAAGACAAAGTACCCCATGCATGGCACTCTGTTTGAATTCTCTGTTAATAAGAGAAAACTGGAGTCTGGCTGAAATAAAAACTGCAGGATTCTGTCCAGGTGTTCCAGCAACACAAACAAAAGACACTGAAGAGAATTCTCAGAGCAACATCATGTTATTCACTAACAGAGCTGTACATTGTTTGAAACAATTACCTTTAATGAAGAAGCACATTAGAGTCTTGCTAGAGCCCTGCAAAGAAAGGTTTTGGTGTTGCAAGTTTCACTTTTCTGTGGCTTATAAAAATAATATTGAGTTAACAATTTTGAAGAGACAAGGATCTATATGATGGTTTACAATCTTACCAAATTTCAAATGTTATCTAAGAAAACATATCATACATACATTAAGCTATATATCACACAAAACTGGCACATTATCTGCTTAAATCAAATTTTCAGATAAGCATATCATATAATTCTGTCTTCCAAACATATTTGCATATTTGGGGGCATGGCAAGGCAATCTTTCATAAATTCAGTGGAATCTATTATTTCTTTTCTTTTCTTTTCATCCCACCTTTCTCCTTGGATTGAACCCAAAGTGGCTCATATCAAGTTGAGAACTGAAAAGCCTATTTGACTTTTTTTTTAAAAAAAGTATTAAACAATTCCCTTTAAAACTCCCATTAACTTACAACAATTAAAAACACATTAAAACATAGTACCTGTTTTAACTTTTAACATGTTTCAACTATTGTATTTATTGTATTCTTTTTATTTTATTTATTTATTTTTTTCCATATTCTATTATATTCTAGAATACTTTTGTATTCTGTGGGTTTTAACCATAGCCGTTTCCACACAATGTCACTATAGCGCAACACTGACAGGTTGTTTCCAGTCCAGGAGTTGTGCTATTGCATGACATCATTGCTATCCAGCTGCTATTCTGCCCCCAAGCATCGCCAAACCACTGTATTCTATTTCCAGAAAAAAACCATTAGGAGCCTCCTTTCGCACTTCAATCCTGTCAGCCATCTTAGTGCAGTACTGTTGTAGCGCTTGATAGTGCTTGCTGTTGTTGCAGATCAGGAGTGGGCATGGTATGGGTGTTCCCAGCTTGTCCCCCAGTGACTCCCATGACTTGACAAGTTCAGAATCTACCACCTCTCTGTATTTATTTTACATTTCCCCTTTGAGTTAAAACTGCCCTGGTGGCGCAGTGGTTAAATGCCAGTACTGCAAGCCACAAGGTTGTGAGTTTGATCCTGCCGGGCTCCAAGGTTAACTCAGCCTTCCATCCTTTTGCAGGTTGGTAAAATGAGTACCCAGCTTGTTGGGGGCATGTATAAGAAATATATTGAAATACATGCTATTTGTAAGTTGTTCACCACCTTGATCCATATGGAGAGGCGGGATATAAATAAATAAATAAATAAATAAATAAATAAATAAATAAATAAATAAATAAATAAATAATAGCACAAAAGTGCAAGAGTGTACTGGTGTGTCGTGCTGTTACAACATTGCTGCACTAGTATGGCTTCCAAAAAAAACATTAAAACCCCCAAACCCACCCAATCAGGAGGAGCAGTGGGGCAGGGTGAAGATAGGGCAAGGGAATGGCCAATGCAGAAGGAACACTGGTGGCAATACTGCTACTCACCTGCTTAAGGCAGAAGGGTGCGCAAGAGAACATTCCTAATCCAATAGCATTGCGCAAATGGCAATGCTGGGATTGTAACACTACAACGTACTAATAGCATCTAGTGTGGAAATGGCCTATATCTTTTTAATTGTTGTAAGAGTCCAAACCTGGGAAAAAAGCAAGGTATAAATAAAGATAATAGTAATAATAACAGTAACAATAACAATAATAGTAAAAAAAGATTAAAAAAAAAACCCGTATTTTTATGTCACAATGATTGAAGTACCTATGGCCTGCCCAAACAAAAAGGTCTTTACCTGCTGGCTGAAAAAGAGTAGACGGCGGACCATGGAGATTCCCATGGGAGAGAATTCCACAAGTTGAGACCAGCCACTAAGAGGTCTTTCTCCCTTACCTTCACAAACTCACCTTTGATGGTGGCAGAACAGAGAGGAAGCCTTCTCCCAAGATCCTGAAAGTCAGGCAGGCTCATAGAATGAAAGATACTGTTTCAGATAGTCTGGACCAAAACTATATAGGGCTTTAAAGGTCATGATTAGCACTGTCAAATGTGCCTAGACATGGGCCAACAACCAGTGAAGTTGTTGCAGTTTGGGAATTATGTGTTCTTTGTAACCAGCCCTGATCAGCAGTCTGGACCTGCTGCAGTTTCTGAACATCATCCAAAGGCAGCTCTAGGTAGAGTGCATTATAGTAGTCCAAATGGGATGTAATCAAGGCATGTTTCACTGGAGTGACATCTGACATCTTCAGGAAAGGGCATAACTGGCACACTAGTTTTAATTGTGCAAACACACTCCCAAACCACTGCCAAAATAAGAGCATCTAGGCTCAGATCCAAGTACAGGAGTATGCACAAGCTGCAAATCTGAGATTCAGAGGAAACATAATTCCATCCAGCACAGGCTGAGTCCTTATCCCCTAATCTGCCCTTTGACACCCTTGTCTTGTCTGGATTAAGTTTCACTTTGGTTGCCCTGATCCAGCCAATTACTGACAGTAAACAGTTTACTACCACAGCAGCTTCCTTAGGGTAAAATGGAAAAAAATAAGTGTTATCTGCATACTGGTGACACTGAAACCCCAGAGACCTCTGCCATTAGTTTCATGTAGATATTAAACATTATGGAAAACAGGACTGAGCCTTGAGGGACCCCACCAGCCAATGGCCAAGGAGGTTGATCCTCCAGCATCACTTTCTGAATTGACTCACCTAAGTACTACTGGAACCATTGTAAAACAGTGTCCTCATGTCCCATCTCAGAGAGGTGACCCAGAAGGACACCATACTTGATCGTACTGAAGGCTTTTGGGAAGGCCAGCAGGACCAATAAGGAAACACTCCCCCATCAAGGCAACCAAAGCTGTCTCTTGTCTCATAAGCAGGCCTGGGTGAATTTGGGCAAGTCATAGTCTCTCTTAGCCTTAAAGGAAGGTAATGGCAAACCTCTGCTGACTAAGTCTTGTCAAGAAAACTATGATAGGGATAGGGAAGTCCAGTATTAAAGAATATTTTTTTCTTATTCTGTTTCTGTTTGTTGTATCTTTCAGGCTGGGAGGCAATAGACAAATCCATAAATGAACAAATAAGTGATCAGTGTTGCAATTCCAGTGGAAGACTATACAGTTATGTTCATTAGATTTCTCTTAGAAGTTACATAGGCTTGTGTTATCTGGCTTGGTACTGTTCTAGTGGGTTGGAGAGAGGAGGAGAGGATCAGACATTTTGGAGTCACATACACTTTTATTTTCTGGACTTTTTTTAAAAAAAATCACACATTGGTTCCTGCCAATACATAGAGTCGAGCAGGGAGAGGAAGACTCAAGAACATCTGGAAGGAGAGGCAACAAGAGATGAGCAACACCATTCAGCTGTTGCTGCCATTGCCAGGCTGCCCTGCCTATTGATGCACCTATGGGATTTCATTTATCTCCTTGCAGACTCAGGCTCATGAAGTTGATTTACAGTTTCTACCAGCATGTTTCATCCATCCAAACTGAAGCTGTTGGAGGAGCTGGCAGATAAAGGCTGGACTCCAGCAGGGACATGTCCGGTACTGAAAGAATTACTGCCAGAGGGGAGTGACACCAAAGCCTTGTCTCGTGGGCTTAGTAATGTGTTCTCTCAGGGAGTCATGTAATAAGCCTTCTGCGGAGGAACTCAAATTTTGGTCAGGTCTTTGCAGAGATCCTGCCTCAAAGTTGCTTGTGGAAGCTGGTTGAAGATATTGGCTCTTACACACTTTTCCCAAGGTCCCATGTGCTATCAGCCTGTGGTCAAGTGAAGAGAAGACATGAAAAAAAAACACATGAACAACATCTAGCTTGGAAAATGGCGCTTGAAGCAATGGCACAAACCAACATATGGAGACAACTTTGGTGAAAGCCCTCTGCGATCCAAGAGGAGTAAGATGTCCATTAGAGTTCTGCGTCTTTGTTTATTTTTGGAAGTTCTCAGGCCAGTCACCTGCCAGAACCAAAATAACATTTTTTTAAAAAATTCAGCTTTATTGCATTTTGACCTTGGGAGCAATTCTCTTTCCTTGCAAAGCATGTGGGAATCCTGTGTATTTGAACTAAAGAAGCACTCTTGCCTTTTCCCTCTAAGTGTTTCTTTCATTTTTGAAAGTCAAGCTTTATGCACAACATGCTTGGTTTACAAGTGCACACAGGTCTCCACATGGGACGTCTGGTTAGATTAGCCTCATTATATTTTATTTATCTTCAGTTTAATAACCCATGCCCTGCTAAGCATCACAGCATTATAAACTGCAGAAATCAGTGAGCAATGTTGGATACTTGTCTGAAAGCTCATTCCATCATTTTTAATCACTAAATTAAAGCCTGACAACCAACAGCTATTCTCTCTGCTTCCCACGATGGGGCATCTGCGGTTTGCTAATAAACTTTTCAGTGGGAGCACCATTTCATCCATGGAGATTATCTGAAGAGGAAGCAGTGCAGCACAGTATAATTGCTCAAAATTAGGCATTATTCAAATTCAGATAAGCCTATTCACTCTAATAATGTATTTGTTGGCATGATCTTATGAACACCCATGCTTGGAAATCTGCTTCTGATTTTTTTTTTTTTTTTTTACAAAACTGAATTCCATGCCAACTGAACAGTTTAAAACATTTTGGACTTGTGCATTTTCTAAAATCCCTGTTGGCATAAACATGCAACTCCATCTTTCTTCAGCACATTTGCCCCTGAGCCTTTCTGGCCTGAACATATCTGATATGAAAT
This sequence comes from Ctenosaura bakeri, assembly GCA_948474755.1. Classification (NCBI taxonomy): domain Eukaryota; kingdom Metazoa; phylum Chordata; class Lepidosauria; order Squamata; family Iguanidae; genus Ctenosaura; species Ctenosaura bakeri. Next base: position 74,328 of record CAOLHI010001751.1, read on the forward strand.
TGCTAAGAACAAAACAGCAAGTTGGCTGAAAGAATTTTCATATTTAGCTTACCTTCCCTTTTTTCTAAACAGTGGAGCCTGCTGTTGTACAATCAGATGGCTTTTTTGACTGCATGCCACCTAAGTGCGTTATGTAGAAATGAATTCTTTGAAGTCAATAAATATAAAAAAAATCCCATGTGGTACCACTATAAGGGTCTCTTCTAATGCCTTTATTGTACTTGTAGCAATTTTGGAAACCAAGTAAGTTCAGATTTATTAGTACTTGAATAGAAGATTGGTAGGGAATGTCAGAGAAAACAGATAGGGCAAGGAAATAACCCTACCTGAAATCCCAGAGCTGCTGCTGCCAGACAGGGTGAGATAGACCAATGTAATAAGGCAGCTTCCTATATTCTGGTAGCCAAGCAACAGTTCAACTACTTTGTTCCAGGCACTTGATACTGCCTCTAAAATAATGGCATTAACCTATTTCCAAGAACTTTTAGTGATTTGTTCTTTTTGTTGTGTGCCTTCAAGTCCTTTTTGACTTATGGCAAGCCTAGGGTAAACCTATCATGGGGTTTTCTGGGCTGAGAGCGTGCGATGTGCCCAAGGTCACCCAGTGGATTTCCATGGCTGAGTGGAGAATCAAACTCTGGTCTCTAGGGTCATAGTCCAATGCTCAAGCCACTATGCCACACTGGCTCTCTTTAGTGGTTTACAGCATGTATGATACACAGGTAGCTCAGGGTTTGTACCAGCTTGCTATTGTCTTTCAAGAACCTAACAGCTAGAGTCTCTGACAGACCACTGGACAAGATGCCCTCAATGGGCCATTTTCTCTAAATCAGCCCATTTTTTGTCATTATCACACCTGTCTATTTGCTTGCCTTCTCTTACAAGGTCCAATCTATACCACAACTCAAAGAAGGAAAAATAAATCACGCCACCTAAATCTGAGCACTAAACAACAACCATGAATACGTGAGACCCAATGAGTAACTTAGGCACATTAGACAGACCTTTGTACCTGGTTGGTGTATAAGTTTTTTTTTTAAATGGATTGTGCTCTGTTTTTTAATTCCTTCATATTTGAATGCTTTTATAGCTTTGCCTAATATAATTCAAAGGTGTTTTTTTTTAAAAAAATACTGATCTTAGTTCAGATCTCTTTCTATGTTGTGTGCCACTTTGGTTGTATTTCAACAAGATGAAAATAATATCTATATATGAAAAACTTATCAACCTCCTCATTCTGCTTCAATTAGCTATGGTTGTGAGAGAAGAGAGACAAGCAGTTCAGAAAATGGAGAACCAATAGGATCTTTTTTTCCCCAGCTGGGAATTATTTGATTGCACTTACAGAAAAATGACCCACCAATATAGTTATGACAGCCCTTCTGCCAACTATTGGCAGGTAAATAAGGAATGCCCCTTGCAATATACCTACTGTATAAAAGTCAAAGTTTGTGAGCGATCTCGTCTGTTTGGCTATGTCAGGCAGGCGCAGACCTCATATGATTGGCTGTGTAAGGCAAGAAGACCTCATATGATTGGATGGCCGTGAAGATTCTATGGAATCCTGAGGTTGGCAGTTCTAAGGGGGGAGTCTTTATAATTCTCAGCCAGAGAACTCTGAATAGGCTGGTTGCTATGGAGACGAGGCCTAGCAGCAAGCCGCCTCACAAACCCAACCTCTGTATGTTAACAACTCTGAATACAGACTGGATTGGGGAATATGGGCAAAAGTTACAGGTACTGAGCAATGCAGTTTGGGGAATTAGAGACACAGGATCTCAAATCTGTGTATTTCAACCACATCTAACTCATAAGGTAAGGTAATTCCTAAGGTCTTTCTAAGAAGTGTTACCTATGAGAAAATAAAATCTCAGGCAATACCAGGTAAATATTCTAGTTCCTGATCATTTTTTACAATGGCAGTGAAAGGACAATAAAGAGAAACCCCTGTTGAAACAGTGCTAGGAGTACATGACTTCTTCTCTCATCTCAGAAATGTCACATAGAAATAACAGCAAGAGATTTTTTTCTCATTTATGCTGCTTTGATTTAGTATTCAAGTTCTTTTCTCATGCTGTGTTGCATAAGACACCTGGATTATTTGTGGAATTGGGCCTAAATGCTAAATTCTCTCCTTGGTGAAAATGTCAGCATCCTATTAAAACCAAGTGCCCACTAGGTGAAATTATGCAGCTATTCCAAGGAAAAATATGCCTTTCATGCATTCAATTCTGTTTTAAGATACTTGGACACCAATCAGAAATAAAATGCTTTGCATTTCCCCTGGCAACGTTCAAAATATGTAGCTATAATCAATACTGTATCACCTAATGTGAGCTTGTTTAAATGTGGGGCTGGTATTTTAAAATGAAGTAATACCATTATGAATTAAGAGACGTGCTCTGCCTTTCTTATGAGGATTTCCCCTCAACACTTAGGGAAGCACCTTGAATTACCTTGTGTAAAATGTCTGGGCTGGCATGAAACTCACTTTTGCTCTTGCTAGCAGTGACAGGAATTAACCAACTGAAATCAATTAAACTGGAAATCTTCTACCAGAAAGGGGCAACTTGCATTACTAAAGTTGGAATTTTACTGCAAACTTAATTCCAGAGTTAAGTTATTAAGATATTAATTAAATCAGAGTGCTAAAGAAGAGGATTTTGTCAATGGCATTTTGCAAATATAGTCCACTCCATTTAAATAAGGATTAAACAAACTCTAGATCCAGTTAAGAATCATGCATGTCTATACACTAATCTTTCTATCAAATAGTTTTAATTAAAAGCAAATGGCTGTAGACTTTTTATTTTCGCTTATGATTACCCTATGATAGCTTAGTTAAAAAAGTCAAACTAACTACTTCAGAAGGTAACGCATTTTTCTTTGTTGGAGCCATGCTCTCCTGCACTGGCAGAAGGTCCGATTGGATGGCCCATGGAGTCCTTTATGAGTCCATGGTAAAAGATTTTAAACCAACAAGCAGCTAGATGAGTCACCTCTGCATTTAGACTGTTCTCCTGTGTTCTACATTGGAGATCGAACAGATTCGTGTTTCAAGAAAATTAATTCTGAAGATCTTACCTTCAGCAGTTTAGCTAATTTCAATAAACTAAAGAAAGTGAAAGGAAAGGAGATGAGATTAAGAAGAAAAGGGGATCAGAAGGGGTTTTGATGGAATGGATGAAAATGGGATGGGATGGATAAGAAAACAAGTTTTCAAAAATTCATGCATTCATTCATGTTTTCTTCCCTCCCAAGTTCAAGGCACAATGGAGGAGAAGAGTAAAATAATGGATTGCATTTTTCAGCCTTTTTTTTAGTACAGGCATTTGAGTTAAATTTAAATGGCAATTTAACATAAATAGTTATTATTATTCTGCTTCTAATGTAAATGCAATTAAGATTTTTTTTAGCTTATTAACAATTAATTAAATGCATCAACCCTTTAATACTAACTTTCCTATCTCTGCTTTCTTGTAACATTTTATTTTGATAGTTCCAAAACTGTGTCATACAGTTTGCTACTCAGTCCTCTCTTGCTTTGGAAAGGATGGGCAACTATGGCCTTCCACACGTCTACTTTTACTGCTTCTATCAGTGGTAACAGTTTGAACCAGTACAGACACTGATGAGGAATCACGGAAGTTCCTGGTAAAAACTGCTTGAAGTTCACAGTCGCTCACATCTGTTCTAGAGCAGTGGGTCACAACTAGGGAAGGGGGAAGGATTCCAGATGCTGTTGGACTTCAACTCCAAAAGTCCCAACTAATACAGCAAACAGTGAGGAAGCTGAAGTTCAGTATCTAGTCTCCCTTACTGAGAAGCATTGCTCTAGCAATTCAGCCCAGGCTCAGGTAGAAATACTCAGCTAACACCAACAATCTCATATATTGCCAAATATTTGTACAGCTGTATAGTCAACACGCTTTCCCTGTTCTTGTCACCAGGAGACTCATACTAAGAGGACTGGGCTTCCTAGCCTAAAGTTAGTAGATCTTGGATATCTCAAAATCTGAGGTTAAGGGGGCATGGCATAATATTGCTGTGGCATAAGGCCTCACATGATCTCATAGGTTTGCCAATGTTTAACTCAAAATATGAAATCTGTTTAAAATATAAATATAATACAGTGATTCAGCTCAATGGCAGATGATGGAACTGAGATGCACAATCCCATAAATGGAAAAATTCAACATACATGTTTGTGTGGGCTACTGGAATGTGTGGGAAGCACTGGGATATTCTCCTTCAGAATGATTTGGATTAGAAAAAAAAATAAAAATAAAACAAACACATAGACCACTGAGAACTATTTTTTTTTAATTAAATGCACTTCAGAATACAAGTCTAGTTAAGAGTGATGGCTTTGTCTTCACAGTAATCTCCAAAATTTCTACTTTATTTGATTCTTGCTCATTCCCAACAATTCAGTATCTGACAATCCAATTCTATGCTGTTTATTCGTAAGTAATTTCAACAATTTCCAACATGGTTTAAGTGATAGTAGGGCTGGAAAACTTGTTGTCGCCATTTCTCGGACTGGTTGGGGCAGACAGGAAGCAACATTGAACAGCATCTAGGGTCCACAGTTTCCCCAGTCCTGCACTACAGAACCATAGCCACAATACTCCCATCATCCATCCTTACTACCATGTTTTATCAAAAATAATGTATTCTTTTTATCACTATACTCCTATACATTTTCCTTCTACCTTGGCATGCTCCCCTGAAGTGCAAGTCACTCTGGCAATGAAGGTGGACTATTGAGCACTCCAATAATGTATGGCAAAGAGCAGGAAGGTATCTCCAGTAGTCTTCCATTTCTATTCTCAATATTCTATTCTATTCTATTCTATTCTGTTCTGACTGCTCAACGATCCAGCAATCAGTAAGTTAGGCAACAGTGATTGCTCACCTTCTCCCCTGGCCAGACTAATCTCTTGATACACTGTTGTTCAAATACATTATTTCACTAATCCTGGTTTATGGCCATAGTGGCATCTGGCAGGCATCCATATATCAAATATGTTTTAATACAAACTGCCATTTCTGATATTTAACATATACAGGAAATTTTTAAAAAAGCTATTGTCTTTAAATCAAAATATAGTTATTACCACAATAATTTATGTAGTACAAACTTCTATCAGTGAAAAAGATAGATATGGTTGAATCGTGATACTTCATGTTCCCATGATTATAAATAACTATCAAATCTCAATAAATCTGTCTGATAAGCATCTTTCCTTAAAATTCCTCTAATATGTATGCTTTGTCAAGTATCCCCTTATACTTATGAATTGATGTTGACCTGGTATTTCTGAGAATGAGAATGAGAATAGTATTTTTAATCAAATGGAGAAAGCTTTCTATTTCTAGTAAAACCCCCAGTGAAATACTGCCATCATTGAAATGAAATATTGAATGAGACTCATACAGCCCAAGGCAAATAAGATTATATCAGGTCTTTTTGAAAAGGGAAAAGGTTGAAATAAGTTTTCTTAGACATAAGTTTCTCTGAAAGCCCCAAAGCAACTGATCCTAGAAAGATGAATATAGTCAGTTTGGCCTCTGTGTGAACTTGCCAATTAGAAAGAAACTTTGGAGGTCAAAGCTCCTTCAAAAGGAGGAGGAGTTGTTGTAAGGTCATCTCTTCTTCCTTCCTTCCTTCCTTCCGTCCTTCCTTCCTTCCTTCCAAACTTATGCCAGTATGTAAGCGAGCCAGTGGTCTTTATATAATACATCTGTTTTACATAATAACGTAGATAATACATTTGGTATAATGTGTGAAAGAAGACATGGATATAAATTTCAATCTGGCCACAAGAACACATTCCTTACTTGTAACCAGTTCTTTGAGTTGTCATCCATGAGCCCACTAATATGGGTTTTGCACCTTAACAGAACCATAATGAGAATATTATACAGCTGAGTGGATTTCGGGCAGAAACTCTGTCCCATTCATCCACAATGCATGTCTAGGTGAAGAACAGGTTGCTGTCCTGTAACTGTGGTCCTTCGGGCAGTCATTGTGACCTTACACAATTGGGTCTTGTGTCTGCACAAAGCTGCACATACAAAGTTCCTGAATTAAGCAGCTTCATGGGAACTCCAACCCCTCTCACATATGCACATACTCCTTTGGGATAAAGCTATTTCTTCTTTGGTTCCTTTTTTAAAAATCATGGATTATGTATCTCATGGAAAGTTGTCCTCACAGCCCAGTAACCTTTTCCCCCTCCTTTCTTCATCTGTCTATTCTTATTTCTTCTATTTGTGTCTCTGTGTGTCTGTGTGTGTTTTTAAATGTGTCTTCCCCTCACATCACAGTCTGCCACAAAAGGTCAGCAGTACAGATGTGGGGGAAACAGGAGAAGAAGTGTTATCAGAGTTGGGATATGACCACTCAAATACAACCACTGTTTGAGGAAAAACACAAGGGCTATATGTGAGCCAGTGACCACAAAGAAGAAACAGTGATAAATACTTTAATTTTCTAGGGCATATCCCTTTTTCTGCACCATGGTGTAAGAATTACAGTCCTCCCTCCACATCCACGGGTTTCACTTTCACAAATTTGATTATTCATGAGGTGCCTGCTTGCCTCCCCCCTCCATTATCTCCCTCCTATTCCCTGGTCTTTTCCCCAGGAACAGGGAGGGGGAAAGATCTTCACTCCTTGCACTCCCTCATCCACCACCCATGCAGCACACTGGCGGTGGCTGGCAGGAGGGTGCAGAGAGGGGTGATTGTCCCTTCCTTTCACTTCCTTGGCTGCCACCTACGCAAAATGCTGGCAGGGGAGTTATTCACAATTTTTTGACATTTCTGGAGTTCTGTGCCCCTAACCATCGTGAATGTGGTAGGCCTACTCTAATTAACAAAATCAGTATTGCAAATATGATCCTCTGAAGATGCCACCCACAGATGCAGGCGAAATGTCAAGAGAAAATACTAATAGAACACGGCCTCAAAGCTCGGAAAACCCGCAACAATCTATAGTATTGCAAATAGTTCACTTGCCATGTCAGCAATCAGTGATATGTCAATGTCATGGATTCTGTATCCGTGGATTCAACCAAACATGGCTTGAGATAATTTTTTAAAAATCCGCAAACCTTGATTTTGTCATTTTAAGGGACACCATTTTACAACACCGTTGTACATAATGGGACTTGGTATTCATGGGAAGTCTTGGAACCAGACCCTAGCAGATACCGAGGGCTCACTCCACAAGCAATCTGTAGATTATAAACTTGAGGCACTAGAAAGATCATGAAAAGGGCAGGAATTCAGAATATATTTTTATTTTTTTTTTAAAATTTAAAACACATCCATACATCCATACATCCGTCCATATCCTGCCTTATTTCTAACATTGAGATTTAAGCTGGTTTATAAAAGTCAGAAGAAATGCAGGTGAAAGCATTTACAAAAAGTGAAGATACAAACACATTAGAAAATTATTGTCAAAATACAAGTAAACAAGCACTAGAATTTAAAGCCTTTAAAACAAATCCAAGGTTTAAAAAGATCAACAGAACAACAATCCATTAAAACAGGATACCATTAAAATTCCTGGCAATCACTTCAGAGAAGTCTGAGGGAACAAGAACGTCTTCACTTGCTGATGGAACGATAGCTTAGAAAGATCCAGCCTAACCTCTCTAGGGAGGAATTCCAAAGCCTGGAATCAGAGAAAGCCCTCTCCCATGTTCCCACCAAAAACATGCCCTGGAAGGTCCTGGATGGGGGACAAGAGCCTCTTCTGAAGATCTTAGAGCCCAAACAGGCTCATAAAGGGAGATACAGTTTGGATCCAAACTGTATAGGGCTCTATAACTTAGAAACAGCACTCTGAACTGTGTGTGAAAATGACCAGGACCTGGTGAAGCTGTAGCAGTGAAGGAGTTGTATGCTTTCTGTAGCCAAGGCAGAATGAACCTAAGCCTATGGGTACAATGCTGGGCACTTTTTTCATAGTGAGATATCCAGCTTCTCTTCTGGAGCAAGTTGTTAAACACCCCAACCACTCAGAACAGCTCCACTGGATAACTCATGTAACAAAATAACATTAAAAAAAAATAAGGAAAAAAAGATCAGCGGGACAGTAGAAAAAGAGAGAGGGACAGTGGTGTGTTGGGGGAATAAAGGGTTTTTAACCAATGTAGAACTGATCAAGGTAGAAGGTGAGGAAGACTGGTGAGTAACAAAAAGAGTAGCAAAGGAAGAAGAAAAATAGACTGGAATGAGCTGGAATAAGCAGGGTTTGAACCCAGGTGAATCCAGGCACATTCAATAGTAAATAATACCAGCTGGATGGATTCTTGTGGAGCTTGAGATTTGGGCCCTTGCCTTGACTAATCCAAATCACAGTTAAGCATTAAATCTCATTGGAATGAAGGGATTAAGTGTTTCCAGTAGGGCTGGACTATAAAGTATCTCTGTTGCAAATATTTAATTCCATTGATTAAATTTCAGTATTTTAGAACTCCTCTGATCTTAGAATGAAGACAAGTGACTTGCCTTTAGAATTAATTTCAACTCACATGCTCCCAAGCAAGCAACTAGGCTCATTTTTATTTGTGAAAACAGTTCTCTTCATTTTGCAATGGAACAAATAGATCCTGATGGGATTCTTGTCCACAGTAATTGACAAAGCACCTAATATCAAGTTGAGAGTTATACCAAGTTGAGAGTTAAAAGCTTCTCTTGATCAGAATAATGGGCACTACAGAAGAAGTCCACCTACAATTTGAGACTACTACAAAAATAAAGTATTACTGCTCAGAAACTACATGATCTGTATAAAAAATCTGTCTTGAATCTAACTATGAGTAAAATATTAAATATTTTGACATAGTTTGCAATGCACTGTTATTAGTGCAAGCATGGCATGAATGTTAATATGATGCAGTTCTCTCCCCTGGATTTAAACTGTTATGTATGTATTTTTCTTAAAATAAAAAAAGGGTCACTGGACTGCAGATAAACAAAATTAAGCAATTAGTTTCACTCTGGGAGCTAATTAGTCGACTGACTTACTGGCCTCAAAGTCTCTACATCTAAAACTGGTACCCAAATCTGATTATATGAAAGGGAAAAGCAGATCAACAAGAGGGTAATCCAAGACCAAATTTAGCTCCCTAGGTTGTATGTAACATGATGGATAAATAAACACACTTAAAAGTACTATGACATACAGCACTTCACTTGAAAGGCATTTTGTATGAATAATTTTATCATTTAGTCATCACTTAATCATTAGTATGGCCAGATTTGGACTGAAATACTCATATTCTAGTCTCTGTGTTTATATCCAGAATAGTCTGGCAAACAGAAGACCACAAGTCTTGTGTGACAATTTTTCCCCTGAAACAGAAGATGCTGCTATTGTGGAAATATAAAAATTAAATTAACTGTATCAATATACAACTCAAGTCCGTTAACACATGGAGTTACTGCACTGCAACAGCTAAAGCAGCATTTTATACAACTATACAGAGGGAAAGGTTATAACAAGTAGATGAAACACCAAATGATCCAACACTTTCTAACAACAAATGTGGCCACTCTTTTTGGGCTGTGAGGTCACAAGTGTCAAAATGTGCACCTTATAGGCCATTGGATCAAAAGAATTGTGCTATGGCTGACTAGACTCACGGTCAGGACTAGACTCACAGAATTTTTGGATTATCTGCTATGTAACTGTGTTTTCCTTCCTCCATTAGTAAGAAAACAAATTATATGAGTTTCTTTAGACTGTATCAGATTATCACAACAGGATGTATTTGGTTCACTAGTAATTTGTGGGATTATGAGCTGAAATTTCTGGGTAGTGAACAGCTAATTGTATACTTCCTCATCCTGAAGAAATGCCAAGAACTATCAATTAACATAGACAGAGCAGCAGATATTCAACTCTTTGAAAACTCTTGTGTTAATTCAGAACAAAGTATCTATTTGCACACTTAATAAGAAAACCACACTTTCTATAAAACCATCTGCATTTCTAATATATTTAAATTATTATTTTTTTTCAAAAGAAAAGTACAGCTATTGAGTCTTCTAAGTAGTCAGATATATGTCAGACATCTTCAGCAATCATAGTGTCAAAAATACGGTAGCAAAGCTGTTCTTCTGTTTCATCCCTGACATAATAAGATTTGATGAAGCATTCCAGCCATGGCAACTCATCTACAAATCAAAAGCACATTAACAGTAGATACATAAATTCCTGTACTTTGCAGTTAACTTTGCCAAATAAAAAATGTCTTTCAGCGGAGAAGAAACAATGATTTTACCCATGAGACATGATGTATGAAAAACAGGACTACACAACATACAGCTTTAGTCTATAAGGATTTATGCAGCATAAATGGCAATACATTATGATTATTACCCCCCAGACATATTGAGGACCCCACCATTCAAATTTTTCCACCAGCTCCCCTCAAAAGCCCATTCCTTGAAGCCTCTAGAAGTGGTAATCTTGCTATGAAAGAAGATGTACTCCATTTGGTGCCTTGCCAGACCAAACCAAACCAAACCAAACCAAACCAAAAATCCTAAGTGGACATTTGAACACTTTCAGTTCTAATTTTTCCTGTCTCCTCATTTTCTGAGTTGGGTTTCACTGAGTGCTAGGGATGAAAAATGGTAGACACCCCAAACTTGCCCTCCCCTTGTTCAGCACTGCCCCATAATGAAATTTAAATAATGGAATAATGAAATGGACAACAATCAAGAAAAAATGAAACACTGTTTTTCTTTCTCTCTTGAAAGAAGAAGTGGGCAGTGGGGATCAGAGTATTATACTTCTCAAGGTTAGAAGTTCTTTTAGCAGAAGCAGCTTAAACCCTTGACACTCTGTGTCACGGAATCTAAATGTGAGTTTTGGCAATGAACTTCAGCTGCTGTAAGCTAGTTGTAGTCACCCACTAGAATTTCTGGATCATCACTCAGAGGTGAGGTAGAAGAGCATCAGCCAAGTCCCCCACACCCTTGCCTTTTCAAATGGCCTGCTGCCATAAGGCTCGAAACCCTGCTTCTGTTGCCTCTAATGTTTTTTTTTCCTATGGGGGAAATAGCAGTTCTTAGATGTCTGGATTTATCTCAGATCCTGCTCATGACTGACCCATATAACAAAGCAAATGAATCCTCCTTTAAAAAAATATCAGGCTTAGCACAAAATACATACATCGTTCACATATTAAATAAAGCCCCCATACTACATTACTTGAAGGAAAACCCTGTCTTTAGATGTTTTAAACAATTCACTTTGGCTTCTGTCTGAAGCATTAAACGTCTAAAAACGCCACTCATACAGGAACCACTGCCAAATGGAATCAATGTCCCCCTCTATACTAGCATAGGAGATACTACTTTTCTCTCTCCCTTTTTTTGAAAACTCAGCATAAAATCCATAAATCTTAGTAGATGCCCCTGATTCTAGCAGACATTTACACTTCTGAAGGGCGAAGCCTGTTTTTTACAGTTCTGCTAGTGAGTCATGATCTCAACTGTTCCGTTCTTCCTCACAAAGCTCATCTATCTATGAACAACACAGAGAGAAGCTAACTTTTGCTATGGGGAAAACAAATAAGTATTTAATTTAGAAATACTAGAAACACACACACATGCATGTCACACCCTCATATAGTTAAAGGGTACTTTAAACCACTCTGGCAGCAAATGGGACCTACTGTGTCTAGAGACTACACAAATGTATCAGGCTTTGTAGATCTTTCTGTGAGGTTATGGTAAGGTTAGTAATTATAAGAGATTAAAAGGGACTGCAAGTGATGCCATCTGTGACTTTCTTTGATGGGCCAGCAAGTGATGCCATCTGTGATTTCATTTGAAGACAACCTTTTAGAACTGCTAAAATGTTGGCTTCATGTCCAACACCTCTCAGGAACCTCTAAGACTGAACAAAGCAGCGAACTGACATGAAAACAAACACTGCAACACTGGTGGACTATATACGCATGGCAATTCCTCTCCAGTAACTCAGATTTTAGATGCTCCTCTCAGGTGGTAATTCCATTCATGTACCTCAATCTCCAGAGATTTCCCATGTGCTCACCAACTGCATATGGCTCAACTGCAAAAGACCTAACTATTGCTGCTTTGCCACTTCTTCACTTGGTGCAGCTGACAGAGGTTTCAATTATACTAATTCTAAAAAAAGAGTGGTCCTTCTGCAAGATAGACAGCCACCAGCTTCCACTGCCACATCTACCAGTCCTTGTCCTGAGTCTGGAATAGCAGCTGGAAGTCTGTTTCCTGATCCCCATATTACAATGTACAGTAGGGATGTAATTCTTTGCTAATTTCACTCTCAAACAAATCAATGAGTAATTTTAGCAATTTTCTGCTGTTGTGAGAATGCCTTCTAAAACTGCAGAAGTTTCTGAAGACTATTTGAAGTTCAGGACTTGTCACAAACTCACACATGGCTTTCTGCATAGAAAACAGCATTTTCTGCCCAGAAATAACGTCTTCTGCACAGACAGTTCTGCACCTGGAGACTCCGTACAAAATTCATACTTTTTGCACAGAAAAACCCCCCCCCCACTTTTTCTCCAGGAGGAACAGCATTTTCTGCACAGAAAACAGTATTTTCCTGCATAGAAAATTCTGTTTTCTACAAGGAAAAAATGTGCAAAATTTTCACTAGAGTAAGTCCTAAATTCTCGCCATGGTTTTTCAACACTTGTGGAAACATACATGGTTACATAATTTAAAGATGCAATATGATTCCTTCCTTCTTTTGTACTGAAACAGACTAACAAAACAATCTCTCTGAATTTAATTCTTTTGCTAAGCCACAAGCACCTTCACTAGTTACTACTGAAATGAACATGCCTAAAGGCAAATCAACAAGGCAACAATGAAAACACAGCTTTTAATGAGTTTCTGTGTGTTTGATTTTATTCCTGTAGGTGAAGGAAATGATATTAAAGGATTTGATTTGCAGCTGTTGACTAAACAGTAGTAAATACAAAAGCATTTCAGGATGAAAGATCAATAAATTTAAACGTATCAAAGGAAAATATAGCCCTCTTTCTGATCTTTCATTTTCAGATAAAAGTAATTAAGAATGGGGGGATGATCCCAGGCCCAAAATAAAGAGTATGACTTATCAACATACTTCTTAGTCTGGTCTGATCCCTTGATTTAGTAGAGAAATTGACTGCCCTGACAGATGATCTACAATTGGACAGATGATGGGAAATGAACATTTTTTGATATTTTGTCTCAGGTCTAAATCCAATTGTTAGCTCAAGTAGCAGAATCACTGCACCAATGTCAATTCTGGTAAGTCAACAGTTATATAAGTTTCAGTGATTCAGTAAGCAGATTTTATTTGCAACTAACAATTAATTTTGGACTACTTAGTTTGCTGCCTAATTGGAACTTAGTGGCAATGGTATATGGAAGCTCTGCTGTTATTTGGCAGGGTGAACCAAAATATGATGTTAGGGGCTTCTGCTCTGTTTAACTGGAACTGCTTTTGTGAAGTAACTAATTTCTGTATGTATCTCTATCTAGCCTGTGCTCAAAATAAGTGCCTTACCTAGATTTTTCCCTGTAGGGCAAAGCTTCTCCATGATCCTTTCCATATTTTCTTGATAAATATTATTGATTAGAACTTCAGCAGCTGGAATTTGGAAGAACTTTTGCTGGAGGAGATATGAAAAATAATACAGAGATATAACTGAACTGGACAATTTCTAAAGATTTCATTTTGAGTCTGAAAATTTAAGTAAGACAATTTTTTTATGTCTCATTTCTTAAACTAATGCAAGTAAAAGAAAATAAAGTAGATAGCACTGCATATCCACGAAGAAACTGTCACTGTTTTAAGCAGATATTTAGATATTATACTATTCTTAAGAATCTGACATAATCCTAAAAGGGAATTCATAAAAGAATCTAAAGTAAATTAAGCCTCTCTTGGAGGGTAAAAAAAGTAATATATACAAAATAATATATCCTCTTTGGACAGACAGAATAGACTGTGTGTACTGAGCAATTTCTGTTACTTATATGCAGTTATCTCACAAAATACTCTCTAGGGTAGCATACTGTACTGTGACCCAGTTCATTAGTCTTAGAACAATAATTTTGGAGTCACAAATGTGATTTTTATGTCATCATTTTAACTCCAAAGTGAATGTTTTAAAACTAATTACTGGCTCATAGTCTACCTTAGGCTATTTTGTGAAATAACTGCAATTATCAGTAGAAGAAATTACTCAATACTGTGAGTAGACCCATTGAAAACAACTGAAATTAAGTTAATCATAACATAATCAGCATCTGTCATAGATTTAAGTGGGTCTAAAAAAAATTAATCTGGAATTATCCGTAGCTTCAGAGATCTTTGATTACCTAGCACCTGAAAAACATAGATAGCAATTCTTTTCTCTCATACTGAGTTGCAGTACATGTGCTAGTTAATGCAACTCAGTATGAGAATAGAGAATCATTATCTGCATTTCACAGGTGCTATGTAACTGAAGACCTCTGACTTTAAAATGTTCTGCATGGAAAGTTATAGCTAGATCTAGATTTATCTGTCTTAACAGTAGATCCAGTGAAATTAAGGGCACACATAAGTCACAAAAACTCTATTTCCTCTATTTTCAATGGGTTTAAGCATTATTATGTTTATATATAAGCCTGTATTATTGAATCTTATGTTGTACTTCAATACGTTAAAAATGATGTAAACTAGAGAGTAAGAAACATAATTTTTACTGCCCTTTTAATTATAACATTTTTTTTTCAAATGTAAATTTACTTGCAGATTATTGTACTTTTCACTTCTGTAGGAAGGTAGGATGGGTTTAGCTACCCTGCCTTCATCTTGGCTTAGAAATGACATTGTGAAATACTGATAGACAAGAATAAATCTATGTACCTCCTCTTTATGATTTGCTGTTGCTATAGTTCTCATCAGAAATGAACAAACTGCTGGCAGTTGGAAAGAAGACACAAATAATTTGTACTCTTCCAACCTCAAAGAAGTCTAAATTAATTTTCAATGCTGGTCATACTATATTAAATTGGCTTAAAATGTCAAATTGTGTCCAAATCTGAGACCCAAACTGCTGCTCTCAAGGGATAGGGGGAACCAAAAAGATGTGAAAGGTCTAAAGATATGCTTTCAAGTTTGGCGGAGAAAAAAGACACACATCCTCAGGCTTTGTTTGATTAGCTCCAGAGCTGTTTACCACAGATTTGTCTCACTTTTTATCTATTTTCTTCATATCTTTAACTTGTGGTGGGACTTTTCAACCCTCCCGGCTTCCTCCTATGTATGTTGAAAGGTCATTCTATCATTATGGGACCTCCTCTCTCATTTTTCTTGAGGAGGGACTGTGAAGCATGCTGTTGCTGCCATCATTGCTGGTAGTGTCAAGCAAGTGTACCAGCAAAAGACAAATGCTAATAGTAAATGTTACTGCTAGTGCTCACTTTTTAAACTCCCTGTAACACATTTAAACATTGAAACCCCACAGTGATGCTATTTCAGGGCCAAATAAGCATTGTGGAACGATTCAGATAATGGTTACCAGCCACAGCAGCCTGGGTATTAGTCAAAAAACAAACTAACAGTGGTTCTAGACCATTGGAAACTGTGTTACAGAGGAAGCAACCTTTTATCAAACCACACCACTGGTCCATCTTCATAACTGCATGTTTATATTCAAGCTAAATATTTCAAGAGTAGCATAATCTAATCTCTTACACTGTCCATGAGATATACATCCAGTGATCCAGTTCCATCATCCAGTACAAACTTCATTACAAAGACGTATTGGAGGGGCACAATTCCTAAAGCTAAGCAAAAGGAAAACAGCAGCTGTCTTTAGAAAGTACTCAATACTCAAAACAAAGCAATGAAAATTAAAAGTTTTTTTGATAAAAAAACACATAATGCACTTGTATCTCAGACAAGACAAGATAAATAATGTCTGTATCTCAGAAAGATAAACAACTGAATTGAATGATCTGATGCAGCATGATGGAAGAAATGGTCAACATTTTTTCTGATGCAGACTGCATGCCTTTAAGATTAATTGGTTGAGGCTGCAGCCCAGAGCCATAGCCAAAACTGGGGTACAGGACTCCACCTTTTTTCTTTCTTTATGCATCCGGTTTCTTTTTCCTCACTGGTCAAGAAGAAATAGATCTCTCTGGCAAGAGGTTTTCTGCTCATTTTCAGAAGTTTTCTGAAGGCAGACTGACAGCCATATAAAACCAGGCTTGGGACTGCAGGAAAGGATAGGCAATGTGTGCTCTGTAGATCTTATGCATATTCCAGAGCATCTTCTAAAAATATTACAGGAAACAAAACAAACTCAATTTCTATGCTATAACAAAACACTCAGGACATGCCTTCCCCAATTCTTAGAGCTGAACTCCCCAAATGTTCCAGAAAGTGTGGCACCACTTTAAAGCAAGGTAGGTCCTTATTGGATACCTTGTGAATGCCAAAATTTGGGTTTAGGCAAACTAGATTTAGATTTCCCCCACTACCAGTTGGTGTGTGATGACAAAGTTTGGGGGTGTGAAATTGCTTTAGTAAGGAATACAGACTATGGTGTGATTGCTGCTTCTTCCTCTTCTTCCTCCTTGTTGTCTTCTCTTCTTCTTCCTCCTTCTCCTTCTCCTTATTAATGGAGAGAGGGCAAAAGTGGCCCTTCAGCTCCATCCAAGGTTCCCACCCTGGATTTCCAATGTAAAGGAAGAATTCTCAATCAAGCTGAAAGGGGCACACAACATGTGCCAATATGGCAAGAGTGCTGCACACACTGAGGATTTCTAGGTAAAATCATAGGTAAAGTCACATCCCTTCTGTTAGTTAAACTTCTGCTAGCTTGTTGAAACAGAGATAATCTGTAACACTTTTTCCCCTCATGATCAACACTGCAGTTGAAGATACAGTGAAGCACTTGCACAGAGGATGGTATCCTAATTTATCCTAATTAACTGTAGGATTCAAATGAACAGTTCTCAGCAGGTATTTATTATGCAGTTGACAGTCTGCTATGGATTGATTTTTCTGTGGCCCATGCTCTTTCTAATGAAGTCAGTAGGGAAGAGCTCCTGGTTCTTTGGTAAACTAATTATTCTTTACGAAGAGCGTATGTCCTCTTAAAAACACTAATGCATGTGTGCACACATTAACATACATAAACGTTTTGCTTTTTTAAAATCTTAAAAGCACTGCTCAATGAAGGCATGGGTTCTTACTATGACAGCCTCCAAGTGTGTTTTCCTGTGGACATTTCTACAGTCTAATGAAAAACTTGCTCAATTTCTTTCTTGTTTTTAATTTCTTGCTTTTTACTTTCAAAACAAAAGTCCTTTGGCACTGCTTCAAGTAGGGCTTCAGCTTCCCTGGCCTCTTTTCTGAACAGAATGTTCCTAGAAGTGGTACTATGAGTAAAACTTCCGGTGAGGAGACACGCCGAGCGGGTGGAAAATCCTGGAGCTCCAGGACTCCACGACCGTCGCGAGCGGGAATTCCTCTAAAAAGTTATACAATCTAGAGGAAATTGGTCCCTGGATTAGAGGGGGCCACGGAGGAGGCTCGTCGGGGATCCGCTAATTCTAACGTGTCACTAGAAGAGGAGAAGGAGAAGAGGCACGTCTGATATAGGGATTGCAGAGCCGCCATTATCGCGACGGTTCGCCTTCATAGGCTGGCTGTGTCCCCACTGCTACAGAACCCAGTAAGTAAGACGAAGCATAAAGACCATTGAGTAGTTTTCCGAATAAACTTTTACTGTGAGAAAAAGGAGAGGTAAATTGTTCTAACTCCGAAAGAAGACGAGTTCCTGGGGGATTTAACTCTAGGACTGAAGAGGTGGTGGCGGAAGCTGTCGCCACGGAGCGGCTGTCCTGCTGGGCTGCCGAGTTGGAAGGCTGACGCGAAGAGAGAGGAACGTCCTATTTCCCATTCCTGAAGTGTGTGTGTAATGTAAAAGTGAAATTGAATTTTGCCTATTTTTGAGTATATTGAGGAGCGTTTAAAAACTTTGAAATTAGTGAATGTCGGAACTTTAAAAAAAAAAAGAGATTGGAGTGGTGACTGACATGGCGGAAGAGGGGTGGTGAAGACGGAAGAAGTGACGGAGGAAAGGAAAGTGACGGAGAGAGGAAGAGAGGAGGCGAGACAGCGAGAGTGAAAGGACAGTGAGAGATAGAGAGAGGTGAGCGGAGACGCCGGATCGGGACGATAGACCCGGACGACGGAGAAGGCAGAGAGAGAGGCGGAGAGCGACGGAGAGAGGAAGAGAGGAGGCGAGACAGTGAGAGTGAAAGGACAGTGAGAGAGGTGAGCGGAGACGCCGGATCGGGACGATAGGCCTGGACGACGGAGAAGGCAGAGAGAGAGGCGGAGAGCGACGGAGAGAGGAAGAGAGGAGGCGAGACAGCGAGAGTGAAAGGACAGTGAGAGAGAGAGTGAGGTGAGCGGAGACGCCGGATCGGGACGATAGACCCGGACGACGGAGAAAGCAGAGAGAGAGGCGGAGAGCGACGGAGAGAGGAAGAGAGGAGGCGAGACAGCGAGAGTGAAAGGACAGCGCGCGAGAGAGAGAGGCGAGTAGAGACGTAGGATCGGGACGACAGAGAAAGCAAGAGGAGCTGAGACAGTGTGAGCAAAGGACAGTGAGACAGCGGAGGTGGATGGTGACGACGAACTGGCATGACAGATCAAGAAGACGGAGAATTGGTGAATAATAAATTGTAGTAATTATATTGGTTTATTGAGCAATACCTCTAGAGGCTAAATAAGAGTTAAAATATTGGAACTTTTGGAATATTTCTGCATTTGAGATTTCTAAACATTGGGTTGATATTGAATTGAATTGAATTGAATTGAATTCTGAATATTGAATAGGATATTGAATTGGGACTTTAGATATTTGAAAGCTAACAATTGATATTAGAGATTTGATATTGGATATCTGATGCTTAAAATCTGAATTGAATGTAACATAATAATAAGAACATAAGAGGAATTGAAACACAGATTGGAATTGTGTGTAAAGTGAAGCATAATTGTGGTAAAATATTGAATATTGATTGATTTGAGTAAATATTAGAGAAATCTGAGACACTTAAGAATTTAAGGTATTGTTTAAGTGGAATTGACTGATTATGAAGTAGTGGTGTGGCCTGAGCATTAAGCTAAACTAAATTAAATTGAGTGTTGTGAATAGAACAAACAAACAAACAAAAAGTTTAAGATAACAAAGGGAAAAGAAAAAAAAAGAAAAATTAAAATTAGACAAGATGATGGCTGCAGGGAAGAGGAAGGCTGGTGCAGGGGCCCAGTCACAGATACAAACCTTACTACAGAGAAGAGCATCAACGGAAGTCAAGCCACCAACGTTGGAAATGAAGACGGGGAATACAGAGTGTCAGGAAATGAGTTCAAAGACTGAAATGGGTGTACTGGAAGGAATTCAGAAATTAACCTTGTTAATGGAGACAGAAATGAAAGAAAGCAGGAAGGAAATAAAGCATATGAGAACGGAAATAAAAGCAGACATCAAGAAAGAATTGGAAACATTCAACGGAAAACTAGATAATATCTCAAAAGAGTTAAAACAGATGAGTGACAAGATGGAATTGATGGAGGATAAGACGAAGAGGATAGAAGATCAAATGGTGAAGACAGAAGAAAAGACAGAACAACTTGAAAAGACAACATTACTCATGGATATAAGAACGAGAAATAAATCTTTAAAAATAAGAGGTTTAAAAGAAGAAGATCAAGAGAATCTATATAAAAGATTGATAATTCCTCTGGCTTCCTTCATAGGATGGGAACCAGAACAATTGGACTTAGAGATAGACAGAGTGTTTCGCATAAACTCTGTGATAGCGAAAAGGAAGAAACTCCCACGTGATATTGTGATTTATTTCTTGAGAGAACGGGTGAAGGATTTGGTGTTAAACAGTAGCTACTCAAATAAACTGAGAATAGATGGTATGGAAGTGAAGGTATTTAAAGATATTCACCCAACTGTGCTTAAAAGAAGAAGAGAGTATAATTCTGTTACTCAAGCCTTGAGAGAAGCTGGAATAAAGTACACGTGGGAGAGAACGGAAGGAATATCAGTAATGTGGAGACAGAGAAGGATTGTTTTGAACACAGTATTGAAAGCAAAAGAATTTATGAGAAGACATAAAGAAGAATTGATCAGGACAGATAATCAGACAAGTGATCGAAGGGAGGAAAGAAGAAAAGAAGAAAACCAGATAAACCAAGGAATGGAAAGGAGAATAAGGAAAGAACAAATGCAGCAGGAGATAGCAAGAATACAAAGAGAAGAAGAGAGAGGACGAGAGGAGAGAGAAGATGAAGAAGAAGAAGACACAGAGGAAGAAAGAGAAGAGGAAGGAGAAGAAGACCACAGCTCAACTCAGGAATTGGACTTAGGACTGGGAGAAGCACAAACAGAAGAGGTCTAACAACATTAAGTAAAATTGATTCAGATTAAAATGAAAATAAAATTCTTATCTTGGAATGTTCGAGGTTTAAATTCCCCACATAAAAGGAAGTGTATTTTTCACTATTTAGAAAAACTAAAAGTTGATGTTTTAGCAATACAAGAGACCCATATTAAAGAGAAAGATCTAAAATACATTAGAAATCCTAAATTAGGTCAAAGTTTCTCTTCGTCAATTAATAAAAAGAAGAAGGGAGTAACAATATATGTGAGTAATAAACATGAAGCAAAGCAGATATATTGTGATGAGGCAGGTCAAGTAGTAATAGTAGAAGTAAAAATTAAAGATTTAAAAGTATTAGTGACAGCAGTGTATGGCCCTCTAGAAAATAAAAGCAAATTTTATCAGAAATTGTTAGAGATATTAATTGATCTAGGGGAATATAAAATGATTCTTATGGGAGACTGGAATGGAGTTTTGAATCCCTAACAGATCGATCAGGAATAAATTTAGGAAATAGCAAAGCAAAGCAAGGAAAACTACCAAAAAGTTTGTTCAACTTATTAGATTACTTGTCCCTAGAAGAAGTAAGCAGTAAAAGTACTGGAGGAGATTTTACATTTTTCTCAGATCGATATAAAACATGGTCCAGAATAGATAGGTTCTTTATATCTTCCGATTTGAAAAAAAACATCTTAAGTATGGAAACATTGCCCAGAACTTTCTCAGACCACTGTCCAATATTGCTGAATTTGTGTTATGGTGGAAAGACTGGGAATTGGAAATTAAATGAAAATTTATTAAAAAATGAAGTAATAGTAACGAAAACTCATAAGGTACTAAAAGAATTCTTAGAAAATAATTTGGGAAAAGAACAATCAGCTCAGACAGTGTGGGAAACTAGTAAGGCAGTGATGAGGGGGTTCTTTATAAGCCAACAAGCTTGGTTAATTAAATGTAGGAAAAGAAAAGAAGCAGCTATATTAGATAAATTACAAGAGAAAGAAAGGGAGTTAAAGAAAAGACCTAAAGATGTGAAAATCAAGAGTGAAATTCAAATATTAAAAAAGCAATTCTCCCTACTAACCATGGAAGAAATGGAAAAGAAATTGAAATATATAAAACAGAGACATTTTGAATATGCAAATAAACCAGGGAGATGGCTTTCATATAGGTTGAAAAAGAGAGAGAGAAAAGTAATATCACAGAATTAAAAGAAGGCCAGACTATTCACTACCAACAGAATAAAATTAAGAATATATTAGTAAATTATTTTGAGGAACTATTTAAAGAAAAGGGCCAATCACAAGGACAGAAAAGTAAGATAAGAGACTTTTTACATCAAGTAGACATATTAGAGGTGTCAGAAACACAAAGAGAAGAGTTAGACAAACCAATCAAATTAGAGGAGGTTAAGGAGGCAATAAGGAGTTTGAAAGAAGGGAAAGCACCGGGACCAGATGGGTTTATAGCAACATATTATAAAACATTTCAAGATCTATTAGCACCCTTGCTAGTCCAAGTAATGAATTCTATAAGTAATGGAAATTTACCAAATTCGTGGAAAGATTCTAATATTGTGCTAATCCCTAAAGAAGGCAAAGATAAACAAGATAAGAGAAATTATAGACCAATATCATTATTAAATATAGATTATAAAATTTTCACTGCAGTATTAGCAAATAGATTGAAGAAGTTTATGGTTGAGTGGGTACATGAGGATCAAAATGGATTCCTACCAGGCAGGCACTTGAAAAATAACATAAGAGTAGTTATAGATACAATAGAGTACTACCAAAAGATGAATCAAAAAGAATTAGCACTAGTGTTTTTAGATATTGAAAAGGCCTTCGATAACGTTAATTGGAATTTTCTATTCAAAGTGTTGAATAAATTGGGATTTGGAAAAAGGTATAAAGATTGGATTCAAGCAATTTATAGAGATCAAAAAGCATGGTTGATAGTAAATGGAGAAAAATCAAATTCGTTTAAGATTAATAAAGGTACAAGACAGGGATGCCCACTTTCATCATTGTTATTCATCATGTGTTTAGAAATGGTAACCACTAAAATTAGAAGTAAGGAGGAAATAAGGGGAATGAAGATTAGGGGGTATGAATTTAAGATTCAGGCGTTTGCAGATGATATGGTATTAATATTAGAGGACCCAAAAAAAAGTATAAAACCATTCATGGAAATAATGAACGAATTTGGACAAATAGCTGGTTTACGTATTAATAAAGATAAATCAGTAATGATCACAAAAAACATGACGCAAATACAAGATGAAGAATTAATAAATATGACAGGGTTTAAAATAGTGAAGAAAGTAAGATACTTGGGAATAATAATAACGAAAAACAATTCAGAATTATTTGATAACAATTATAAAAGAATCTGGAAAGAAATAAAAGAAAACTTGAAAAAATGGGAAAGACTTAATTTATCTTTATTAGGGAGAATATCAGCGATAAAAATGAATATACTTCCAAAGTTAATGTTTTTATTTCAAAATTTACCGATAATGAATGACGAAGCATTCAAAAGGTGGGAACAGGATCTTAGTAAATTTATTTGGAGCGGTAGGAGACCTAGAATCAAGTGGAAATATTTAAAAGAAGCAAAAGAGAGGGGTGGTCTAAGTTTGCCAGATCTAAAATTATATTATGAAGCTGCCACATTAGTTTGGTTAAAGGATTGGATTTCATTGGAAAACACAAAATTATTAAGTTTAGAGGGATTTAATTTGTATTACGGCTGGCATGCGTATATTTGGTATGATAAATATAAAAACAATAGAGAATTTTTAGATCACTATGTTAGAAAAGCGATCTTGAGAATTTGGTTAAAATTTAGGGGGAAATTGTATTTAAAATTACCACATTGGACTTCACCTCATGAAGCTTTCCACAGACTAGAGAAAATAAGAATAAAAGAATGGCTAACATATAAGGACATAATTAAAAGAGTAGGAGATAAGATCAAATTAAAAACTGGGGATGAATTGATAGCGGATGGTTTCTCAACTCACTGGTTCCTTCACAGACAACTTGCTGAGAGATATAAAGAGGACATGAAGAATAGAGGGATAACTTTAGAGGAAAATGAATTTGATAAAATTTTGAAGCCAGGTGTAGAAAAACCTTTAAGTAAGATTTATAAATTATTATTAAGTTTAGAAATGGAACACGAGGTAATCAAAACAAATATGATAAAATGGGCCCAAGATATAGGTCATACAATAACTTTGAAGCAGTGGCAGAATGCTTGGAAGATAAATCAGGAATTCACTAGTTGTTATGACATAAAGGAAAATTTTTACAAAATTTATTATAGATGGTACTTAACCCCAGCTAGAATTTCTAAAATGAATAAAAATAAGAAAATAGTTAAATGTTGGAAATGTCAAGAAACAGGAACCTTTTTCCATATGTGGTGGAAATGTAAAAAAGCTAAAACCTTTTGGTTACAGATACACAAACATATAGAGAAAATATTTAAAACCAAATTTGAATTTTCCCCAGAATTATACCTTCTTAATATTTTAGATGGGTTAAATAAAAATATTAGAGGAAAATATTCAAGAACTATTTGCTACATGATATATGCCGCAAGGATCGTATTTGCAAAATATTGGAAGATGGAAAATATACCCCAGGTAGAAGAATGGCTTCAGAAAGTATACGACTTGGCGGAGATGGATAAGCTAACACTGTATTTAAAGGATAAATCGAGAGAAACATTCAATCAAGAATGGGAAATATTAAGAGAAGTTTGGGAAGAGAGGTGGGGTAAAAGTGCATTAATAGGTATGTATGATTAAAGTGATTTAATGAAAAGATATGAATTTGACGTAATAAAGGGAATAGTGTAATAGGACTGATTAGGAATTAGAATAAGTAGGTAATAGGATAAGAATAATAGTTAAGAGTATAAGCAGAGTAGAACATCGATAAGTCAGTAATTGTAAAAATAAGAATAAAATGAGCAGGAGAACAAGAAGAGAAAAGTTGCACTCAATGGTATAGAAAAAAGAAGTTCGGGATTGTATGGTGGAAGAAGAATGGGTTTGTATGGAAGATAATGACTGGAAGTATTGTTAGTTAGTAAAGGAGATGCAGAAAAATGAAATTGTATCTCCATTTAGATTATTTAAGAAAAGAAGTAAGGAATGAGTATGTATATGTATTGTTATTATGTTGTGTTGTGTATGGTGATGTATGTAAGGTAGATATGGTTGTAGATAGGATACATAGAAGTGTGATAGATGCATATGTGTATGTATTTGATTTTGTATTTTTATGTATATGTTGTTGATTGTGTTTTGGACAAATTGTATGTTTAATAAAATTTATTTTTAATAAAAAAAAAAAGAAGTGGTACTATGAGTGGCACTCATTCTCAGGGACATTTCTTGTCTAGCAACACAACATACCCATTTCTGAAACTGGCAGTAATGTTGTTTCTCTTTGAATTAAAGGAAGGAAAGAAAAGAAACATCCAGCCATCTCCTCTGATAAGATGAGACAAATGTTTCTGAACTTCCTCCCACCTCTTCCTCCCAGAAGCTTCTGAGTATTCCAAAGATTTTCATGGGAGAACCAATGACCTTGTGGAAACAAGAAGAGACCCATGTTTGTAAGCACTTCTAGCTTCAGTTTTGTTTTTTGTCATTTACAGAATTTGCAGAAACGGAATAGCGAAGCTTATTCACATTGCTGATGGGAGTTACATTGGTAATAAAGGCACAACCAAAAAGACAAAATTGCCCACAGTGGTGAGAAAAAAAAATCACTAGCACAGGAGGATGATAAAGAGCTACCAAATCCAAGCCACCTTTCTCAAACATGTGGTTTCCAAGAGGATCTTCAAGTCAAGTCAGTAGGGTAGGGATGGCTTGGGCAAGCACCTGTGCTACAGGATAGGCAACTCTCCAGGCCACTTCTTCCCTCCTATCTAGACTCAGGGAACTCCCAGGAAGCCAGGCATTCAAGAAGTAGGTGGCTTGGACTAGCAGCTTCCTTCTGCCTCCTTCTCCTTGCACAACTGTGGAGAAAGTAGAACCACTATGTAATTGTCTTCAATGTGAGCAGTGCACGCTGCTGGTCATAAGTCTGCTGGTGCATCTCTCTAATAAATTCTTTGCCAGGGCACACCTCATTCAAATGAATGGGGAGGGGGAAGATTGGGCTTTTTTTTGGTCATCTGCTCAAAGGCAAGAGATGAATGCTGCACAACAGAGATAGCTTTCTTTATGTATGATGCAGCAGGATTTTCCTGCAAGCTCTGCATCATGTCTGTGTGTGGCATCTTCAGTCCTTCGGAAGCTGCTTACGTCTTATTCCCATTATGCTTTGTCACTGACCATGCTGGCTAGGGCAGACAGGAACTGGAGTTCAGCAACAATGGTTCTCCATAGATTCTCTAGTCCTGCTATAAGACAACTTTCAAGAGTTAGATTCCAGATAGAGTCAGCACTGTGTGCTGTTTCCTGTGCATATCACAAAGCTCTCTTTGGTTTGTATTATACAAATAATGCAAAGTGAAATGATTTTTATGTCCTTTGATTTGTTGAGTTATGTAACTCTTCATCAGTTATCAAATTCTATTTAAGATCACACCTATCCTACAAGCACACAATATCAGTTCAAAAGATACTACAGTGCATCTTTGAATTGCATTTTTGAGACTACATGTTCCTATAGCAATAGCATGGGTATTTCTATACCGCTTATCAGCTAAGTTCTTTCTAAGTGGTTTACAATGTGTTAGCTAGTTGCCCTCAACAAGCTGGGTATTCATTTTACCGACCTGCAGAAGGATGGAAGGCTGAGTCAACCTGGAGACCGGCAGGATCGAATTCACAACCTCATGGCTGCAGTACCAGCATTTAACCACTGTGCCACCAGGGTTATTATGTTGATTGGTCTGGACAAAGTGTGGCCCCAAGGCCTGCTTTTGCAGTCCTTAATTACTCCACACTCCCACTGAGCCCTCAGAAGCAGAAACACACCTTTGAAGGAAATTGTAACCCCCTTCCACAAACAAAACTTTTTTTTTTTAAGAAGTGGATTTCTGGCCATCTCCAAGGTTATTTTTTTGGAAGGGGAGGGCTGGTTGTCCCTCCAGACACAAGAGAGTTTCACGAGCAGAGCGAGTAGACCCTTTTGTTAGCATGATTTACAGCTATGTTCTTAGCCTTTATAGGTTTATGGATCTTTGTCCATAATGTGTCCATCCTACCATATTTGAGTAAAATTATTTGGCTGTTTCACTGATACCTCAGGCTTTCAAATAAATTCACAGTATGTCTTGATCAGAGAAGAGGCTAATCTCACCTTGGGCTATTGTTGTGGAGTCCCATGATGGGTTTTCCTGTGTGGCAATGGAGCTCAGGTTTGACACTGCCTTTGAATTTGAACAGTATTTGCACCTAACGGTTGGAACAAAAGAGTGGCATGAACTCTCATGTAAATTTAGCAATTCTCAAACTCAGAATTGTCAAAGGATACATTCCTACTGTTTATATGACACAGAAAGCAGTAAAATGTTAATGCTTTTTATGTGTCATTGTCAACAAAAATCCACAGCCCTTTCATCTCCTGAGCATAACCTCAGCACAGACAGAAAATGTAAAAGTGCTTTACTTCTTTACCTCCCACTGCCTCAAATAGGTAAAAGATCGGTTCTATAAAGGAAAAACAATCTCAGAAGAGAGGCCAAATTGGCTTCTTCAATATTCCTGCCTTACTGGCAAGAGTCTGGTGAGATTCTGGATGGAATAAAACCTCCAGTATTGAAGAATTTTGCCTATCAGGCTTGGTGCTCTTAGGACTGCTCTCTTAGTTGGAGAACAGTTCTGTAATCATGCATACCAATAACAAAGTTTTAAGTCTTAATGGAGAACGATGTTTCTTGTTAAAAACATGTAAATATTTGTGCATCATGCCTCAAATATAAAGCAGACTTTTATAATTACATAAAGTCAACAAACATTTTTATAGCAGAGAGGAAATGATTAATGTTATTTAATAAAATTGGTCATAAATCAAGAAATTTAAGACTGTGCTCTCAAAGACATTTTCATTAGCTCTACTGATTCTCACAATATGTAGCTATAAATGGGATCTTACATTAAACTAAAAGAACAGACAAAGTTATTGCTTGCTTCTTTATAAGCAGAATGCAAATCTAACCGTTCTAAGGGTCTGAATGTCAGCCATACAACATATGGAATCTGAGATTGAGTGAAAAAGTCATTAAAACAACATAAGATCATAAGCGTTGACTGGTTTTCTTTTTCTTTCCTTCCTTTCTTTACATGGGGGTACTTTTATTTGCTTTTATTGATAAGAAATTATTCTAAACATTATCATGGGTTTATTTAACTGTTTCATAAATTACTACATGAAAGTCCTTATTTTCAGTACTTTTCTGATTTCAGAAGTTATCATATCAGAATGACATATCTAATAATTGTGGACCATGGTCCAGATATGAATAGGTACTGTGTTTCCACAAAATTATCTCTTGTTATTTGTACTCTCACTAATCAATTTTTTTGTTGGCAATTTGCCGCAACAAGAGTCCAGTCACAGCCATTCCAACCAGCACTGGAGAGACAGTCCTTCCTGTGGTTTCCCATGATCCTACCATTTCATCTTTGTAGTTCTAATCATAACCTTCATTAATACGCTCAGTTTTTTATGGTATAAAAGCATAATTTGCCATACAAAGACCTGTTTTCACAATTATGACCTCAAATATTCTCAACAGGAATCTATCAGTTTTCATGATTCGGAAACAGATTCTATTCATGTGGCCTAGACCCACACTGGCCTTTTTCATTGTTGTTGTTGTTGTGTGCCCTCAAGCTGTCCCAAACTTATGGTGAATCTACCATGGAGTTTTCTTGGCAAGATTTGTTCAGAGGGGGTTTGCCTTTGCCCTCCTCTGACGCAAAGAGAATGTGACTTGTCCAAGGTCACCCAGCAAGTTTCCATGGCTGAGTAGCGATTCGAACCCTGTCTTCCACAGTCACAGTGCAATGTTCAAACCACTAGACCATGCTGACTCTCACTGAGATGGAGTCAATATAGCCACACTAAATCCAAGGATATTTTGCACTTCTGAAAAAAAATGTACGCATACTACTCCAGTGCATAAAACAGAGCACTGAATGGAGGAAACAGTTTTGCATTTTGTGTGCTTAAATTTTTCACCTTCTATTAAACAAGTATTCCTGTTCGTGCGTTGTGCATATCAGCATCATCAGTACATGAGAAAATATTTCTCTTTGAGGTACGCAATTATCTTTATGGCAAACAATGCACACAGAATGAAGAAGTGTGGATAGTTGATTGAGAATTGGGTTGGAAAGGCTGGTTGGCATGAAGCTTCCAAGTGACAATAGAACAATCTCTTTGTCTCCTTCCTTCCTGAGTTTTGGACTAAGGGAGAATCAATGCTCATGTATGACACATGGAGCTTCCTGGAAGAATGTCCAGAAGTAACTGCTTCCATAATAATACATAAGGTATTTTTCCATATTATATGTTATCTTCCCTGTGGATTATTAATTTGATGATAGCCTGGTCAATGGAACATACAACATAAACAGCAACAACAAAGATCTTAAAAGTGATACTGCATCCCTACTCAGGCTACAGTTTTCCTATTCTTGTCATTTTAATATTCACTATTGAGACAGATAATGTAATTTTCCAAACATCTAACTGCTGTTCAAAGATTTCAGCATTGGCATCTGAGCAATGAAAGAGGGCAGATTTACACATACATGCTAGATGCAATCTACTCCTTTGTCTCCTGCTCTAAAGACTTACCCATAGTACTGAATATTTCTTTGCCAAAAAAATGGAGCTGAAAGATCTAGTAACACAAGACTGTCTTCTGTGGATCTCACAGGTATAATTCCTTTAAATCTTTTTGACAGCTTCAAGATTTCCTTTAGCATCCCACCTGTTGGTGAAAGAAGTTGTTTTAAAGTTACTTCAAAACTGATTACGTGGACTGCTGCTAGGAAATGCAATGGCAAGATATACATGTAACATGACAGTAAAAATGATCTGGACTGTTGGTCTGCTGTTTTCAACTAGCTTATAAACTTTAGCCATAATGATAGGTCCAAGGCTACCTAGAATCTTACCAAGCTAAACAGAAATTTCATTCTGTTTGCCCCAAATCTTAAGCATTGAGGTGTAAAAACACAAAGTGACATTTTAACATCCAAACTGTTCAGATTTACTGAGGTACATATCTGCTTGTGTCTGGAAAACAACTTTCTCAGATATGATCAACTCATTTAAGAAGATTGGATTTGATCTTAAGATGTGCTATAATTACAGAACTCAGGATATGTTGGTTCTCATAACACATTTTAAGATCATTCCCTTCTCCTCTGCAATTTTCTCCCCTCTGTATCCCCCCTCCACAAAAAAAATTCTCTTTGGAGGGTCAGGAAACCCTCCTGAACGAGCAGGAGGACTGCTTGGGAAAAGGAAGTTGCCCAATGAGAAAAGCTAAGGGAAATAATTTCATTTTAGTTTATAATCATGGGTTTGTCAAGCTAAATATAAAGTGAACACAGAGGTAACAGTCTCAATTTCTCAACAGTGCAGAAGGGAGCACTACACTGATATATGACATTTGGGACAGTCAATAAAACACAACAGTAACAAACGCTTTTGAAGCTGCTTCTAAAAAAATTGCTATTTATTTCTATGATGAGTTACATATCTAAAAGCGGTTGTGAGAGCCTTCAAAACATACCAGAATTATCAAAGCAAGAAAACAAATTCAGCAACAATACCGTATAGATACTGTGAAGCAGTAAAACATTAAGAGCAAATAAAATCAAGACACAAGAAACAATACCAGGGAAAAATGTGTGCTAAAAGGCAGTTTTAACTCACGATCCCAAGATATAAGAAAAGAGACTGGTAGATTCACAAGACAGTGATAACATGTCTAATTGGACTGGTGTCAATTTGTTTTTGAAAAAGCTAAAGCCAGCATGCCAGATGACGGAGGAGGGACAGAACTCTTCCAGACACTGCCAACATCTATCTAGGAACACACCTAAAATGTACATTTGTTCCACCACAAAGAGTACAACTGTTTCAACAGATGGAATACCTCTATCTAGATTTGCTTTCCATCTTAACATCAGTATATCCATCTATTCTAGTCAGGCCTTAACTGACCTCAGACAATGAAACAGAAATTTCACAGCTTCACCAGAATCAAGATAAAAAAAAGAAAAAAAGAACTAATGCTGTGTTTTATACACACACCAGTGACATTGTTCCCTTAAACTTCAGATGACCTCTTCCAGTATCATGTAAATATGGAATGCCATACGTTTTATTGGACCCTGAGGACCAATGACCATGGAACTGAACAATGTCATGATCCTCCATTTTAAGGCTTGCCTGCTAGAAACCATCAGAACTATTGTGGAACTGTGTTTCCCTTCAGGAATTCCCAAAGGATTTCATTATTATATTACTGAAAGAAACTGAATGGTTCAACTGAACCAAGAGGGACAACCTTCCTAAATCTAGCATTTAGCATAGATAAAAAGTATTATTTAGCCTGTCTGAATCACGACAGTAGTTGCCAACAGGTTCTGCAATAACATTTTGGTTGTTTAAAAGGCTGTACTAGAAATAGGTAGGCACAAACCTACATTGTCCTTCAGAAAGAAGTTGTCTTGAGTGAATACACAAAACGAATGGGAGCTAGGCAACACATCTTCTCGGGTAGCTGCCACTCATTTCAGCAGAACTTACATAGCTTTATATGTGATTTTAAAACTTATGTGCTTTTAAAAACCACAGCTATTCACTGCCTTCTCATACTAATACAGTTTTTATATATGTGAAAATACTGACATCCAGAGGATGATTAAGTTAAAAACCAAATGCAGTGGGGAAGACATTCCAGCTAGCATTTTACTCAGAGAGAAGAAAGGAGACGTCTTGGAGGAAAGGATATGGGTTCATATAAAAATAGAACCAAAGTTTAATTGTGTTAAAAAGGTCTGAAAAAACCCTCCTAAGGCTTCTCATTTACTTTTTAGTATTTCATTCACATTCATGATATAGAATTTCTTTCCTCACATTCTACCTCACCACATTCTGAAGCTTCCCTTATCAACATGTATGTTACACATTTAACTCAATTAGACCTATGTCCAAGTTTCTCCATTCTGAATTTCCAGTTTCTTTTTACTGCTTTTATTTTATCTCTATTAACAGCACTAAACATTTTTCAGGAGGAATTGGATACGTAAGAGATCTGAGTAAATATGTCCTTATTAAAAGGCCTAATTCAAACTTTCTTCCCCTTTTTAAAAAACTGGCATTATGTTTTAAAAACATAGGCATGACCTGAAACTCTATGAATCGCCTTACATATAGGGAGTAAATGATATTTTACTGTTCCACTGTACATGGAGTACATTTTTCCACAGAGAAGTCTTAAAAAGCTACTATGTCTGCTGATACATTTGAAAAATAGGACAGGTCAAACATTTTCTCTTGTCAAGTTTTGTTGACTGAATAGACCCATGTGATAATAATAGTTGGAACTGAAGAAATGCTTTTCAGATTAAGGCTCATTTTCAATAACACAGCATCAAATATATAATAAAAGAGTGGAATCAGCTAACCTTCTAGCAGAATCAAACTGTTTTCTGGATCCTGAAGCAGTTCAGCATGTTTTACAAAATGAACAGCGACAAGGCGCTGTCCCTGGTTCTCAGTATCCCACACAACAGATTCGCAGAAAGATGCACTTTGTAATTCTGGATTTGAACATGAAGTCAAAGCTTCTTGAATGATTAAATCAAGCTCAGGCCCATCTGGAACTTCTTGCCTGAACATAATTACAACATAAAGTGAATAAGAGAAGTCTGTTCAGAAAAATAAACTGGACTGGAATAAGCTTCTTAATAAATGTAACAAAAATAATAATATTGGAAGTAAGATAATTAGATATTTCCAATTCTAGTTTGATATATAATGGCAAAAATAGGCTCCATTGATTAAGATCAATTAAGGCTACCTTTCTATAAAACATGTTAGGTGGTCACAACATATTGGGGTGGAGGCATCAGTCTATTTTCTGTTCATCAAGCCTGGAATCAGCACATGACATACTTCTGGAGCTGCTAGGACTGGTGCCAGTCCTCAACAGGACTCACATTTACTCTTCACCAGTATGTCTGCCAATTGGGGACATCAAAAGCACTGCAGCTCCCAGTCACTCCCCAAGATGTTCTCATCCAGTGACTCAGCAATTATTATCTTAGGAAGTAGGCTACAGTTCACAAAAACTTACACCAAATAAAACGTATTAGGCCAGCTGTTACTTTGAAAAAGAGCAGACCCACTGATTCAATGGCAGTTACATAAGTGGTGATTTACCACGTTCTCATTGGTCTATACTAACTGGGACTAAAAATAAGATTTAGGACTTAGCCTTTAGAGAGGCAACAAAATTGTAAATTTTGCTGCAACAGATTAACATGACCAACCTCCTGGAAATTTTAGCGGAGTTTATATTTCTCCATAGGCAATTCTTGTTGGCAGAATAAGGCAGTGCCTTAGGTGTCAAGATACTGGAAGGCACAAGCAAGATGCTAGAGAAGAAAACTGTGTGCCACACCATTTCCCTGCGCCTCTGAAGCCAGCCTGCTGCTATGTGGTGAAGTGGAGGACTCAGCCCTATTGTTCATTTTGAAGATAATTACTCTCTTAGTCTAGTCTGCTTTAGGGGTAACATGTTGCTCCTCATTTCAAGTAGTAAAGCATCTTAGGCCAGCCCTGTCCATACAGTTGAAGAGGAGCTATAGAATAGACCAGTTTTTCCTTGAATTAAGCAATCCTATGTTCCTCAAGCATCCCCAGACAATAAAATTATTCTGTAAATTGAAGTTCCCTCTCTTCACTAAGAACAAATTGTTGCAACTTAATCTTTTTGTCTAAATTTGTAGATATATCCAGTACAAATTCTTCCAGGTAGTAACAGATAGTAACATCAGGTATTCTTCCAAGGTCCTAATGAAATTGGAGTTAGTAATGATCAAATATATGCC
The DNA here is from genome assembly GCA_948474755.1 of Ctenosaura bakeri. NCBI lineage: Eukaryota > Metazoa > Chordata > Lepidosauria > Squamata > Iguanidae > Ctenosaura > Ctenosaura bakeri. The sequence goes on from CAOLHI010001751.1 coordinate 107,935, forward strand.
ATATTTTAATGACAGTGAATTTTCAGGACACTAACACACCATCTTTAAAAAAAAATCTAGGAAAGCCTTCAGAAAATATTTAGGATGCATGATAAGATGACAAGGAGATAATAATAGCTGCAGCTTTGGTTGAACTCAAAGCTGTACTCTTCAACCAACATCTACAAAACAGCACAACAAGATTATAACAAAGATGTATTAGGGCACTTACAAACAGTTGCACTGGGGACAATGGAGTTTAACAGACTGATGGAGCTTCACAGGTTCATATCTTCTCAGCTTAGCTCTGACACGATATTGTTGTGGATTCCTGCTGTTTATAATAGTACTGAGTGCTGTCACATCCAAGTGCTGGTGATCTGTTAGAACTGTAAAACATTAAGAGTAACAAACATTTGGACAACCCAAGTAGTAAAACCATCTCTTTCATTATGGAGGGAGGGGACTCATCACTAGAGCGATACATTTAATATCAGTTAGTTCATCTAATTGTTAATTTATTCTACGTCCTATAACATACATTCTTCTTTGAATATATATTCAAAGTATTTGATAAGAATATATTTTCTGCAGCTTCAGAAATCAGAACACAAACTAATGGATTCAAATTATCAGAAAAGAGATTCCACTGAAATGTTAGGAAGAACCATGAAACAGACTGCCTCAAATAGTGGTGGAATCTCCATCTATGGAGGACTTTAAACAGAGGTTAGATGGGCATCTTTTATGAGTGAGTTAGTTGTGTATTCCTGCATGGACTAGATGGCCCTTGTGGTCCCTTCTAACTCTTAACATTCCATGATTGTAACTGTAGCAACCACAAAGGAAATAAGGCATTTGCGAATAGGCTACTGAGAGCCAACAGAAAGGAATTTCATCTTCTACTTACAAGATATCCTCCCGTTTTGCTGATGTTCTATCTCACTACAGTCTATCCATGGCAAATTCCGCACCATTCTAGGGGGTGTTCTGTGTGCAGAAGGGAAAACTTCTTGGTGTTATAGTGGGCCATAGTGCAGAAGGGATGCAGGAAGCCCAACTGTTTGTGAAGAGCTAGCACAGATCTGTGATAAACTGAACATGAGATTCCTACCTGTAACAGATAACTGCTGGCATCTGTCCAAACAGGATCCTACTTAGGAAAAAGAAAAGGGGTATTCATTTTCTTTATCACATTTCCAGATGATCAATGAAATACATAATTATTTTTATAACGCAATCATACATTTCAGAGTAAAGACTAAGATGCTTTTAAGATGACAAGAAGCTGCATTGACAGGCAACAACATCTAAGACTATGGACTACCTATGACATCTCTGCTGATCTCTTTTTAGAATAGATTGGCCAGGTTTCCAGATGTATATTGTTTATTTGTTACATGTCTTTATTTGTCATCACTCAGCCTACTAGGGCTTACAAAGCAATGTAAAAAAGATTAAAACATTCCTTAAAACAAGCCTATTGTATTTGATACATTTTGTTTTTTTTTTCCTTTTTGTTATTTTTAAATACTGTTTCAAACAATCTGCTACTAATTTTAAAATAACAATTTCGCTTGGTTTTACATCATCTGCATACATTCTCTCATATAGAAAATGACAAAGAAAGTAATATTCCACATATTTTCAAAATTAAAAATCTGCTTGTCCAATTCAGCTGCTCTGATCAAAATTTTACCTGCTTTAAGACCATATAAGGCCAGCGTTTATATATCTGGGATCTTCTTAATAGTATTCCTACCTAAGGAAAAGACTTAAAAAAAAAACATATCTTACATGAAGTGTAAGTGGTCTCAAGTTCTGGAAAAGATGCTTTTTCGGAATGTTCACTTTCTGTCAAGTCTATAGAATCCAGGAATCTGAAAGTGAATAATTAAATGGCTTTGCAGGTTATCAGAAGAGCATACCAGATCTCAGAAACCCCCTGTCAAAGTTACCCTGTGTGTCCCATTCTAGTTTGTGCATACTGGCTATGGCTCATTGCTCACAAAGGCAGACTTGGATAATTCTACAGTTTCTACCTTTCCTGCCTTCCCTCAAATACCCCCGTTAATATTACAATATAATGTGAAGATCTAAGTTTTAAAAAGGCAATCTATTTGGAACTGTGATTCTTCATATGTGAAATTATGAAAGGCCCAAAGTGTACTGACAAATGATTGGGAAGGAGGAGGCAACGGTGTAATATAAATGACCCTTAACAACTTGTTTACTGCAACAGACAGTCGTGGCACTCTTTGAGACAACATTTATCTATATACAGAAGGTCAAGGAATAGTGTTTAAGTTAGATTTGCAAATATAATTACAGCCAAAGCAATCTTTCTGGATATCCAACTTAAAAGAAATGGTAAAAAGAGCTATCCTACATGTGTGCTTAACAGATGTTACTCCCTTGTAGACATGCTAACTTCTAAGTAGGGTATTGTGTGGAGCAGGCAGCTTGTGCAACCCAGCTCTCTCTTCTACCATTCCCCCACCCCCAGAAAATAAGTTCTGGAGAATGATGGCACAACCCTAAATAGTATGAACACTATGCCTACTGGTAGACCCTTGTCTCCATGCAATCACAGAACATAAGCATTTGAAATCTAAAATGAACATCCTGGAGAACCAATGCCTCCACAGTATTCATGTGATGTATTTCTGCATAACACATCAATCATTGAACACATTCTTTTTCAGAGAGGTTCAAATACTGCTTTGCATTTTTTTTCTTTTTAGTGCTCTAAGGAATACTAGTTTGCTAGAATTAAGACTCAGCATGCACTAATTGTATATTTTGTTTGTGTATTTTGATTCAAAGTGTGCATTACTTGTATTAATTTGTACAGTATAATATTTACAAGAACACTGTAAGATTCATCTCAGGTCAAGATGGAGAATTGTTTTGGAGGGCAGTATTGATCTATGAAGATGCCAGTTTGGGAATTTAGGAATTAGGTGTAGGATCCAAATTACACAGGAAAGATTCCTAAAAGATTCCTGCTATTGGTACAATGCCAAGGGAAAGGAGGCCTGAATACAGCACCATGATTACAGCGTCATTCCTCATTCTCTTTTTTCCCAGTTGACAACTGCCTTAAATATAATTTACTCACACTTTTAATTCCTTGGCATCTGTGTGGCTTTCTGGTAGGACTGTAATCCCACGGCCATAGCCAGTGCCCCCATGAAGATGGAACTGTATATACGAAACTTCAGGCTTGTCCTCTGGTGTATGAGTTTTTACATGCAAGCTGTACATTCTAATGATGCTTCCAACCTTAAATATACACATAAAAAAGAAAGCACAGCTAAATAGGACTTTTGCTTTAATCTATAAAACAGAGAGGCAAGTAAGATGTTGCAATTCATCCAGGCCATACTGCCTGTTTCACACATCAAAGAGTCTCTTCACCTTCCATCAAATTCACGTATAAATTTCCTTTCACCATCAGCTTCTAACAATTCCCATGTCTCAGTTTTAACTTCTAGCCTTGCTAGTTAAGAAAACTTGCTGTTCTTTAGAGAACAGGTATTAGGCTGTTATTAACACAAACTTGCAGAACAGGTTGCACCCTGCATATTTACAATGTAAAGACAAAACTGTATTGGAATTAAATGAATTAAATTATCAGTGACAGCAAATGCTTCAAACAAGCCTTGAAATATGCTGGGTATATACCTTTAATCACCAAATGCGTTTTGCCTCAATACATTTGTGTACAATGTATAAGTATCAATGATAACGGGAGCGGTGTTTCCTATTTTCCTATAAATTATAGCAAAAAATTACCAATGTATAGTAATCACTAGAGATTACATAGTTTATTAACTGCAATGTCTTTATCTGTGTATTTCACATAAAAACACACTTCGAGAGGTTCTTTTTAAATATTTCCCTCTTCTGTCAATGCATTATTGAACAACTACTCCATGAGGTCCTTTCTGCAAGTTTCTAGGCAGTAAATTCTTGTTCCAAGCAGGATGTGCATTCTTATTACACTATTCAAGATGTAATTAGGAGGGCAGTCTTCCAACTGGACAAGAGGGTTGTTTCCCCAAAATTTCTCTCTGTGAAAACTATTTCTGTTTCCTTTAATATCCCTTAGATGGTGTTATAGTATCACAAGCTTTTTATTTTGGTGAAACTAGAAATCCGTATTTCAAAAAGCTATACCTAAAAGTCAGGTCTCCTATCTTTCAAAGGAACTGGTTTATCATTTCAAAATACTACTTATCAAAAAACTCCTTCATCAAACAACAGAAAGACTCAAACAAAAGAAATACTTGTCTGTATATAACCGGGCATGCTTTGAAAAGTTAAATTTACAGTAATTCATATTAAAGTTTTCCCCTCCCCCAGACTTACACCAACAGAGAAGTTGGTCTGGATCCAATTGTCTTCACAACCAGTTTTGCACAATGAACAGCCAACGTACTCATTTCTTAAGATACCTTATTTCAGCAATAACTCCAATGTGATGGAAAACTATTTATGAAGGTATAATATGTTTGAGAAACCTGACACAGTCTGTCCCATTCATACACACACAGAGCTACACAAATCCAAATCAGACAGTATAAAACACAGAATTAAAGTCAGATTACAAAATTAGCCAGACTGACTTCTCAAATGGCATATGTTTTAACATACATGTTAAAATGTTCTAATTGACATTGTTTACATTAGCTTGCAGCCTCTGTGAATCCTTGGGTAATGAGCAGGGCTATCACTGAACGGTATATAAACTGGTGCCGGAACAAGAAATCTTTTAATTCTTAAGTGTCTGTCATGGCTTAAGTGTCTTAATCTCCTTGAGAAGTCAGAAATATTCTCTGAAATGCTTAAAGTGCCTCGTGAATACACATTTTAGTGGCCACCTGCACAGCTACTATGTACAAGGTCAGGTTCATACATTTCCATCATGTGACCCTGTTTGACTAGGAGTCCACTGGTTGTCCTGGGCACCTGTTGAAGAGACTACATGAGTGAGGCTGGGCAAAATATACAGTGGAATTGCTCTTTGCCGTCTTGAGTACAATTAGATGTCAAAAAGGTGGTAAATAAAAATATAAACAAACATATAAATACAAATAATTTTGTAAAAATGAATATAAATGGTGTGTCGAGATAACAGCCCTAAGGAATCACTACAATAAATCCAGGAAATCAGCAAATATTTTTAGTAGTGCAATCTTATAAACTTGATGCCGCAACCTTATCTCTTCCTACTGCAAAAAGGTGAATGGTGACTGTAGATATATAATGAACTGCAATTTTAATATTTTCCTTTGGAGGGCAGCATTGTACGCCATTATCTTGCCATCTTATGAAAAGCAAATTCTGATCATGAATTGAAGCACACAGAATTAAAATACAAAAGTTGTGTTGGATTCAAGGAATAAGGAACAGAAAAAGAATAATCAGTAGCATCATTTTGTAAATATTTCTATAAGCATCAAGCAGAAATACATGTTACAACTGACAGCCAGCAACAAAAAGGTGGCGGGCAAGGCTCCTGCTTACTGTTCCAGTCAGCTAGTCACCTGTGCCCTCATTCAGGATACCCTATTTGATTTCTTCCTCCACCCTCGCTATCAGCAGAATTAATCAGTGTTCTGTGACTAAGAAACATGTGTTCTATGTTCATGTAGTCAATCTTCTGTGACTAGCAAACATGTTCACTTCCTATTGGACTGTACCTACTTTTATAAGTCCTGATATCCCCAAGCTTATTCACTTCACCAAACCCATCCCAATTATGTATGGGCATTGCTATTTTGGCTACAATGATGTTTTAACAACAGAAATACAAAGAATGATAATGCAACAGTCTTTTCATTTTTGCAAGTAGGAGAATACTCTTGAATTGGGTTTCACTTTCTCATACAACTAACGCAGAGCGTAAAACAGAAGATTCAATCCAAATGCCAAGTCCTAGCCAGAACAGACCCACTGAATCAGCAGTGCTGGTAGCAAGAGCGATTCAGCACTGACTTTATTGCTCCACTCTGGTTGGGATTAGCAATTATATTTGTCCCATAGAATTAAAAATGCCTTCTCTTGGGGAAGAGCAACTTAGAATCCAAGCTCTTATCTTTCTGCTTCTCTTATTTAGAGAAGCTCTGAAAAAGGAGCCACTGTTGAGAATCAGAAACGCTAGTTAGTAGAATTGCACATTTTTTAAAAATTTCCCTCAAATCCCTCAAAGGTACCAACTAAGATAGCAGGACAAAAACAATATCATTCTTATTCAGCCTGAAACATTTCTAGAAATCCTACTAATTAATTCCAAACCAAACTCCATCCATTCTACATTTCACGTTCAAATGAGGTATGGCTAACAGAGAGTAGCTTATGAGAGCTTTGCAGCCTTGACTGCAGATCAAGTTCTGCCAAGTTTACAACTCTGTACCGCTGCTCAGATCAGGCTAGGCCAAAAGAACAGCACAAGAACTCTTGAAATGAACTAGATTTGTTCCTTGCATTACCTTCTTTAAATTTGATATCAAAACTAGAAATAACATGGAGAGAATATGGATAGGTTCCAGTTCCTAGAGACCACTATTCCCAATTGCATCCACGTGTTTTTTTCCCCCTTTTAGCAGCTTCCACTTTTCTCATGATTTCCATTTCAATGGCCAGATTTATCATCACTTTTTTTAACACGCTGAATGTAGCTGGGGAGGCAGACTTAACTGCTTTCCCCCTTTCTTTCTGTTTTTGCTGTTTTGCTGTTGGTCAGTAAGGGATTCTGGAGCCAGTGCTGTTTTTACCTTGCCTGTTGTAGGCAGACACACATAGCAACAATAGGATTGGCAGAATCCCATTGCTACAACTTGACACTGAACATCTGTTTCTCTAGTCCCCCTTCAACATCCTCCCTCTACTGATGGTGCTGAAAAAATTTGCAGCTAGACAGATGACAAGAAGTAAAAGGAGGGCTGGGCAGATGTAAAATGACTTTGCAAAAAGGAGTTTCTTTTGCCAGAGACTTTGTTAACTATACGCCTTAATCTTTTTTCTTTTATCCTCAAATTGCTAACCTGGGGGAAAGGGAAAAAAGGGCAAGGCACAGGGCTTACCAGTGCTTTCCCCTCAGTAAGATAAGAGCAGAATGTTAGATACAGGCCTTCAAACTAATTCTGCTGGCCATTTTGAGAATACAGATTCCTCCCAGAAGAGAGGAGTAGAAAGGAGAGCTGCAGGCCAATTGGCAGCCATTTCAGAGACTAAGCACAGACACAAGCCAAGGAAGCCGCACCTCAAGCTATGAAAAGGGGACTTCCCTTGATCAGAGAGAGGGAGAGAGAGAATGGCTGTTTTAAACACAAACCTCACAGGCCTGGGCTGAGGCATATAAGCAGAGGTGGAACTGCTACTGGCAGCATGGCTAATAAATACAAAAGAGAAGGTTCAGAGGGACGAAAGAGGGGTACAGAGAGAAGCTTGCTCAAGTGCAGCATATCAGGTCCAGACTTTCTTAACTTAATGAAATTATTAATCATACAAGGGGAAGCAGGTGACAGGAAGGAATAAAGGAGTGAGAGTTGTAATGCAGGTAAATTGCAGGAAAGGCAGACAAATTAGGTGCAAGATGTGCCAGAGGTGCCAGTTTAAAAATTGTTGCTACAATAGAAATACCAGAGTGAGTATGAGTTTCTCAAGCAGGGTGATGATACCCAATCTGAAACTGATAATTCTTTGGAAGAAGATGAAATAGAAGGAACAAACAAGTTAGATTGCTTGACACAGCTAAGTTAGAGGAATCCTTAAGAAAGTGCTATTGAATTTAGGAATGCAGCACAATTAAAAGACTTAAAAGACAATTTAGTAGCTTCAGTGTTAAGAAGACTGGCCTTTAGATCACTTGAAATGCCAGAAACTTGCAGATATTAAGCTTCCCCATAACTGTGAGCCTAGAGGTTTCAGAGGGCAAGCAGTATGATCTAATTGTCATGAAAGACATTGTGGCAAGTGACAGATCTCCATGTATGGAGCAGAATTGATATGGAAAGAAACTTGTCAATAGTAAGCTTCCCCCAGACTGCAAGGCTGCAGTTTGTAGAGGGTGAGCAGTGTAATCGAAGCAGCGGCCAAGACACTGTGGCAAGTGAGCAAAAGGTCTCCCAAGTGTGGAGTGGAATCACTATTGGCATGAGCAGCACCCCTCCTCTATTCAGCCCCATTAGCGGCTGATTATGTGTGCAAAATAGAGGGAAACTTCTGTTTCACGTTTGCTTGATACAAGGAAAATCTTTCTCAGGACTGCACTGGAGCTGCTAGCCTGATCACCAGTCAGCCTGTCCAGGTCCATTCGATCAATAATCTTCTCTAGAGGATTGCTCTTAGTCTGCAGACCTGCAGGCTTTTGAGCTTGGACAGGCTGTGCTATCATGGACTGCCACTGTTGCGCTGTACTCACTAGCAGTGCCTTTAGGCTCTGAACAATCAAAGGGTGCTGTAAGCACTGCTGCTTAGAGGCTGTTATAGCTGCACCCATGAAATCCGTGCCTGCTGCATATTCTGTTCTGCCCCTCCCCTTAGAACTGGTATTTCCAACACGGCAGATTGAAGCTGCCCCTGTTAATTTCTCCTGGTTGTCAGCTGCTCTCTTCGAATGACTGCAGTATGTCTGCTCTTGTTTTTTACTTTAGTTTTGGTTTTCTTTGTTGTTTGTTTTACCTTTTTACCAGGTAGAATTTCCTTTTCTCTCTTTCTTTTCTCTTGTCGGAGAGAGTTGTCACAACTCTTTTTGAACCACTCTTGCTGGAAGTTAAATATGCTTTTTAAATTTCCTTCCTCCACCACACCAGAGCCATGCTGGTAGTGGACATCTGGTTGGCATTTTTTTCCACCTCACCACAACCATGCTGGGTAGTTGGCATCACTTGCTTCTTTTTCCAAAGAGCAGCTCTCCTTTACATGGGACAAAGGCCAAATCGTTCCTAGACTTTTGGTCTGCACCACAATGATGCAGTGACCTTCCAGATACCACTATTGCACCTATATTCATGACCATAAAAGTCACTGAATCATAACCAGAATCCACTGATTATTTCATTTTTCTTCTTCTGGCTAATGCCTTAGCAAAAATTTGGGGCTGTATCTCTTCACACTCCACTATCTTCTACATCCATAACACTGCTGCACGAGCACAATGACACAGCTACCCATATCTTACTTCTACAGTCAAGTCTTCATGAGCTTTCTTCAAAGTCAAATCTGCTCTCCTTTTGTCTACTTCTATCAGCTTAAGGAATAAGGAATAAAGCTTATTTGTGCACCCACAGACATGACAATGTACAATCTTATTCGTTAATTCAATTGCTTCTACTTTCTATTACCTATGTCTAATTCTTTTAAAACCTTTTTCTATTTATATCTGCTTATAGGTAGGATAAAGCTTAGTTTTCACACGCCCGAATGCAACGGCTATTGCAAGACTGCTTTAAATTACAGGTTCATTCAATTGATTCTACATTTCTGAAATTACTTACTTTCTTTCTTTTAAAACCATTTGTTTATTAATACATTATTAGGGTAGCTAAGTTCTCCACAGCCCACACCATTAAAACTGGCAACTGTCATCTGCAAACACAGGCCTCTGTTGATATTTCCCCCCAATATTGTTCTTCTGCTTGTGTCCCTTACACAGTTCCATAAACATCTGATTCAAAAATTCCAAATTAAGTTTATACTGTCTACTGGGGAGTAATGCGCTGTTGGCTGTGGTCTTGCGACAGCCTCCATGCCTCTGGGTTCCCTCTGAATGGCACCAGAGAAAGAGGGGAAACTAAGCATGCTTGTCCTGAGCTCTGCTCTGATGCAGCCCCTCCCTTCACGTCTGAGTGCTGCATGTTAGCTTCTGAGCATGCTCCCATCTTGGAGGTTCACTCACCAAGAGCCCCTCCCTCCTTCTGGAATCCAGCAATTCAAAATGGCAGCCGGAGTCGGCCTTTTGAAATGTCTTTGCTGTTGCTGAAGACTTTCTAGTCCTGGATCCTGCAACTGAACCAGCACTTACCATGGTATCTCTCCCCCACCCTTTTCAGGCTTTTGTGGTAACTCCGCCACTTTCTCAGTCTTACTTACCATTTTTTCTGTTCTTTTATCATCAGATATCATCTTTACCTCATTGGTATCACTCTCACTTGATGAGAGGAAAACCCTTTTCAATGCCCCCTTTTCATCCTCCTCAGAGAGACATGCTAAGAGGTGGCCATCTGGGGGAATTTGCCTTTAGATCCTTCGTTGTTATTCGACTCAGAGCTACATGGATCGGCTGGCATCTGAGATGGCAAATTTTATGGAAAGAAAACCTTTCTTAATGCCTCCTTTTTGCCCTTCTCAGAGACACACTAAGAGGCGGCCATCTGGGGGAGTTTGCCTTTAGATCCTTCGCTGTTAGTCGACTCAGAGCCACGCAGATCGGCTGGCATCTGAGATGTCAAACTTTAGGCGTTTTCCTTCCCCTCCTCAGAGCCACACAGAGTGGTGGGCATCTGGGAGCTCTCCTTTGTCAAATCTGTCACTCCATTTTTCAGTTCTTCTCACTTCTCCTCTAATGTTTCTATCAGTATTTGCTAGAGTAGGGCTAAAACCTGACCGGTTCATTTGGCAGGATACTAAAAACTGTCAGAGAAGGGAAGGGGTCCTAACTGTCACAACGGAAAAAGAATTTGGACTCCTGTCTGTTCTGGTTGGCATGTGGGATTAACCCAACTGTTATGGATTACTCCTTCATGCCATCCTGAGAATGACTTTGCAAAAAGGAGTTTCGTTTGCCAGAGACTTTGTTAACTTAGGTATACTTGTAATCTTTTTCCTTTTATCTTCAAATTGCTAACCTGACTGAGACAGTAGTCTGTACTATTGTAACTTGGTGGCAGATTACTGCATCGTTGTAGTTCACTGTTAATATTACATCAGTGGTAGGACTAAGGTTGCTCACTGAATCCCAGACAAGATCCTCCATACTGATCAGTTTGCAGTGAAAACCAGCCTACTGAAAATTGCCTTCTCAGATCTTTTCCCCAAGTCAAGTCAAACATTCAACTGCATTAAGCCTCATGCTCTGTTGACTTTGCACACAGACTGATTGCACATTTAAACATTCATAAACTAAAAATGAAATACCCTGTGCACATGAAGTAAGATGCAACTTAGCGCAGATACTCCTGCCTTCAAGTGCTAATGTAACTCTGATAAATGATCTGTTTGACCTAGTGGGTGAAGAAACAATAAAGAAGAGACTTTACTTACCAATTCAGTTCAGTGTGTGTGTGTGAGATAGATAGAGAGAGAGAGGGAGAGAGAGAGGGAGAGAGAGAGAGAGAGCAAGAAAGCAAGAAAGCAAGCAAGAAAGAAAGAAAGAAAGAAAGAAAGAAAGAAAGAAAGAAAGAAAGAAAGAAAGACAAATGGAGATGGAAATTTCTGTTGGCCATAATGCAAGACCCTCTGAAGACTGTTACTCTGATACTGAATTAGGCAACAAACATAGGATTCCTGTACTTGAGGAACTGGGATCAGGTTCCTCATATGTTGGAAATTGTTTTTCAGAGGTTTTAACCTCTCCAACGCTTGGCAAAGGAACCTGATCTAACATCAAGTGACAGACTTTTCCCTACTCCATCATCTACAGCTGTTTCTTTTCTTACAAGAAAACTTGATGCAGATCAACAGCCAATATCTTGCAAACCAGCACTGATCCATGGACCACCACGTTATCTAGCAATGGTCTAAAGCAGCGGTTCTCAACCTGTGGGCCGCGACCCCTCTGGGGGTCGAACGACTCTTTCACAGGGGTCACCTAAGACCATCAGAAAATACACATACTGGAGGGTTACCAGTTTTTAGGCATTAGAAGTCTATCCAGAGCAGTGATTTAGGGCAGTGTTTTCAATGTATTCAGTGTTGGAAATAACTAACTAACTAATTAATTAACTAAATAATAAATAAATAACGAAAATAATTTTATGGTTGGGGGTCACCACAACATGAGGAACTGTATTAAGGGGTCGCGGCATTAGGAAGGTTGAGAACCACTGGTCTAAAGCAATCTCCATACTAACAATACAGAGACCTTCCTAAGAGACTAAATACATTCTACCACCAAAAGGGTCTGACGCTTCATACTGGACAGATGTAAAAGCAGTACTTACAAGGGTGTGCTTCATAAATTGTCTGTTTTGTTGCTTTTATTCCCACTCAACCTATGACTACAGGCACCCTTTGATCCAGTAACACTTCCTTGCAATGTCCAAAATACAGACACAGTGACCACAACACAGTCACTCTCCTTCCCCTTAGACTATTTTACCATATTTTATAATGAAGAAGATTGTGAAGGTTAAAAAAGCTTGAGTAATGTATTTTGCATCCTTTGGTTGGCCCAAGAAATGTATCAGCACAGCATAGATTTTGACAAAAGCTATACAGTTGCTGTGATTGCCAGGGAGAAGCCTGACTTACAGTTGCATTATTAATTTTAATATACCTTTAATGTGTGGATTTAGAAGGAAGTGGAAGGGTAAATTCCTAATAGTGGATTTTCTGCTATTTGCGTATCTATTTTGTATCTTTTTTTAGGCCTTTGAGATTGCCTACAACTGCTGAGCAGCAAGAAACTTGCAAGCCAGTCCGCTAATGGCACTTTATAAGATACGTGGAATTTTGAGACCCTGTACATGTGCTAAATTAGTATAAAATATGTTGTACTGTAACGATATAAACCCTTGTGATCGTTTTTACGGTGTTCATGTATAAATGGCCTCATCAAACCAAAGGAAGTGGTCCACTATCTTTTTTCCCCATAGAGACTCATTCAACACACACACACACATCAAGTACACACTTCAACAGTTTACTTTGGGTTTCTAGATGTAAAAAGCAATGACAAATTCATTTTTAAAGTGCTAGGCTTTGTGCCACTAGAACGTTATCAAGCCTTCATTAGAGGAAAACATCCATAGGGTTGGTAACAAAACAAGTCAAATACTTAATGGGGAACGCTTCCCTGCATACACATTGCCATCTAATGAAAGACTGAGGATGCTTTAGCAAGACCACAGTACTCAGAATACCAACTGACTACTGAAAGAAACCACAATAACATTTTGTTGTGTCTTTCTGCTTATTAAATACTGGTTTGTAAATTATCACTGAAACATGAGGCACTTGCCACAGATGTGCTTCTCATTATACTCCTCTGTCTAAGTCCTTTTAGCATTATGAGAGGAAGTGTTAAGATATCTTAGGCCCACTTGCACAAGCCCTGAATATCTTACATCTTCCTACCTTATGCATCAGAAGAATTTTAGGCAGAGTAGATATGCAAAAATGCTTCTGTACCACAAAGTTTAATGTGGAAAGCAGGTACTGGGTTGAAGTTCAAGAAAAGGATGTAATTCTCCAAGGCAGCATTTCTGCCCTGGAAAGGAAAACATATATCCCAATGTTCTCAAGCACCAACTAAGTCCACACTGAAGAATAGCTGAGAAGTTGTTGTTGCATGCCTTTAAGTCATTTCTGACTTAACGGCAACCCTAAAGCGAGCCTATCTATAAATAAATGTTCTAGTCAATAGCCCATACAGGAGCCACTGTGACTAAATTACATGGAACACAACATGTGCTTGGAAAGCATACAATATGACCTGTAAAAATAATCAACACCACCACACACTAGATGGCAAAGTCTATTTTTATTAATAGCAAATAAAAGACAGCACCATAATTTCCTATACAAGCAAAATGTAATTCCTGAAAGTACTTGAAATTCAAGTTTTGTATTCCATTCAATAGAAACATTCAAGAGAAAACAACACACTATTTTAGATAAACCGCTGTTGGCAAAAGTACTGCAAAATAATTTCACACTGTGCTCTCAGTTTAAAAATGAAACATAATGTACCTCTGCCACCCAGTTTTTTCCATATTTTCCTCCCATTGTATGCTTTCATGTTCACTGGCATATTTTCAATTATGTATCATTTAAAAAAAAATAAAATCAAACATTTAGTTTTCATACAGGCTCTGCTATTGACTTTCGTGTATAAAGATTTGTACATTAAACTACAATTTCCAAACTCCAGCTGTTACTGTAAGAAGGAACATGATCCTATTGAAAAGAGTAACCTACCATTTGATCAGCAATTTATAGAGCATAGAATCCTTAAAAAAATAAAAAAAGAAGGCAGAAGAGAGCTCTCTGAAAAATGTAACACTTGACTGCATTCAAATACTCAACGGCTAAAACCATCCCCTTAACTCTGGCCATCATTCAAAGAAGAACAGTTTAATGCATTTATTTCAGTTGGTAAATTCACTACAACTGATTTCACTTTGGAGGGTGATGAACTGCAAAAGCATGTCAGATTGGCTACAAAGCAATCCCATCATTTGAAAAACATGCCCCATTACCACAGAAAAAATTGGAGTACCCTCAGACAGAGAAAACTGTAGAAGACAAAAAGCCTTGAACATACACATAGAAATCCCATCTCCCAACTGCAAGGAAAATGAATGGCTAAGCAAAGAGAGAAGAGGAGAAGTAGCGGATTGAGAAAAATAGTCTGGGATTCCTCTCTCACTGTATATATATACATTTGATCCTTTCTACCACTTGCTGCTTCTGGGTAACTATTCTTAATACAACTATTATCTTCTGAGTATATAGTTATCCCTCCACATTCTTCAGGATTAGGGGATCAGGACCTCCACAAAAGTGGAAAAATCACAAGTATCAAAATGTGCATGTGTCTATCAGAAGGGGGCTGAGAAATGGTGGGGAGAACAAGCACCCAGGGTCCAAATAAAGTCAAGGAAAGGAGAGAGAAGCGGGTGGTATGCTGTCCTTATGCTTCCTCTCTCTTGCCCATCTCCTACTTTGGGTGTGGTGGGGCACTGATAAAGGGTCTGTGGTGCTGTGAAATTGGGCTGTGAGCCATCCTTAGTTGGCCAGGCACCAGCTGGTGGAGGAGGAGGAAAACCAGACGCAAATTTTTAATGGGTTGTGTGGACTCACTGGAGCAGCTGAGAGGGAAGATTCCCTCAGAAAAGAAGCATTTGAGGTGAGGGTCAGGGGTTGAAAAAACTTGCAAATAACCAAATCCATGAAAGTCAAACCCACAAATGTACAGGGCTAACTTTATGTATAATGAGGTTCACAAGGACCCCTAACAAGGAGAAGCATCACAAATCACAAAATCAGAGAGAGAGCTTGCCTATCTGCAGGGAATCTTTATGCAACAGAGCTCAAAAATATCATTTTTGGACTACAGTTCCAAGAATCCTCCAGCCAACATGGCCAGTACCCAAACTGGCTACGAGAAGTTGTAGTACCAAAGAGTAATTTTTCTGAGCTCTCCATCTTGTAGCAGGGCATACCAGACAGAAGAATGGATTTTAGCTAACAAGCTAGTGCACTGAATCATTTTAGCTGATTTGAAATTAGCCACAGTGAATGGACCCCCTAGAGTGACAATCTAAAAGGATGCCAGTGTGATGCTAAGTGTTGCAGTGGCATCTACAAGCCTCAGCAGTATTCTCTGTATGCATTCAAGCTATGCTAACATTATATTACACGATACGTAACTTCAAGTCATTTCTGATTTTTGGTGAGCCTATCATGGGGTTTTCTTGGTAAGATTTATTCTGAGGCAGTTTGCCATTGCCTTCCTCTAACAGAGCGTGGCTTGCCCAAGGTCACACTCAAGTGGGTTTCCATGGATAAGCAGGGAGTTGAACCTTGGCCTTCTAGAGCATTAACCCAACACTCAAACCACTACAAGCAAGTTAGTTTTTCTTTTTCTTTTCCGGCATAATTAATTTGATGGTGGTTACATCGTATAAAACAACATTTCTCATTGTACATTTTACCGAACTATTACTGCTATCTTCCACTCCTCTCTGGATTTCAATACTGTTATTTCATTGACATATCAACATTATGCATCACATTACATTTGTTAACATACAAGATAGATCCTGTTCTTTGACCCTACTTTACATGTTCCATGATATTCCACTGACTTTTACTTCTAACTACTCATGCTACCATGAATTAAGAATTGTTACCTGTCAATACCCAACCCATTTCCAGAACAATTTGCCATTCTTTGTTAATGTCATCATCTGATTTTCCTACAGTCAAATCAGCAATGATATTGTGGGCTCAAAATGACGGACATCCAATTTAATTAGAGCACTGGGAACAGAGCTGGCAATGGACACAAAAATTTACTGCAGCTCAGAACCTAAAAGAGAACTATTATAAGCTTTTTCATAGATGCTATATGACACCAGAAAAATTAAAGAAGATATATAATACGGGAACAGGTCAGTGTTGGAAGTGTCAGGAGAATGTTGGAACACTATTTCATATATGGTGGTCATGTCCTAAGGCTAAAAAAAATTGGAATGATATACACAATACGATATGTAAAATATTGAGGGTTCAAATTGATAAGAAACCTGAACTGTACTTATTAAATATGACACATGTGTTAGATGGAACTGTTGCAAAGAAATATTGACGAATAATGCTGTATATGATTATGACAGCCTGTATTGAATATGCAAGGCTATGGAAAACTGAGCAAATACCTACAATAGAGCAATGGTGGGCAACTTTTATTGAAAATCGGAATGCAGATATAGTCTCTCAGAGATTAAAAGGAAAATCAACCAAGTTAGTTTTATACCAAAGCCTCCCACATAAACGAGCTATCTAATCTTACCATATAGTAAAACAGAATTTAATCCTCTCTATCTATCAATAATTTAAAACAGGTGCCGGGCTGTTTCTCTGTTGCCTGTTTGTAAGGTCTATTAGAAACCTCCACCTTATCTCCATCTGCTATTCATTTATCAGTAAAATTTGTTTTTACAGTGAGCTTTAGGTTTTAATAAAGCTAGGCATACCCATTTAAGAATTATTTGACCAGTTTTTCCTGATTAGAAAGATTCTAATATAGAAGCACAATAGTATTCATTAACTAGGATCACATAATAGTTAAACTGTTCCCTTGAAGAATGAAGACTGCTGGGCCCCTAGAGGAAGTCTATGGATTGCACAACAAAGCAATCACTAATGGCAACTTTCACAGGCAATAGCCTATTTGCAGAGTATAAAAATATTGCCTATAATAGGGACTACAAATTAAAACAGAGTTTTTCTTATTTTACAGGAAAGAATTTAAAGACAGAAAAGGCACAATCCATTTTGCATATGCTCAGAATTGCATGACACCACAATATGGGCATTACAGCTGCTCACTTTTACAGCAATTTAAAGCAATTAGTCTTTTTCATTTCCCCCCCCAGAAGGTTTAGCCTGTGGAGAGCTTTAAACAGAATAGTTAACAGAAAAGTACACAGTTTAAATAAACATAGACACAGGCCACATGGTTATGGTAACACAAATATGAAATAAAGCTAACAAAAAAAAAAGTCAAAATTGCTGAGAATTCCATTACCTTCAGTGATTTTGCCAACTGCACATGATTATCATACACGACAATGTCCACTGTCAGATTTTGCAGCTGATGAATGAGAGTGCCATCTCCTTCAAGCTCGTCTTCTTTAACAAACACCTTCCAGGATGGGAAGGGACATTTTGTACCATCCCATACCTATCATAAAACAAAATTAATTTTCTCTTTAAAACTGGAAATACAAAGTTTGTACCAAGTTATAGTATAATTGCTGAAAAGTACCCAGAAATGCCCAGTTATGTACCTAATACCTACCCCTCAACAGGTCACTGGGACCTCCAATTATCCCACTTCCATTTTTTTTATCAGTACCTCAGAAAGCTATATCTTATTTTCCCTTGTTGTTTTTTTATTAAGGAAAACCCTTTAGAAACTGAACATCAATCTCCTTTGTATCTCTTCTTTTTTGATGCCCCAGGAATCATAGCACAAAGCTTCTAACATTTTTCCACATGAATTATTGCAGACCTCTTTTTTCCTTCTAGGACACGCACTTCCCCTGCCCCCCCTTTTTGTTAACTTCAGTTTCAAATCAGCCATTGTAGGAAATACAAACACTCAAAGTTTTAAGCAACTGCCATAATACCTTGACAACTCATGGTAGCCCCCCCCCCACTTTACTTCTAGGAATTTCCTTGTCTGGAGTTCTGACTTCTCAGCTTGAAATTGAGCATTGCAACTTGAATAACAACAGCAAAATATCCTAATTCTTATCAAATCTGAGAAGTCTACTGCATGGAAACCCACTTGTAATCAGTTATGGGCACCTGTTTAAAACTTTGAAAGGAAACTTACCACTAAAACTTGGGGGAAAAAAATAAAAAACATTCTGCCAAATATTGAGACATCTAGCAAGATGTCCCAATGATTCTGACTGCCCAAAGCAGAAAAACATTCTCTTTTATTATGATGATGCCAGATTGTAATACTCTGCCTGCAGTTCTGACTAGCTATGCTTATTTAGACTTTTGACTGACACTTAATTTCAAGAAAATGTAGCTACGATAAAGGATTATACTTAAATTTACACATAACCTGACATTATAATTTTGACTGATGAATTTATGCAGAGAGCTGTTAATTTAGTAAGAACGAAATATTTCACAAATATTCGTTAAGACTGTCTTATTCTAGCTACAGTGACTAATGAATGTGTTTGTACGCAGCATATGTGTTATCATAAACCAGACTTTTCTTCTAAGTACATTCATTCTGAGAATGAAACCTTGTGGATGAGGTCCTTAATCTTAATAACAAATGTAAAAGACTAACACAAACTGCTTTAGACTGATTTGCCATGATACAGTGGATGTTTGGGAGTGGAATATATGTTTTATTCATCCTTCTGATTACATATTAGTTTATGCTGGATTCCCTAGATTTTTCCGCCAACTAGCCACACTGGCCAATGAAATGGACTTAGTTATAACAATGAAAGAGGACTATTGATATTTTTCTACTTAAAACTGTATGAAACACTAGTTGAGATGGCTGCATCTAGCATTGCCCTGACATTTCTGGTCACATTTATTACAAAGATATGAAACACTAAGTTGAGATATAAATAGTTTTAATTAATTAATGCATTACTTATTCAAATTTCTTGGCCCTTCCAAACACATTAAGCTTTGTTGTTAACTGCAGTCTAGTCAGCTTCAACTTATGGTGATCCTAAGAATTAAAGACCTTCAAGTTACCCTACCATCAACAGTCCTGCTCAGGTCCTAGGCCCACGGTTTTCTTGACTGAGTCTATCCATGTATCTTCCTCTTTTTCTACTGCCTTCTACCTTTGCAAGCATTAATGTCTTTTCTAGTGAGTCATGTTTTCTCTGGATATATCCAAAGGACAACAGTCTCAGTTTGGACATCTTGGCTTCCAGGGAGAATTCAGGTTTGATTTGCTTAAGGAACCAGTTATTTGTTTATTAAGGTATAAATAATCTTGGCTAATACTTTCATAATCAAGGCTCACTGAATAACCATAATGGAAAAACAGCAATGAAACTGGCATTACAGCAATTCCATTATGGCACCTCTGGATTTCCAGAGTTATAATGACTGGCCAGATTCACAAAGAAAGGGAATTTCTCAAATGGCTCATTTGTACCCTGTAGCTAGAGTCCAAAGACATCAATGAACACATATCTGAGGTGTATACATGGACATAGGAGTCTTCCTGTTTTCACTTCTGACTGCTCGCTTCTGTGCCCTTATAGAAAATCTTATTTCTAGATTGCAAAATATTTCTTTAGGAGAATCCCCAGAGCACCAATGGCAGAAAATACATGGCCTTTTGGATGCCTCCCTGCAAAAGAAGTCAATCTGGTGAGAATATATAAAAATAACAACTTTTTGAAAACTTTTATCTTGTCTTCTTACTGATAAAGCTAGTTCACAATATGTTGCATTTCAAAAGGAGATGAAAGGTTATCTTCTACCTGAGCAGTACAATTTTCAATTTTCCAGTTCAAACAAAGTATGAGCGCACTATTCAGCACAGTGACATGACTGTGCTGAGCCTCAGCAAAACAAGCTTTTAATCCCATTACCTTCAGCTTGTTTTTTCAAATCAAAAATTATCAGGTTTCATGAGCTTTCTCCTCCATTTCTTTATTCTACCTCTTTCAGATAATGCCAGCACTTATTTATGACCGCTGTTTCTTCCTGCAGATACAATTTTTTTTTTTAAATATACAATACAATAAAACCTCAACAGTCGGTAAATACCTGCCAGCTGCTCATTTGCTTTCTGTCTTTTTTTGCACATCCCCTTGAATGGTCATTTGTGTATTACAGAATAGAAAACATCTGTTGACATAAATAGCAAAAAACCCTGAGAGTAATTTAGGTGGTTTCTTTGTTGCAGTATACAGTAATCACCAACACTTTTTGACTTTGAGAGCAGAGCAATATATTCCATTTATACTTATGCTTTATTGAAAATATTCTTTCTGTGTGTGTGAATGATGCAACTGGCAAAGCCATTAACCATTACATGGGAGGGCTCATGATTATGCATACACCTGCTGAAAGTCTTGACCTACAGAAAGTAGGTCACTGATTGCTGGCAGTTACCTAATTGCAAAAATGGATTAACAGAAAAATGATTTTTAGAAATCAGAGATAATTTAATCCAAAAAAATTAACTGAATTTTCAATTTAAAAACTTGTTAATATTAAGCTTCTTTTAAACAATTATTTGCTTAATATGAAGAAATGTAAATATAAGCAGGTCAGCCCTAAAGTCACTAACCTGAATCTATACCTTCTATACACATACAGTTAAAATTATTCTTCCTATATCTAACAGTGCACTTTCAGAAAAAACGCACATCAGCTGTAGCGGGCTGGGGATCAGGCAGAAGACTCTTCTGCAAATAGAAATGTCCTTCTGCCAGCAGATTCCTCTTCTGCTGTCTATCTCAGAGCTCTACTGACAGAGCAGTCTGATGGCTGAGATCTATCAGCTGAAGAGCCAAAAAGGAGACAGAGAAGGAGATAAACTAAGAGAAGAGCCAAGGTGCACCAGATTAGCGAAACGGCCAAACTAAAGTTAGGCTAGGATGATGCTGTTCCAAAGTATTTCCACTGCACTTAGATTGGAAGCAGTTCGGATCTAGTACAGTTTTAGCTGGTCTGGCGTTGGCTCAGCTGGCCCTTGGCTATCTTGGCCAGTTAGAATTATGCTCTAATTATTATCAGTTTTCAGACAGGAATATTTAAATTCTTAAATCTTACATCAAGTTGTTATGGTGCTGGGTGAAGGAAGAGTGAAGGTGAAAAGAGCAGTACTTTCCAGTATGCAGGTTTCTATATTCATGTACTAAACTTCCCAAACTGTCATGGTTGCTACTAATAAAAGCATTCTATAGGTAACAATGGGAAGAATGAAAGATATTTACAGATGCAAGACTTGCTTGTAAGATTAGTTGCAAAAGTTACATGGCTTAAGAACCGTGAAGTAGTATCAATGGGAAGTACATTAAATATTTAAAAAGAACATTTGAAGAGTAGAAGCAGCCACATTACCAAACAAACTACAAGGTTTGAATTTCATGATTAGAATACAACATCTCCAGGAGTAGAAAGATTTAGTTTGCTCTTAAAAACAGAAATTACAAAAAAAAAAAAAAATGAGGGGAGAAGAACAAACCTATCACAGCTTAAATGTGACATCCTATCTTAGCTGCAATAGGTAAAAGCTCTTGAGTTACATCATTTGGGGAAAAAGAACCAACAAACCTTGAGAAGATAGGAAGATCCATCGACTTTCGCTTTTCCTACCAGCTGGCAAGTGAGTTGAAAAAACATCGGTGGCTGGATGCCAGACAATTTTGCTGCTGGAGCAGAGTTGGAAAGATTACTTGCCACCCAAATGCGCAAATCTTCTACTGTTTTCCTATCTTCATCTGTAAATGTGAACACTTTGCTTGATGTTCGAGGAACCACTGGTGCCCCTATGGTGCCATCAAATGTAAGTGCTGCAAACCCATTACTAGTAATCCCTTGCATCTGATCATTGAACTCTCTGACCTGGGTGACAGAGAACAAAAAGAATACACTGTATAGAAAAAATAAGTACACCATTTTTTCCAGCTATCTAAAAAGACTATATATAATTGGATTATTTTACAAATCTGAGGAGAATTACAAAATGGAAAAAAAAAACAACCATGTATGATGATTTGTAAAACAACAAAATACAGTAAATTATTATAAACTGAACTGGAGGCTTTATAATATTCCTGAATCCGAAAAGCTGCCCCTTCACTTTCAATGTACGAGGCTGACACCATTTCTCCATTAGACAACTTGACTGGGACACATCAAGAGGAATCTACCCCATTCAGTCCAGAAATCAGTCCCAATCCTAAATCGAACATGTAAAGTCTTAACTAAAAAAGTAATAGCAACTCAGGGTGTCACTGCATGCTTGGATGACAGATGCAGTGAGGTCACAGCTGCATTATGTTGTGATGTTATGCAAATTTACTTGAGAGTAAACTGCACATAACACAATAGAGATGTGCAGTGTTAAATTACTCATTTACACAAAGGAGAACAAATAATCAGTTTTCCTTCTATTCCCAGACATTTACCAAAACAACAGTTTTTGAAGAGATCTCAATGTGAAGAGAAAGTCTGCAGTCGCAAGGGGGGGAGATCTTCCTGACCTGTCACCAAATGACATCAGGAAGATGGGAGAGGCAGCTGAGGATCTGGAGGATAAAGCGGCCTTTCCCCTTTGTCAGCCAGAGATTTGGAAGGCTACTGCCTTTTTACCTTCGCCATCCCAAGTGACATAGAGGAGGGAAAGAGGAAGGCAGCTAGGTATCTGAAGGTTGTAGCCTTCTAGGATCCTTGATTGTGTTTCCTCCCTACCTCACCCCATGTGATATTTATACAAAGATAGTTTAAAAAAAAAAAACACTAAGGAGAATGCCTGGGGAATCAGTTTCTCATATATTGCCTTCCTTAAATGGCACTTCCTTTCCCCTTGCTGCCTCATGCTTTGAAGGTACTCTCAGAACATTTGTGTACTGCCACTTCTCTTGTTATACTCTTAAATCCCTCCACAGAACTCCTAATCCACATCCCTGCACTAATGCAGCACCCTCCAGATGCGTTCGATTACAGCTCCCACCATCCCCAGCCACCATGGCAAACTGAGAAGAGTATTAGTGGTAGCAAAAGAAGTTAAAATTGTGAACAGTAGGGCCTACTGCATAACTCAGTCTTGAGGCAAGCAAATCAATTGGCATGTCCACATTAATTCCACTTTGGTTACTCCACTGTAAAAGAAGCTTACATTCCATGGAGAATTTGAACACACCCATTGTCTTTTTAATTTTTTTTTTAAATTTTATTAAACTATAACACAAAAACAAACGAAAAATAAAACACCATGTGTTATACATAATGGTGAATTAAAAAAACAAACAAACAAAACAAAACAATTTTTTTTCCTTCTTTTAAACAATGCAAACTTATATTATTGTTTTTCCCTTCCCCTAAAATCATAAACTTGTTCAGCTTGTTCCGTTCATACAACTTATACATTTTTGTTACGTATCTTCAATTCTTATTTTCATTATATTCATTTTTATTATTATTCTTTCACTCTTAATTCAATATTTTTCACTCCCATTTAATCTCTTACTATTATTAATTATAAACTTATTACTTAATATCTCTAAAAATAACCTCTCTCTAAAACCAATTACCTTTTAACTTCCCCCCCCTTTTAAACATTGAACATCACATATCAAATTACATCTATAAATCACAAGTTTAACACACACAGATAATAAACAATATAAAAATACAAAATAAAAGATAAAAGTAATAATAAAAAAGAACCCACCCCCCAGAGCCAACTTTTTATTTAATCCACTTTCCAAAATTGCCATTCTTCTTTTAACAGGGTAGCATTACCATCTCTTTTCAAAATTTTTTCTAAAAATATTTTCCAAATTTCTTCAAAATCATTTGTTTTTACCAAACCTTTCATAAACCTTTCATAAACATGTTAGTTTATCATTAATTGCAATTTTCCACACTTCTTTATACCATTCTTCTATTTGAAATTTTTCATTTGTCTTCCATTTTTTTGCTATTATTAATCTCGCTGCAGTTAACAAATTTGTTATTAATTCTTTCTTTGCCTGAGTACACTCTACCTTATTATATATGGACAACAACGCTATATTTGGACATACTGGTATTTCTAATCCTATAATCTCTTTTATCTCTTTAAAAACCTTTTGCCAAAATTCCTTTATCTTGTTGCAATTCCACCACATATGCATATATGTACCAATTTCTTGACATCCTCTCCAACACAATCTTGAATATTTCTCATCTATTTGATTTAATTTCACTGGAGTCAAGTACCATTTCCAAACTATTTTATAATAATTCTCTTTTATTCTTATTGATAATTTTTTTAAATGGCGTTGTTCCCAAATTTTTCTCCATTCTTGTATATCTATAGTTTGTACTGTCTCTTCCTCCCAGATTTTTCTAAGATAATCCTCTTCTTGTTCTTTTGCTAATATTTTATATATTTCACTTATACTACCTTTTAATATTTCATTTTCTTGCATATTTTCTCTTTGAATAATAATTTGTTCAAATTTAGTATATTCTTTAAAATCCTTAACGTATCTTTTCATACTCTTTGTCCATTGCTCTAGTTGTATATAATTTAACCAAGATATCTTAGTTTCCTGCAATCTCTCTTTCATTCTTTCTTTATTTATCATTATTTTCATCCAATCTTTTAATCTATATATTTTTTGTTTTTTTATTTCTTTCTCTATTATTTCTCTTAAATTTATTGGAAATTTTTCCATCATTACTATCGGAGTTAATATTGATATATTCGGTATCAATTTTCTTTTATTTTTCTTCCATATTTCTATTATATTTTTTATAAAAGGATTTTCTATTTTTTCCATTTCTTTCTTTGAAAAAATCCTAAAAAATATATTTTCTAATTTCATCTCAATATTCTTATCTTCTGTCTCTAACCAATCTAAATCACCGTTTCCTGAAACTCCATCTATGATATATCTCAATTGATTTGCATAATAATACCATTTTAAATTTGGAAGTTCCAGGCCACCTTCTTTTTGACTTTTATACCAATATTTCTTATTAATCCTCGATTTCTTATTTCCATTACAAAAATTATTTAATATCTTTTGCCACTCCTTTAACTCTTCCTCTGATACTTTTATTGGTAACATTCTAAACAAAAAATTAATTTTAGGTAAAATTTTCATTTTTACCACTGCTATTCTACCAAACCACGATAACTTTATATTTTTATAATCCTCTAATTTCCGTTTAATTTCTAATCTTAATTTCTTGAAATTTTTTTCTTGTAGTCCTTGTAAATTTTTTGTAATATCTATTCCTAAATATTTAATTGATTCTTTTACTTTAAGTAATCCTCTTTTACTACTTATAAATTTTTGTACTTCTTCTTTAGTATAATTAAATAACATTATTTCTGATTTGGCCCAATTTATTTTCAATCCTGTCTTCTCCCCAAACTCTTTTAAATGTTTATCTATTCTATCTACCTTTTCAACCG
The DNA here is from genome assembly GCA_948474755.1 of Ctenosaura bakeri. Taxonomy (NCBI): domain Eukaryota; kingdom Metazoa; phylum Chordata; class Lepidosauria; order Squamata; family Iguanidae; genus Ctenosaura; species Ctenosaura bakeri. The sequence continues at coordinate 133,520 of CAOLHI010001751.1, forward strand.
GATCTTTAATTGTCAACAATGTGTCATCTGCAAATAAGCTTATTTTATTTTTCTTCTTAGCTCCAATTCCTTCCAAATTCTCATCATTTCTTATCACATTCGCTAATATTTCTATAACTATTGCAAATAAAACTGGAGATAATGGACATCCTTGTCTCGTTCCTCTTGTTATTTGAATCTGATCTGTAAATCCATCATTTACCATCACTACAGATGTATTATATGAATATAATTGATTTATTAACCCTTTAAATCTTTCTCCTAATCCTATTTTATTTAAAATTGTTTTTAACGCCGGCCATTCCACACAATCAAAGGCTTTAAATATATCTAACACTAAAATTCCAGCTTTTTGTTTTTCTCTATCCATTATATTTATTTTATTTATCGTTTTCCCTATTAAATTTGCCATCTGTCTTCCTTGAATAAAACCACATTGATCTTTATGTATATATTTATAAATAAATTTATTTAACCTCTTCGCCATTATTGCTGTCAAAATTTTTGCATCTTGGTTTATTAAAGACCATTGTCTTTTTAATCATACATTTTGGTACAGTCAAATAAATTAAAGTAACAAAATTTTGTCACAGATAATATATTTTAACATGCAAAAATGTATGGTTAAAAAGACAATAGCTGTGTTCAAATATAAGAATTCAGGCTTTGTAGGGGGGAAAAAACAGTGTGCTAGGGCATGCATGCTGCTCACTTGCTCCCACTTGGATCCTCCTGCTAATAGGTTAAACCAGACAATCACCTTCTGTCTTTGGCTTGTTCACCATTACTTGTGAACTGGAAATGCTGGTCTATCTCTTCCCAGACAAAACAGAGTTACAAACCAAGCACGAACTACAGTTTATGACTCCAGCTTATCAGGAGAGAAAAAAAAAATAGAATGCTCGATTCTGCCATGATAGGCAGCATGCAGCAGTATACTTGCCAACTTTTTGCAGATGAAAACTTGGGACACATGTAGCTACATTATTAATAAGGTAGGATAGACCACCTAGGAGAGGCTGCAGCAGATTGCGTTTGTCTGAAACCACTGGGAAGTGCATGGTTCCACTCCCTCCTCTCCTCTCCCCTTTGCTAAGGCAACTGAGTGCTAACTACTCTTTTCACTTTGAACTCAGTTTGTAGCATCGGAAGAGAACTGAAGGATAAGGAGAGGGAGAAAAAAGACATTTTAAAAGCAGATGAAAAAGTGGAATTGGAGAGTATGAACTGGGACTATCCCTGCCAAACCAGGACAGGTGGATGGTACCAGTTTGTTGTCTGAGCACAGTAAACAAGATCTGTCATAAAACCTGGCTCACCCTTGCCTCTAGCATGGCTAAGTGCAAGCTTATCATATTTCATCCAAAGAGTATTCTAAATAAAATGCAATATATCTTTTTTCATTAAATTTAATTAATTTAAGCTGGCATATTTAAAAATCCCAATATATATACTTCTAAAAACTTCATACTGAACTCTAATCATGATTTATGACTCCATGTTGAATTATGATGATCAAGGAATAAAATCCTACACCCTTATAGAGTTGATACTCATGTTAGTTTTTTTTAAAAAAAATTTTTTTTGAGGGTAATATAATGGGAGATATTAGGATCAGATGATATCCTATTACAGAAATAGCTCTGAGTTGAAGGTACATGAATTAATTGAAACAACAGAGGTCAATTCCACACACAACATTTAGGCACCAATAAACATGAAAGTTATAATTTACTCAGGCAGCTTAAAACTATAATGTTTAAGTAGCTTAATTAAACTTTTACTATGTGAAATTTTCCTGCCAGTTGAACCCTGACCACAGCTAAATTGGATTCCCAGATAAATGGCTGCAAGTTACTTACAATGCTGTAAGTGCCTAGAAGTGGCCAAACCTACACATTTTGAAACATAGTGGAGAGCAGGCAAATATCTTTCTTTTATTCTACATGCTCCTAATGGAACAAATAGATACCTTGGGATAAACTAGGAATGTCTATTAATTTTGCTACTATTCTGCTGCCAGCAGGTTTCGTACAAACAAAATGCATATGTGAATAGCAATGAAACAGAAAAATGAAGCACCTTGCTAAATAGCCTTGCCTAAAGTGGAAATTTAAAAGTAACAAAATAAATTGGTACAGCATGTGCAGAGACTTAGCCATTACACTGTGCCTTAAAGCATATTCATCAGTAACAGACAGCAATAACAATCCCCAACAGGTTCAGTTTGAGTACAAGTTTCACATACTTCCTTCTACTTGGTGAGCAGTAATAATTCTATGAGGTCTCAGTCTAGAAAAGAAAATCTACAACTAAATAGCAATTCTTCTGAGGAAGGGAAAATACGGTTTTGGCCTAAATAAAAAACTTTAATTGTTATACACGGATTTGCAGACCTCAGTACTATTCCTTTTGGATAGATGCCCACATTCCAATTAATGGATGTTTGCTTTTAACAGTTTTACAGGCCTTCAGCACAGGAATGAAAGAGGAAAAGTCACTGACTGCTACTCTGAAACCAGTGCTACTTTCATTAAAGTACAGGAAATTTCAAGTCCTATTAAAGTGCAGGAAGTATAAGCCTGAACCACTTAGTAGAGTACAGTCCTCCCTCCATATTTGTGGGTTTGACCTTCACAAATTTGATTATTCGCTAGGCACGCCTCCTCCATCATTTTCCTCCTCCCATCTCTTTGTATTCTTCATCCCAGGCTTGTGTTTAAAATGTTTTTTTTTTTTCCTTTTGGGTGAGCAAAGCCCCTTCCCACTGCTGAAGGTGTGGCCTCTCTGCCATGTGGCTGCACATTCTGCCAGGTATTGGCTGCTGTTTGGTCAGGTGACCCTTTCTCAAGATGGCCACCAGAAGTAATTAGAATTAGAAGTCCAGAACTCCCCTCTTCTCTGTCTGAGGGGAAAGTACCAGTAGGCTTTTTAGGTTGCCTTTTTTTCCTCCCCCTGCTCAATGCCGGGGCCAAAGGCAAAGAATGGAATGGGGGACACTCCGGAGCGGGAAAGGAGGAGAATCGAGGTAGGGAATTATTCATAATTTTTCCATTTTCGTAAGGGTTCTGTGTCCCAAACCCTTGCAAATGTGGAAGGGCTACTGTATTTCATTAACAGAGATAAACAGTCTGGACATAAGGTGAATGTCAGTGGTCCATTCCAGAGAGATGTCATAACTGATTTATTTTAATGTAGGAGCTCCAGGAAGAGTCTCAGGCTGCACATTAATGCACACTTACCTAGGAGTAAGTTCCATTGAATAAAGTGGAACCAAATTCCAAGTAAACATGCATGGATTTGTACTGAAAATTCTACTTTGGACCATTCTGCTTGTTAAAATCTGCACAATGTGTTCATATATAGCCTGTGTAAAACTGATGTATGCTAAAAACCAAAAGAGGCAGAAGAATTGCCATATGCTGGGTCTGTGGACATTTTCCTAAAGAAGTACTGGGGAAAAAAAATCCACTACAAAAGAAGGGAAGAACAACAGCAAAAAGGAAGGGAGTATAAGATTATCTCTCGTTCAATACAGTGAAGGCCTGCATTTCTTTAATGTGGTAAAAACTCCAAGGGGGGGGCACCTGGAAAGACCTTTGACCTTTAGTTAGTTTTGCCTGCAATTCCTGTCAGCCCCATTTAATATAGCCAACAATATAAAATTGTAGGAGTGGTAGTTTAAAGCTTCTCCAGCCTTGGCTGAGAAGCAGAACATTTACAAGAAATATATGATGTAGCACGAAATACAGTAGAGACTAGAGACTAGAAAAATTACATCCGAGACTAACAGTTTAGATTCTTAACTAGCATGGACAAGTGACCAAGCAACTCAGCAATCTGAAGTCCAAAAAGTAACCTTCCAAAGCTCTGGAAAGAACCTACCTGCTCTTTGAAGACATGGCCACTAATTTATCACAAAATCACATACTTCACAGAAAGATAGACAACCCTAACAGTCCTAGGAGATTTATGACTGGCTGTTGTACAAGCTGTATGGAAGAATCTGGAAATGTGTTTGGAGGTAGTGGAATGCCAATGGACAGGGCATTCTGGGAGTTACAATCCAAAAAAGTAACTTTTACAAAGTCTAGACTATGTAGAGACTGATTTGTAGTTATGGGACTGGAAAGAGAGATGTGCACCAAAGTATCTTCTCCCATAACCAGCAATGGCAGCCCCACATATAAATGGAATTTCATCTTACTAAGATGGATATGGCCTGCGTTATTCACTTCGAGCACACTAAACATCCCCTCCACAATTATTAGGAAATGCGCCACAATTACCTTTATTCTGTGAAATCGAACAATGTCACCATTTTTGTAGATCTGAGGAAGAGAATCTCTGTTTGTACTAAAAAGTGTGCATATCAACTTGGCATTGGACTGGTCCACAACGGTTACCACTGAACAATAATCTGCAAAGGAAAAAAAAAGCAGGTGTGAAAGAGAAGTTAACCGGATACGGTTAGTATGCAGAAGGATGATATTTACGATTTCTCTTCTGCTGAAGAGAGAGTAAATACAAGCACTAGATTATAGGTTTCCAAATGTATTTGAGAAGGCAGTACAATTTCCTGAGAAGAGCTATGAGTCAGACATTCTGGAGTTTTACACCAACCTCTGTTACAACATTCATGATTTCTTGGTTATCTCATCTCTGACTGTGACATGAAGACAGATGTGAACTCAGGTGAAACAGCTATGAAATTACTAACATGAAACTTGGCACTGAAGAACAAAGAGTTTTAAACAACTTGAACTGAAGACAGATAAGACTGCAAGTACATTGGGTCAGCCAATCCTATTAGTAGCCAACCCTGACATCGTCACTCCAATTTGTGACAAGACACAAGGAGAATGATGATATGGCAAGCAAAAAATACACCCCAATTGTCACTCAGTCTTTTTATTTATATATATACACACACACACACACACATACATACAGTCTTTCAAAATTTATGTTAACTGTTAGCCTACTGGAAAATCTGCAGTAGTGGTAGATGTGAGTTTGCTGTTTTCCTTAGGGTTGCTCCCATCTTATGAACAACAGATTTGAAAAAGGGTAAAACTATCTCCCGGTAATGCAAGGAAAGAAGAGCAAAAAGACATTATCCAGAATACATGAAAAGAACTTGAAAGCCAAAAGGAATCAGTTATTACCTGTGATGGCAGAAATGAGACCAACATCAGTACCAATCAGGGCACCAAGGGGTTCTATCAGCCCTACCTGTTGAGCCCTCTCAGCTCAGTATGCTGAACTTTGCTCCTTTTTCCATTAACAATCTCAACAACATTATCTCCTGGTAACATATTTCCTGAACTAAACCAGGGTTGTTATGGTCTGGGTAGTTAGAAGGCCATTTTTGGCACCCTTGATCTCCACACAAGTGCCTGTAGACTACAGCTGCCATTTTCTGTGACTGGAAGAGACTAGGACATCACTTCCATTCACAGAATATCTCTCCAGAAGAAGTTTATGCCCTAAAAAGGATTTTTCTCAATTTAAAAAAAAACCAAAACAAGACAAAACAAAACATTTTCTCCTGCCTTAAAACAAACAAACAAACAAACAAACAACCCACCCTGGGGTTTGATGAAATGAAGGACTGCATATGACCTACGGACCACACGGTTCCTACTCCTGGCCTAGATAGAAGCTGATGAACCATTAAGGAGGGCAACAGGAATACAGGAGCATTGTCTCGCACTGTTTCACTTTCTTCTTGCCATTCCTTTTAGTGTTCCTTAATTCAGAAGGCCACAGACTATATTGACACAATTTTGACCCCAGGTGCCATAATGGAATTGCATCATGCCATAGTAAACATATTACTTTTTACTGTCTTTGTATAACATGTATCAGAATGTACATTGAATTGGGAAAATTTTATCTCTCTAGATATCTATGAACTGCTCCCAGCCTGCCTCTCCACTGCCCAAACCATGCAGAGCTGATAAGAACTGGAAATCTGAAAGGTGACACGGCTCTTAGTCCTGACCAAGGTAATCAGGAGTAGACAAATGTGCCAGCATAACATCTTACTTTCTAAGGAAGTTCACTACCCCAAACACCAAAGGTTACTAACTGGCTGTACAACCAAGAAGATCACCAAGGTGCTGTTTGCTAGATAGTATAAAGATGGTGCAAATATTCCATAGCCCGCAGTCTTCCTCCAGTGACAGACCCAAGTGTTTTTGCCTATGCTCTGATAAGAAAACTGAAAACTGGAGCAAAGTATTTCCTTTCAGAATGGGGAGATTCAATTTCCCTATAGTTTCGTGTTTTCAGGCCAATCAGCAGGACCCCAGTGATCTTCCTGGGGGTACTGCCACTTAGTTGACTTTGGTATTTTGAGCTACCTGGAAGATCAGCTCAATTTCAACTGGTTCAAAACAACTATTTATAATTCACTGCTTGGTTCTGGCATTGCCATCACTCTTATCTCTCCCCTTTAACTTTAAATTTTCTTTGTGCCTTCCAATTTTCAATTCATATCCTGAAACAAAGAAATGCTTTTTTAGTTTCATCAATGTTCAGTGTTCACCAACTAGCAACACAGTGACTTGCTCTGTGAGAAAATCTTTGTCTAAAAACACAGGCTAATGCTATAATTAATTAATTATATGCACATTTCTTGTGCATATTTTGACAGAAGAAGTCCTTCCCCTCCCAAATAACACACAAATAATTGTTTCCTGCTATATTATTCGTTTAACTCTTTTTCAAATGTATGAAAATCATTTTGAGACTGAGGAAAAAAATGAAATATCAAATGCCAATTTCTGTCATTCCTTTTAATTAAAAAAATCTGTATCAGGCTAAATTTCCTTTTGTAAATGTAACTCACTAATGCAAAGGTAATGCAAAGTACAAAGCCTATGGTTCTTATAGGCACTATTTAAAAAAATTAAATGGGTAGTTATTATGTAAATGGAAGAAATAACTTAATACTTGGTATAAAATGTGTCCCCGTTTCAATATAGTTATAATATAGTTATATTACACAGTGGAAATCATTTACAATTGTAGATTAAATAGTGCAATCTTGCTGTAGATCTTAAAACACAGCAGATGAAAAATTAAAGTCCCTGTTAGGTATTAAAAACAATCTTGAGCAATTCTCCTAATTTCCCCTGAATGATTAAGTGCAAATTGCCTTGAAATTTTATTGTAAGTTTTGGTAGTACTTTAAAGCCAAGTCTTTAATCAAAACCCCTACAAATATAATAATCTATATAATCCATTATACAGGCTTATGTAATATTCTCTGCCACTATTGCATAATACACTCCTAGAGCAGACTTTAGATTAGTTAACCTTTAAACCAGTGCTTCTCAGGCTATCTGATGTGGGAGACTGACAATTGTTTTTCTTTAATATGCCAGGGGTTGGTACCATATTTTCCCATTGGCTACAAGTGCCTTTTTCTTTCCTGGAAACTCTCTGTAGACCAGTAGCCAATCAGCTGAGGGCCAGCGCCTGCACACAGACCCCACTCTAAGTAGCAGTGTTTTAAACAACTTTAAAAATTATTCATTTAACATGTAGATGTCAAACGAGGTGTTTTAGAGCAGAGTAGACAATCTGTGGTCCAGGGACCACATACGGCCTCTACAGATTTCTGTGCAGCCCCCATGTGATTCTTCTGCCCCTCCTCGGTGGGCACTTCCTTGAGTGATCCCCAAATCAGCAAGTGTTATTGTTTCTCTATTGCTAAATAGCAATGGGAGAGCCAGGATGGTGTGATGGCTTGAGTGTTGGGCTACGAGCCTGGGTTCAATTCCCCGCTCAGCCATGGAAATCCACTGGGTGACCTTGGGTGCATCACACACTGTCAGCCTCTGGAAAACTCAGTGATAGGTTTGCCTTAGGGTTGCTATAAGCCTTGAAGGGACACAACAAATAGCAATGGGGAAGCAGTGGTTGCGGTTAGATGTGCACTGGGGGAGGGGGGACAGCAGTTTTTTTCCTCGTTTCATTAGCAATCCCAAAGCAGCTAGAATCATTTGTTTCAACACTACAAATGACATCACACTGATCAGGGACTACTAGGCACGGGAGAAAGCAGTTTTTACTCTCCCTCAGTGAACCTGAGGAAAACTCTACTACAGTAATATTGAGCACGGTCCCTGGGATAAGGACAATGTTAAAGCTTTTTCTCACCCTATTAATCCTCAGCATTTCCACATCCACTCAACATGTGATCCTGTGGGTCTGCATTTACAAATGTAATACATTTACATTATGTTTGTAACAGTTAACCCCAGCCAGTTTAGGTATTAAAATATTTACTTTTGCCCGTTAGAGGAAAATAAATCATTCAAATCATTATCATTTCAAAACTCTGCATAATTACCAAAAAAAAAAAAATGAGGGGAGGACTAAGTCACCAAGAATTAAAATATGTCTGCAAGTACCAGTAGAGGGTAACAACCCGAAGAATAGATAACAGTCAGCATAAAGATCCTATTTTTCAGTGACAGAAATCAATTCAAAATTATCGCTTTCAAACGGTCCTGAGCAAACATGTTCTAGAAAATAATAATCATTGAATGAGTCAACAGTTTAACTTTGCAAAGTATCTTCAATATTATCAAAAGCTGACAGTAAGTATTAAGCCCATATTCTACGTACCTCTCTTTAATTATTAAGGTCAAGAAACCACATGTTGGTAAAATATACCAGTTCTAAGGTAACTTAAATTGAAATTTAACATCCTTTTCAAACCAAGGCAAACATACTGATTCCTTAAATTTACAGTTCTGCATTGCTATAGAGTCACACAAGGAACTCACAACTTGCAGTGTAACATACGTTCCCTAAAAAGGGACCTCACATCAGTTGAGGAGAGTTGACACTTTAACAGTGCAATGCTAATGTTAATATATTCTCAATGATTACTAGAATCTTGCATCAAAATCCAACTAAAACTTAGAAAAAAAATTGTTGTACTATGTTCTTTTATAATATATTGGGTATCATGCATCTCCAAGATGGCTTTCTACTGTACTCAAATAATCTCAGTTTTAATTTTTTTTAAAAAACATGTATCCCATGGGTACTGCAAATACAAACTCAAGAATAAAGCATCTTTATAGCTTATAAACCCAAAAGCAAATAAAATGCCCTTCAAATTCAGGATGGCAGGCTGTATGTCCCTGTCTGAGCCTGCTCAGATCCTAAGACTTTTTAATTGTTTTTAAGTGCATACTTCAAATTATTTTATTATTGTTAATAGTTTACTTCTATTTCAATGTCGACTTTTTGTATGTTTTCAAATGTACTATAATCGTTTTAATATGTGAGCCACCCTGAGTTCCAATTTTAGAGAAAAAGTGGGGCAAGTAACATTCTCTCAGCTGCAAAGGAAGGCAAAGGCAAACTTTCTGTAAACTAATCTTGGCAAGAAAATCCCATGACAGGTTGACCTTAGAATCACCATAAGCCAGATATAATATGAAGGCACAGAACAACAATACGTAAAGATTAACAACAATGACAACAACAACAACACTGATAAATTTATCATGCTCTCAAGAGTCTGTCCTAGACTTTTTTGCTGCCTTTGGTAGAACAGTAATTGGCAACCTCTGCCATTCCCCACCCCACCTGCACAGTATGCAGGTCCAACCAAGTTACTGTGGTAACTGTGGCAGAAAACGTTGTGAAGATCTCTTCCAATCCTTGACAGTACAAATGCAATAACAAACTAACTAAGCTGCCCTCCTCTCAATGACACTGAAAATTAGCTACCTGAGACAGTGGCTTACTTTGCCTAACTGAAGGAGTGACCTTAATTCTCTACTCAAGAATCTGTCTTATGATTTTGCTGAGCATGAATTGGGGCCCAACAGCTAGATGGAATATTCGGATGGTGCGTAAGGTATTGTTATAGGAATCTACCTCCCAGAACTCTGACCGCAAATGCCAATATTGCTCATCCTACTTTAACATTCTAATAAACAGTAAATATCAGTAAATATGTTCTCATTTTATAAAAAGAAAAAATATTCAAATGGCAGACATTCTAATATAAACACTGACATATACAGATATATTTAGATAAAACTGAGATGTGTACCCACACAGATGAAGACACACTGTAACTCCCTCTAGAAACATACTAAAGTGGACTACTCTCAAGCACAAAAATAAAATACAAAATTGGTAGAGAAAAGAAATATTAGATATATTGTTTTGATGAACATTTAATTGAAAATTTATAGAATTCCATCGCTCTGTAACATTTAGATCTCTCTCTCCCTTTATCTCTCTCTTTCCATATATATATCTCCATTCATCCTTTGGGATGAATTCAGTGAGTCTTACTTAAGTTGTCAGTGTGTATAGCAGGCATGGCAAATATGTAGCCCTCCCAGATGTTAAGCCCTGCATAAATGCTGAAAACTAAATGTTCCAAATAACTGGCTTATTTTATCTGCAAAATGCAGATATATTTTTTTAAGAACCATCAAAAGTAGCATCTTTATTTTTATAGTGATACGTTACTTTCCTTTACGAATGGTATTTTTTTCTCCAGAAGGATTGTTATCAGAACCACAAAAAAAAAAAAAACTTTTTCTGAAAACATAAAAAGTGAGAATAAAAGATCATCAACATAAAAAAAAAACCCTTTCTTTTCCAAAAATATTCTCTCATTCCTCCATCTTTTTCTTCTTCTATCACACTCCCTATGAAAAGGACATTATTGCATCTTATCAAAACCTCAAAATTAACATATATTAAACAGATACTTGATTGTCTCTTTCAGAAATTTATGCAGAACTGGTTTCTTACCACTGTATTTTCAGATTATTACCTGCTTCTTTTTCAAAAAATTGATTTGTTTCTGCTTTCTCCCCTTTTTTTCTTAATATGATTTTGCACAATAAAGCAACAAAAATTTTAAAAAGATTTAAATGGCAGTGTTTAACAGCTTGTTTTTTAAAATTGGGCAAACTCATTTTAGAAAGACTTTAGGCTGCAATTCTATACAGGGGGACTTGCGTGGTCCTCCAGATGTCATGAGACTGCAACTCCCAGAAGTCTTGAACATATGCAAGGAAAAGGAGTAACGAGAACTGCAGTTAGACAACATCTGGGAGGGCAACACATTTCTCATGCCTGCTATGTACATTTACCTCGAAATCAGATACACTTAATTCAGCAGAGCTGAGCAGACATGCACAGAACAGCACTGTTAAAAATACTGAACTATAACTATAAGCATCTGGTCTAATGGATGCTGTAACATGAATTTTTAGACACTGTGCATTATACATGAGAAGTGAGTACTGGTTGGAGAAACTTCACTGCCGTTTCTTTAAAAAAAATAAAAATCAATCTTTTAGTCTCAAGTTAATACTGGACACCTGCAAACTATGCAACAGCCCATTCATCAAGAAGTATTTGAGAAAACAGCAAATCATTTCCTTCAAATTAGCTGTTCATTATATTTGTCTCTCCTTTGATTATGTTCCCTAAGTTTAATTTTAATCAGCCTAATGCAATATTAACAAACACTGTAGCATGAATTTCATATAAAAATTAGTCTACTCATTAAGCAAACTGAACTTTTTCCTGCTCTTTTCCCATCAACACAGTTTGGACAACACATTGATCAATCATAGAAGAAACAGTTCTGCTATGGAAATTTTAGAATGTATGTTCTGTTCTCAACTGGAAGGCTCATTCCACTATGTGTTTTCATTGATGCTCAGTGGGCACGGCCAATGGACATCCACAGTAGTGGTGGGCAATTTCAATGGAGCTGGGTGCAATCCCTTCCTGTTTGACCTGAGTAGCATCCAGTGGTAAAATGAAAACAAAACAGGTTTAAAACAAGTTGGAAATGATTGCTTGAGAGGGATTTTTGGAACCTGCCACCAAACTTCAGTAGTAAACTATGAGCCATCTTTTAAAGTGAGCATTTTCTGCTAGTTTTAAAAAATTTTTTCCTCATATTGCTAAAATTCAGCCACTTTTTGGGAAGGTCAGCCAGAAGCCACCAAAAAAAGAAAAAGAAAAGAAAGGAAGGAAGGCAAGGCAGGCAGGCAGGCAGGCAGGCAGGCAGGCAGGCAGGCAGGCAGGCAGGCAGGCAGAGAATGCTTACAAAGACCACATGTTGCCTATACATTGTACATTCTAACAACAAAGCTACAGTGTTCTAACATTTCAATCCATTTTTCTCCCTAAGATTGCAATCTGATATCCATTTTCCAAGCAAAATGTCTCAAGATCACACTGCTAATGTATTTTAAAGGGCACAGGCAACACCAGCTATTGCATTTGATTATTAAATATTTGAAATGTGGGGAGAAGGAAGGATAATTTTCATCAAATCCATAAACCTCAATCCAGCTCACTTCAACTTCAGCTATACAAAATTACTTGCAGCCTTTTTTCAGGGGAAAAAGACCCCAACCCAACCAAATCCAACCCAAAAGAAAACAAAACTAATGGGATTAACATAGAATATTGGGGAAGCTATTTCAAGCCATTAGTTTTTAAAATATGGCTATTTTTATAATGGTTAAATTTACCAAGAATTCATCATCATGTAACAAGTTTCTAACATCATATACCATTGTGAAAAACATTGGACAGATGACAATTAAACTGCAGATGGATTTCTTCCTGTAGCCTCCCCATATCCTCAAAAATTGTTTTTTGGGGTTGGGAGACATACCTGTTGAGAAGTACGAGGGACTATATGGGCAAAGAGTCTGATTAGAGGAATACAAGTATGCTTACATACTGTTGGATTCTCCCATTATGATCTTTGGCTATTATTGTTCCTCTTCACAGTTCAGTTACATATGTTCTTGATAAAAAGAATAGGATTTATCTATAGTAAGTGGCTAGTACCTTAAAGTACATATCAGACTGATCAATTACAAAGAACAGAAAGCAGATCAAATTCTACTAACTGCACAGTTTTCCCAACCATACTCTACTGGGGGGAAAACCTGTTAATAAAATCTACAATAGGTCTGCATAGCATTTGACTATCACATCATTGTGTTCCAAGCAGACCACAATGAATAACAGATGGCTGAGTGGGACTGGTGTATCACAATTTGTAACAGTATTCAGATATATTCACAAAATACTTTTAGAATATCTGTATTCCAACAGAGGCTTCTGACAAGACTGCAGGAGTATGACTTCCAAACAGTCAGAAGGATGTGGCTTCCATGACAGCATAACAATCAGCTATTCAATTCAAGGCTGCTGAGCAGTGGTGTTGTTACCTATTACTTAATGTAGAGGAAATAACCATGCATTTTCTTTATTGTTCAGTTGCTCTAAAAGCAGGCTGAGTTGAATGTGAAGAGTATCTTCACAAACAAACCATCGTCACAGAAGTATAGCTAAGTTATCTCTCACTTCCCATTTCTTAAATAGGAGTTGCAGCCACTGTTGCTTTGGTTATTTGTACGAGTATGCAAGCATATTCAGTGTAGGATTTTTGCTAGTATAATGCATGCTTCTAGAAACAGAACATAAACAATGATATGCATTATGATAAAGGAGGTCCCATCATTTTAAACTCAGTCAAATTTGTTAAAATCTTTTTTTTTCCCCCCAATGTCCATTTCTAATTTTTGACAGACAGCAATCCCATACCTACTTAAAAGGAGAAAAGCCCAACTGAACATCATAGGTCTTACCTTCTCAGTAGAGATAGACTACTGTGAGTGATCATTAATCTTACTCCTGGAACCTCTTTAACATAGTCATTGGTGGTAGATTATGGGAACTGTCGCCAAAAAAACATGTGGAGGGCCACAGTTTCCCATCTCTATTTGTACACTTGGCCCAACTGGCTGCCAAGTGCCTACAGGGCTTCTAATAGCATGGGAGCACGCACATATAAAATTGTATACACACAGAGGCTGTTTGGAATACAGACCTGGGAGTTGGGCCAGCAGAAGTGGACCTCCTCTCTCTTCTACATATTAATGTATACAGGTAAGAGACTGCCTGTAGATCCCTTCTAAGCCTGCACAATTTTCATTTCATACCAGCTCATGATGCCATGAACACTTTCCTTTTTTATTCTTACAATCTGTCCACTGATTTACACTACGGTACTTTTTCATATGCCCTCCTTCTATATTTCATAAAATCTATTTGTCCAGTGTCTTCTTCTGTTGATAGTTTTAGTATTTGCTTCCTTTCTTTTAGTGAGATATGGAGGTCTCTTTCTTATATTTCCTAACCTTTCAGGATCTCTTGTCACAGGGTATCAGCAAGGTGCCACTGCCAAAAGAGTGCCTTCAGGAACTCAAAGACTTTGGGAGTGGGCCTTTATGAAGAGATTTCTTGGGGATAGATATCCTCTACAGTTCAACTAGTGAGGAATGTATTTTAATTTTCTAAGATATGTGCAAAATCAGACTCTCAATTTAGAAATGCAATCAGTCCTTGGGTAAAACATCAGTGTTCTTCCTTCTTCTGTCACCTTACCTCACAGGCTCAGATAAAGATGTTCACTTTTCTGTACAGACACACAGTAAATTTTTATCCCAGAATGTTTAATAAACAAAATAAAATTGTATTTATGTTTTTTGCAAATTGTATATTACATTAATTTTTATTACCGTTACAGTCTGTGCATCTAGATATGAGATAATCATTTTATAGTATTACCAAAAGAGAGATATTATTGTAGGAAATCTTACGACAGCAAGCCTTTAATAAATGGTCTATCAGCCAGCATTAAATTTCTGCAAAAACTGATAACCAAACGGCAAACCTGCTCCATCCTGGATAGAAAATTGAAAATGATTTGCCACAGAAAAGACTGTCAATTCATGCCTAGAATAATTTGAGTTTATATGTGAATATAAGATGAAACTAATGCTATTTATTTAAACTTCATTTTGCACAAAAAAGGACAACCATATGGTATAATATCTGTAATAACAGATGGACCATTACTAGCACTCAATACCAAATTTAATTATCATATCCATTTTTTAAATGTCTGACATATACATTATTGTACCTCATGGTGCTTTATTCATAATTTTTCATAAAAAGGAATTTTGAAACACTTTCATTTCTGAGTACTTCAACAGTTTTATGTTTAAGATCCATTACCACAGACAGACAAACTTGAGTGTGGGCAATCATATTTTAACTAAAATCGCTGTCAATTTTAAATTGTAGGATGCAGAAACATTTTAAAACTACTAGCTTAAATCCTGACGCAGTCACGCTTTGAGCAAATATTCATGGCCAACTGATTTCAGTGGATCTAGTGATAACTAAGGCCTAAATCCAACTGCCAACACCAACTAAAACAGAAATACTGAAATAGGAAGATTCTCCTAGAGTCTCCATAAGTCAGAAATGACCTGAAGGTGCATAACAACAAAAACAACATCAACAAATCTTAATATTTAAAATACTATTTCGCTAATCAAAATACAGTGTACAAACCATTGTTATATCAGCAAACTGTGGTTTGGAACAAATTACTTTTAATGACTGTCACACTTTATCTCTACAGTCTTGACTGTACCAATACAGAATTGATGTAAACTGGAATAAATGGGATGTTTTCAAGTAAATATATCTGGAACTAGGCTGTAAGTTCTATCATGCTTGAACAAAAGCAGAAGAACTTCCATATTGTATATTTAACTCCACTACTATTCTTATATCCCAAGAACCCCTACATGCATATTCAGGTTTTCCAAATAGTTATGACACAGGATGCTGACATCTATCATCAGAATTTGGGTTCATCTGTCTTGGGGTGAGACGCTGTGCCATATAATACATAAGCAATCTTAACACCTTTGAGGCGGGGGACTGGAGCTTTGTGGAACACTCCCACAAGACGTCAAACTCCCTAGATTTTTTTTAAACACCTTCAATTGCTTCGTTTAAAGTCAACTGAAATGCCTATATAATGCTCCCCTACCCATCTGGACTTCCACTGGCTGGAAACTGAACAGGGCATTGTATTACATCACTTCAGATTTTTTTGTTTTTTTTGCATGGTGAAGCCTTCTAGGTATGGAGAGAATGGCCCCACCCTCAGTACAACTGCCACTCTAATCTACCTTAATACAACTTAAACTAGCGATGAGCAACATGGAGATGGTGGACCACATGCATCCACCCATTATGTGTGTACACGTGTGTCTGCATGAAGAAAAAAGGATAATCAGAAATCAGCCACTGTCCCACATCCTATTTCCCACACAGATCAAAAGAAAAAAGAGCAAGGACTTAGAATTTTCTATTTTCATTTGTACATACCAGTTCCTCTGCATGCATACGGAGGCTTGAAGAACTTCACAGCGCCATACAGGTTGACCACAGTGCCACTTTTCAGGTTATTCAAAGGAGTATATGTATACTTGGGGGCAACAGGCTACCAAGACATAAGAGAAAGTGAGCACATGAAGGGGAATACCTGTAGAACGTTAGCTTTAAAAAATTCTCTTTGACAAAATTGTTCTCTCTTGCTCCATCTGTTCTATTATGAAAGTTCAGGAAATGATCTTCTTCCACTCTAGATGCTGAGACTGATACAAAAATTTGCTTCCATGTAAGAAGACAACCTTCTTGTTTGCAGAAAGGGAACCTTGGCTCTAAAACATTATTCTCATTAAAATAATTTCTATGATCTCCTGACAAGGAACATATGAATGAATTTTGTCTGTTTGCTGCAAATGTTATGTGTAGACAACTTGCAATTGCTCTGGTAACACAAACAATTTCACAAGATGTTTTTTAAAAAAATATCCTCTGCAGAACCTGCTATGGTTAAGAAAAGCATATGAGCTGATTGCATGGGGAGAAAAAGCATTCAGTTCAAATATATGTAACGAGAAAGAAAACATAAACCATTTGATCTTTTTGCTATTGTTGGCATTGGCACATGGGAATGTTAGTTTGGTCCAGAATCTTTAGCACTGGAGAACCTTGCCAACTGCTTGAACACAATCAGGATAGGTGCACAGTTGCCCTTTCTTGATACAGCAGATTTGTTTCAATAACATTTTGGAAAGGCTGCAGAGACAAATGAATATTTGTACCTTTTCCAGCAATAAGCAGAAGGTACCAGAAGCATCCTAAATATTTCTGTCATCACCTTGTTTTGCTGGCTAGCCTAGTATCAGTTGTAATACTTGCAGAGCATCTCCAACAATTTAGCAAGCTCAGGAAATTAGCAGATTTGCCAATGCTTTTGAGCTTCTAAGGCTGGGTTTAGTTCAGTTTGGTGATGCTGTTTGAGTGAGGGTTTTCCTATTTAGAGGAGGAAAAAATAGATGGAAAAGTCATTATTAAAAATAATTCTGGGCCTCATGAGAACAAAGTATCATGTTTGCACATGATGAAAATTTCTGGATGCCTAATTTCTGTCTTACTTTGTTCACGTTGGAGTTTCTAAGCCAAGAGAGTATGAGGAGATCTATAGCTACTTCCTTTCCTTCTCCTGAAGAAAGGTATTTTAGGATCTAACTACAAAAATAAAAGCTTACCATGGCTACTGTTTCGGAAGTATTCCTCATGCTTGATGACCTACTACAAATCTAGGGAGAAAAAAAAAGATTGTAAGGGGCATAAAAAAGCAGCAAAGATGATTTCATGTTTTTAATGCCAGTATCTTAAACAGATAGGGCATAAAAAATAAATAAATACCATGTTCAGCTTCCAAACTATTTCCTTAGACAAGCATAATGAACAGCAGGGCAACTGTAACCATTACTTTATATATAAAGGTACCAATAATACACTCTAACGTAACGTGCTTGAGTATTTAATGTAATGCAATGTAATATAATGTCTGAAATTTCCTTTCCTCGTGGGTAGTAAAGAGTGTAATTGTTTTCTTCGGGCTCCTCTTTATTTCAAAGTTTACCCAACCAAATATACAGATGTACGAACTGGGTGTAGTGGTGGGGGAACGGGGACATGGGCACCACATCATTTAAGATCAAATATTTTTACATCCCAGAGTTATATTTCATTGCAGAATCCACACAGAACCAGACAGGTAATGTGGGCTTTCTGTGGCATTGCTGCCTGAACATTTGTAAAAAATGTCCTGATAACTTAAGTTACTTTCCATGTATTTTTTTTCTAACCTCCTCCTCCAAAAGAAGCATCTCATATAATCAATTGCACATTCTATATGTAATGTAGGTGAGGGTGTACATGATACACTTCTGCATACATATACTCCTCCCAGCCTGTTTTATTGGAGCAGAGCAACCAGACAGATAATAGGACAGTCCAACAAATATTGAATGGCCAGGGTAATCACCAAATCAAATGATTGGGTGCCAAAATGGAAAACTTGAGAGATGTGAAAAACGTGGTTTAAGTGGCTAACCATGAAGGTATGTGCACACTGTCTCACAAACACCTTAGTAGAGACAATTATCACTGAAAGATAACTTAAAAACAAAGAGCAGGGAAGGGCAATGTATAGCCCACCAGATGCTTTTGGGACTCCCAAATCTTAGTAGCTTTAGTAACTACAGTCCTTGTCCCTACCACACTGCCTTCCCCCATCTCCAAGCAGCAGCCCAAGAATGCTCTGAATTGTTCTGAAAACCTGCTCAGAAGAAAAGTGCCTTTCAAAATGGCATAATGGATTGCTTTTTGATTCCCATGACCATCAAAATCCCCCTTGGACAAGCAGCACCAATTCCGTGGCTCTTGGGATCCAGACTAAAATGAAGCTATTAATGTTGAGGGTAAAGATGCTGCATCATTTAAATATTCCTTGCATGCTTGCAGTCTTTAAGTCTCCTTGCTGGACTTATTATTATAATGTATTATATATTCTTGGACTTACTGTTATATAACAGGAGTCTAATTAAATCACAAATTGCTGTAAAGAGGAAGGTGAGGAGGAAGAAAGAACTTACATAAATAGTTGATCCAGCTTCATTAGATACTTCTAGATGACAGCAATGCCTGCCATCTCCACTGATGGATTTTGCCAAGCCAAATCCAGCTACCACTACAATGTCCTGTTGGAAACACAAAATGCATCATCAGTTAACATGTTATTTTCTACTTTCCCCAACAGTACTTTATTTCTTCCTTGCTGCGGACAAAAAGACAATAAATTTTCTCTTCTTCAAAGAAGAAATATATTTCTTCCCTCCAGGGGGTATCCTATCATGTGGGAATATTTACTGAGATACTTGGGAACTATGGCAAATCTTTACTTATTTGACAAGTCTTGTTTTAAAAAGAAAGGATGCATGTCACAACCCAAGTTAATTTCAATTGGTGAGATTTATTTTATATTCTGTCTTTTCCGTGAAAATGGGACTTGAAGTAGCTTTGACATCCAGATAAAAACAAGTATTAATAAAAACACATACAAAAGGTTATTATTAAAACTTTACTAAGGTATCTATAAAATTAAAAGCAGTAACATATGTAATAAAAAAAGGAAAGAAAGTAACACATTAATAAAAGTTCTTTCCTTAAAACTAACCATTTCCTGAAAACCTGTTGGGATAAGAAATATCTTTGCCTGCTGATAGAGGGACAACAAAGAATGAATTAGTCTGGCCTTCCTAGGAGAAGAATATCAGAGCCTGAGAACAATCACTAAGGCCATCTCTCAGCTAATCCCATCAATTAGATTTGGGAGGATAGTGAGATGGAAAGAAGGGACTTGCTCAAAACATCTGAGCTTTTATGGAGGTTATATGCTATCCTTCAGAAAGACTGAACCCAACACAGTAGGCTCCTGTGTAGCAATTTCCCCTTTTCCTTTCATTTTCCTTCTCCACTCCTTTTTGTGCCACGTCTTTTTAAGACTGAGCACAAAAACTGCCATATGTCGCTTTTGTGGAAGCATAAGCTACACCAAGAACCTTTCTAGGTTTATTCTTGTTGTTGTTATTTTACCTCCTCTCTATTTATACGCCATTTTCCCCTCAAAATCAAAAGTCAAGGTGTAGAATAAGGTGTAAACTCTATAAAACCAAAGTCAATAAGGCATTTCACTGAAAGAGACCTTTGACTAGATCATGTCTTAGAAGAACAAAGCCACTTAAGAGCTCTGTCACAAATACTTGAAATCAAGAATGACACTGTCAAATCAACTCACTATTTTAAGATTAATAGCACTTCTTGGTGCTATCAAAAATTTAACTTACACAAGTTCTGACCCAAAGCAATGCAGGTCAGCAACAGACGAATGCTAGTAGCAGATCCTACGTGTGTTATAGATGTTACAATAGGGCAACAATGGGGCAACTGACAACATATATTTCAAGGAGTAGTGCAAAGAAATCAGTTCAAATGGTATCTGCCTTTACATAAAAGAGTAATTAAATATTTGTTGAGACAAACCAAAAATCCACACAAGCTGGGAAGCATATTGCAACTTTAACAATAAAGTTATTTCTTTCAAACAGATTTACTAGAACCTGTTGAGATGAGCAAAATAATTTAACTGTGAAGATTAGGCTTAGGGGAAACATTCTGACAAAAGAAAACTGGTGAGCTCATTTTATAAAAATACATCAAAAGAAAACAAAAATTCCAAGAATTCTAAATGTGCAGAAATCAGTGTTAGTGAATACAGACGCTTAAACAATATAATATTTAAGAGAAATACTATGACATGACTGCAGCAGCAAATTCCAAATAGATCCCTTAGCCAACACATATAAATCAAGAAGGAAAAAACAGACACCACAGTACGCTCTTGCTTATATTTCCTTGGAGTATTTGCTTGGTAACCAAACTGGCAAAAAAACAAGGGATGTCATTTTTTGAAAACTGACTTTTGAAACGGCACTTTTCATTTAAAAATCTAAAATAGATGTTTAAATGTCAATGATTTGAAAACTATACTGAAGATACAATGGAATAATACTTGTATGAAACAGACATAGCTGGAGCAAATGGCTTGCTGCAGAGCAACATACGAGGAGGTTATTACCTTCAAGTCTTATATGGAAACTTCTTGGTGGTTTGTGATTGGGGTATGACTATATGACTAGAGTATAAAATCACACAGGGGACCAATGCAGGCTCATAACAACATAGAAAGAGTTGGTAAATAATACTAAAAGCATTCCTGCTCCTTTATGTATACAAAGGGTATCAG
Organism: Ctenosaura bakeri; assembly: GCA_948474755.1. NCBI lineage: Eukaryota > Metazoa > Chordata > Lepidosauria > Squamata > Iguanidae > Ctenosaura > Ctenosaura bakeri. The sequence goes on from CAOLHI010001751.1 coordinate 154,641, forward strand.
GAAACCATTTTTCTGTCTAATGACAATTCTACTGATGTGGAATACAAGCTATATATTCTATAATCTGCCCTGTACACTCAGGTCCTCTGCGGGCCATTTACTTAAACCAGCCAGGATTAGACTGTGGAATGACCTGTCAGAAGAGATTCGTCAGCAAAATACGCTGGCGGAATTTGAAAAAGTACTAAAGACTTATCCCTTCCAGCAGGTCTACCCAGTCTAGTTTTAATTGTACTTTTAATTGCTTTAATTTTAATCATACTTTTAATTGTATTTTAATTGTACTTTTAACTATGATATATCTAATTATAGCATATTTGTATTAATTGTTTTATGTGTATTTTAACTATGATTTTTAACTCCATCTATCCTGTATCCCGCCTTGAGCCTTGGGGTGAGGCAGGCAACAAATAAAATGTATTATTATTATTACTATTATTATATACCAGATAATCTGACTAAATGCAATCAAAACAAAATGGGGTAGAGAGGCTTGGGAGTAAGACTTCATGGCCCTCCGTTCATACCCATGGGTTACACTTAAGAATCTTCAGAATCTTCCACTGGTGAAAAGAGTGCCTTTTCTTAAGTTCCATTTGCTGATCAGAGAGGATGGGGGGGGGTCTACAAGTTGGGGAGGAAGTACCAAGTACTTGCCTATTGTACAGCAATCAAGAACCCTTTGCTCTGTTGGACAGAAATGGATTACTCCTCCTCTTCCCATCCACTGTAAACTTGGTAAATATCACTCCCCACACACACCTTCAACGGGATGATAGACCATGATACATATGATCTTGTATGAGTCATTTTTCATGTCAGCATTGTCTGTACAGCATATAGTTATAACAGGGCACATGACCCTGGTCCTTGTTGCATTTATCAGAGGAAGGCTGAACTGAACTCTTATTGTTTCAGTCCTACTTTCTAGAAAAAGAAACCATATAGCCTGTCTTGCTTCATTTTTCTGCCTCTCTCTTCTCTCTCTCTCTCTCTCAAAAACAAAAACAAAAAACAAAACAAACAAAAACATACCAGTCTCAGAACAATTCTGTTTGCCACTTACTCAACCCTGGCTTTAGGAAAAACCTCTCCAGTCAATGGCTAGATTCAAGAACACCGCTTATCTCTTGTAGATGGAGCCAAATGCTACGTTATGGTCCTTTCCTGGCTATAGCTGGTCTATGGCTACCAGAAGCTCTAGGTGACATGGCCAAGAGTCAGGGTTTCTGGGAGCAGGCTGTCATCATCTAGGCATACATTCTTTTGAAAACAGCATAGGATATCCAGCTGCTTACTCAGAGCAGGCAGATGGATCATAGAGAGCAGTGAAAGTGCTTCAATACTGTTTGTCTAGCACAAGCAATTCCCAACCAAGATCAAAGATGTAAGTGGTTAAATCCAGTTAAAGAACAAGGAGGAGGAGTAAACAGCACCTGCCCAAACGGCTCTGCATCCTTAATCTTAAAAAGAGGACAGACTGCATTATCAACAGGCAGGAAAATGAAGCAAGTTGTCTAAGAAAACGAAACTGAGTACAGGGAATTGCAATGTAACTTAAAGGTTACTTTACTCTAGTTAATTCTGGCATTGTCTGAGTTTTTAAGTGCAGTCTCAATTTTGACTGTGCCTCCTTAACCACGAGATGGATGTGCTCACACCAAGATGCATTTTCAGTCTCTGTGCTTCTTCTTTTGCATGCACTCTAGCACCACCAGCACTCCCGTTTTTTATGTCCATGCCTTTGTTCATGTGTTTATTTGATTAAAATACATAAAAGAGCTTTTTGATTAAACCTGACAGTTTTAGAAAAAGATACTGAACTATGAACACTCTTTTTTGCTATTTCAGCACTCTCTGACAATACTTCTGTAAATGATTTAAAATCCCAAACCTTAACGTTTTCTGTAGCAAAAAGACTTCTAACTTAAGTGATACAGACAGACTGAATTGTTTCCAAAAAGTGTGAAAACAAGTAAAAACAAAACTTAATGGGCACACAATTACATTCTGCGCTGTATAAGGGAAACACATGCATCCTATTTTTGTTATTGTTCTATCTAATTTATCTCAATTAAAAATATCCCTAAAAAAAATGTGATAGGTTGATTGGTTGTGTGATAGGACTTGTGAATGGTTTTCAGTTTGGTTCCTAAAGTGACACCTAACTTAGATGGTTATCCAGGAGATTTTGAAAGGGTGACTTTAATGAGTCTTTGTTTAACAGTGATTCCATCAACATTGGATTAAATTTATGTTTATTTTTAAAAAAGGGTTTAAAAAGCTACAAACCAAGGAACTATGCTCGGTTCCAAGATATTTTATTCTTGCTTCAGCATTTTTAAGATATTATTTGATGTGCATGTGATTCTGGCACTCAGCACTCAGGTTGACGCCTTCATACAGAAGATTGGACTATCTTAATCTCCCAACTGACTACGGAGAAATTTTACCTTTGTGCAGAATCACAATGTTAAGGGGATAGACTAAGGAATTTAAGTTTATTGTAAACAACACTACACTACTGTTTTCTTACATATAACATGAAAGAATCTGGGCCAGGAATCAATCAGGTTATTATACTCACCCAACTATCCAAGGCACTAGCAGTTATACTTCTCAATGTATATGGACAGATGTATCTGACACCTCCTTTTACAATCACTTTGTTCTCTGTTCTACAGCTCTGCTTCCCAAAAAAAACCAACATAAACATTTGTTTTGCCAGACCAGGCACCAGAAGCTGTCATCCAGCTCTCTGGATGCCAGAATGCCCAGTACTGTGCTGGCTGCCTCCATACCCTTTCTCAAGCCCAGGATTCAGCTTAAGTATGCTGGGAAGTATTTAGCTGTTTTAATATTGTATTCCATCCTGGTCATCATCTTCATCACCATCATCACCACCATAACAATGTCCATTCTGTGTGTCTCCCTCCAAGAAACCAATGTGGCTAACACAGTCTGAGTTTATCATTTATGCAAAAAAATTGATATTCCTAGAAACAAATTTCAAAATTGCTAACAAAGGCATCTCATATATATATGTCAAAATATTTTAATATATACTTACATAGTGACACACAAACACACACACACACATACACACCACTTGATACAGGCATAAAACACAATGGTATAAATAGGGTTAGCTGCAACGGTATGAAAAATGCCCCTTTCTAGGTTATTGTTTCATATTGCTTCTGTAGATCCTTATCTCCTTACACCACTGTGCACTATTGAGATCCCTATTTTGTTTACTCAAATAGTAACAGGCTTGCTAATTTTGTTCCCTATTTTTTTCTGTTCCCTAAAATTGTAAAGTCACAGATATAGAACTTTTTTTTTTTAAAAAAAAAATCAAGATCATCCTCTTTTTCTCTTTCATATTTATAGCAAACTTTTTCAAAACCCATACATACATTTCAGAAGCACAGAAAATAAAACAGAGTCCCAGACCACAAGGGAGATTTGAACACTTCAGTACTAGCTCACTCTGGCTGTTTGAAGTTTCCAACTCAGGGGCTATGGTCTGCAACTCAGTATCCTTAGTACTGATCTCTGTGATCTCCTAATTGGTGCTTTGGGCCCTGTTTTAACAAATCTCCTTTTATCAAGAAAGGTGCAGGCTGTTAATTAAGTTTCAGACACTTTACAAGATATGGTGGTGGAAGAGCCAATTTGACAACCACAATCACCTCTCACTGCTCAGTCTATATTACGATGTTGGAATACAGAACAGCATGTGGCTTTCTGTTCATCTCCTCCCGTGCTGGCAAAGACAACAAGTGGATCCAATCTGCTTCTCCCCAGATGAAATGATACCAACATTAACTGTTTAGAGTGACAATATATTAGGAATCTAAGATGTTTAGTGACCAAAGACATTTAAAAACGTGCAAAAAGATTAAATGAACAGGCTCAAAGGCTTTTATAAAAAGCCATGTTTTGACTTGAGACTGGAATGACATCGCCATTAGCACCAACTAGTTAGTCCTCCAATGGGAGTGTATTCTGTAACTAAGGTGCCACTACAGAGAAGGTCCTCTTCTTTTTCATTTTAAACTTTTTTAAAAAATGAAGCTGTAAAAAGTAATGTAGGATCTAAAACACATAAAACTGTCTAACAAAATAAAATAGGTTATAACAGTTAAAACCATGTGTATATACAAACCAGTTAAAATCATTAAAGCCTAAAAGCTTTAGTAATAATTTCCATCTGTTGCCAAAATGAAGTCAATATCAGTGGGAATTGGGGTTTGAAGGTGAGGAAACTGCAAAACTGGAGCATCACAACACAGAAAATCAGTTTTGTATCATATGGTACAATCAACTCCAATTACAGTGATAATAGGATGCAGAAGATGATGTATCATGCACAGACATTCTGAAAATATGATCTTATAGAAGAGTTTTTGCCAGCCTAGTGCCTCCAAACGTTTTCTGCCATAAATCCTATCTTATGGTTGGACGATGGGTGTTGAAGACTATCACTTCTGAAGAGTGCCAGATTGGAGAAGGCAGCATAGAGAAACGCAAAGGGGGAGAAAAACCCATCTTCAAACCTGGGAGAAATATTACTCTTTTCAGAAAGAAGTCATCAAAACTCACTTCAAAAGCAGATAATTACCATTATTCAAACTGTGCTCTCTTAATCAATGGTCAATCAAGTTTAATTCTTTTTGCCAGACACATCTATTCTCAACCTTACAACATAATTGAGAAGAAGGACTAACTCAAATACTGTGTTATCATTTGCTCCACATTTGTACTTGCTACATTTTTCATTAAATATATACACAAGCTCAGCCCAGAGCCATTTTGTTTAGATTTTGCTGTGTCAAAGTGTCAATAATGCAACACATAGACTCAAGATAGACTACTGGACTGTTATTCTGTACAAGTAATTTATTCTTGCTCTGAACACTTGTATCTAATGATGACTCTCTGCATTAAAGATTTCAATTTCTTAGTGCTATAATAGAGTTATTACAAATCTGTATTCCATGATTCAGTTTATACTCATAATAGAATCTACTCACTTATCTGGGAATAAGCACTACTGAATTAAACAAGGCTTATTTCTGAGTTGCTGTCTACAGCACTGAATAGTCAGCTGCAGTGGGTTGGATCCTCTTCAGACCAGGGATTCATCCATTCCTAAATGGAAGTCAGATTCAGTAAAACTCCTTAACTTGCAGAATGGAGTAGTGCAGCAATTTTTTCTAGATTTCTCTTCCTCCAGCAACCTACACTGCCACACCCCCTGTTCTGGAAAGTTCCCCAACTCTCCAGAATAGATGGGGTTTTTGGGGAAAACAGGCTAAATACTTGATAATCCTTTCATATTTTTATATACAAACTGCCCCAAGCAGGAATTGCTAGTCTGGTGTAAATAACTGTCCCTGCGAAGAGACCCGGTACCTTCTGCTCTCAGCAGCTGGACTTCAGTTCCCAACAGACATATGACATATACAGGTCAAGATCCTACATTGCTGAGTGCAGCATAACAGTTCCACATGAGATACGCCACTACAGTTCCCCTGTCAAAACACTGTGCTGTGCTGTGATTTCACCTTCCCACTGCCATTTCATTGTTGTGTGTGTGTTGTGGGGGGCGGGGACCGCAGAAGCATCTGGTTATATTCCGACAGCCAAACTGTACTAAACACATTTTCTGCTGAGGTCCACTGGGGTCCTCTGAAGGTTTCAGGAGATGGTGTCATTAGTTGGAAATAATAACAACAGTAACAACTACACAACTACTACTACTACTACCACTACGTAGAGTATTTACAACCTACTCTTCAGCCACAGAGGCTCCCAGAGTGGCTTACAAACTGTTAATTTGACAGTTTCCTGCCATGACTTACAATCTAAATAAGACATGACACACAAGGAAGTAGGGGAGAGGATTAAGTCCAGCAGACATTGCTGGTTCTTCTCTCCATCTGAGGTGAGGGCAGTGGCATTTGGGATGGGCGGAGGGCCTTTCATTTGGTTCTGGAATTAGGCATTATAACTGGCTATGGGAACATACTCATGTACTTCTCTAATCCCTTGGCTCTCAACTAAAAATGGAATAACTAGGGGGAATAGCTATCATGGCACTACAGTGAGTCTGGGGTAGGAGGAGTTTGGTCATCGCAGAGAGTAGAAGAGAATACCAACCTCTGCAATGACCAAAAAAGGGGGGGGGAGGAGGAGAGAGAGATCTGTATATTTCATTAACAGGATGACAACAATAAGCAAGAACACATGAGAAAAATCACAGAAATTCCTACAAAGAATAAGAATTTGCCAATTTTAAGAATTAGCCCATCAAAGCCCTTGGAATGTTTGGAAGTGGTGTTGAAGAAAGGGAGAGGAGAGGAGTTGCAAAGCAGCTGGCAGTTAAACCATGAGCTAACGAAGGTCTGGCCCAGGTGGAGTAGGGGTAGGAAACTGTGATAGGTCTAGGAGCCAATTTTCTGACTGTGGGAGCCAGAGTGAACAACACAGATTGTCAAGAGTGACCCAGCAATCAAAATAAACATAAGTCGACTTCTCATCACAAGGTCTTAGGGACATCATAGCTGCCTAACAGGACGTTAGACATTATGTGTGCAATGAACTCAAGATTTGGCTGAAGAGAGAAGGAGAGGAGAGAGTAGGCTAATTCAGGAAGAAATGAGGGAAATATATGATTGTAATAGTGACACTCGTATAACATTCTTATAGCACAGTCACTTTTTCAAATATTTTATCTGTTTAAATCTAATGTTTTTAAAATTAAATGTTTTTATCTGTTTCATATTGCCACAAGGACCTCAGCAAATGAAATAAACATGAACTTTTTTGTTTGTGTTTACCCTCTACCTGAGCTGATTGTTCGAAGGAACTACCTGGGTTCTAGCCAGTCACCACCCAAACTGCAAGGGCAAACACAACTGTTTAATCCAACAGTCACTTTGTTAGCCTTAGTAACCTTGGGAGTGGGTTAGGAAGTGGTAATATAATTATCAGGAGACAAGAGTAAAAAGAAACAGTAACTTAGAGGGGCTTCACAACACTTGATTCAAACAGTAGCTGATTCAAATAGTAACTCCTATCTTCCTCATCTCTCTCTCTCTCTATATATATATATATCTACCTACTATCCATCTACCTACCTACCTACCTATCACATATACCCACCAGGCTGTAGTTGGAGAAAAAGCAAGACTGTAGATTTGCTTATGAAACGGGACCCTCCTGCTCTCTTTTTCCCAATCCTACTGAGACCCTAAGATCCCATAAGAAGTGGTGTAGTACAGAATGGGGCTACAGGAGAAGAGGAGATCACAGAAAGCTGGGGAAGGGGTAGAGAACAGGTATGCTCATTAGCTGGGTTTGAGTGGATGTCAACTCCGAAAGTAGTATGGATAATAAGGGACTACTGGAGCTGAACTCCAAGATGCCAGGGAAGACAATCTCCACCCTTGAGCTGGTAAGAGCATTTTTCCACTGGTACAAGGTAGCTCTGGCCATTGCAAAGCTAACAGAAGATGGTTAATAATTAGCATAAAGTCATAAACTGCATTTTCTATTTCAAAGGGAGAAAAATTAAAAGTCAGACTAAAGTACCATTTAAGAATTAGCATTTAAAGTAATATCTAGCCTCACCAGGGTATTTTGACACTGATTTGACCTGACAACACATATCCCACTAGAAATGGCAAATCAAGCATAAAGATCTCTTGGAGCATGAAAGTCAGGAGTAAAGCCAGTGAAAGAAGCTGTATACATCTCTATACGTATACGTTACTATACTGGATCTCTACTTTCTAGAAAGTTTGCTTCTCATCTAAAGCAAAATAATCACTGGCATTCTCATAATTTATTTACTTTGACAGAAACTTGGAATCTACAGCAAATCACAATGGAGCTGATATTCATCAATCATTTGCCAAACTTACTAAAATGATCTATAGTTCACATTGATTTGATGATATGCAAACGAGAGGAGAAATGATGTGGAGAGTATTCAAAATGTGCAGGCAACATACTCGGAGGAATTTTTTTTTGAAGCACAAAAACTTCTAAGAGCTTAAACTGCATAGCCTGCAGTCATGCAACACTAAGCCTGTCCACTGTGGGAACACTGGCTAATCAAGTTGCTAGTACCATGCTAGTGTGTATTGCCTGATCACTTCTATTTGCAAAGACAGCAGCTAAACAAAGAATGGAACAGAGACAGAAAGAACATTAGCTATTATTTACTTCCTGGCTGAAAATTAGGAATCCTAACACCTGGAAATCTCAAACAAGAACAATGACACAGTGGGGAGAAATTGCACATTTTTTGCCCAGTATTTGTACATTGCAAATTGTTTTGTTAAATTATTCTGCACAGAAATACACATAACTTTTCATGTGAGAATTATGGTGTTTTCTGGGAGAAAAAAAATACTGTTTTCAAACATCTACATATGTTGATTGTACAAGATTGCAGGGATATTTTTAAATAGAAAACAGCAACCTTGCACAACAAAAATCTTACAGAAATATCTCACATCAATAAGCTATCTTATAAGCCAGAAATCTTGCACAGAAAGGACACAGGGCTTTGTTCTACAAGACTGCTGTTTTCTGTGCAAGACTTTTGTCATGCAAAATTTATTGCGCAGGGTTTTTGTTGCACAAGATTACTGTTTTTATATAGAAAATAGCAATCTTGCACAAAAAACATATACAGATGGCTTGAAATAATGGCTTTTTTTATGCAAAGCCTCACAATTCTTACACCAAAAAAATGTGTACTTCTATGCAGAGCAACTTCTCAAAACTCTTCAGTGTGTGTGAATACTGCGCAAGAAATGCACAAAAATATTCATTTTCTCTGCAGTGGGGTGAAAACTGTATAATTTAGTCCTCTTCACTTGAAAGAATAAACTAGTTGAATATTACTATTCCTACTAAGGAGCTGGTTCCTGTATTGTGCCTCTGAACTAAAACAAATCCTGGATTCTTTCTCAGTATATTTGTGTACCAACAAACTTTGCTTCATGTTTGCATAATCCACAAAGGACCATCACAAAAGCATAGACAAAAGTGTGTAAAAATATAATCACAATTATAAATGATAATGACATTTACAGCCAATATGGATAACCAATGAACAGGAATATAAAATTCCAGACCTGAACAGAGTATCACAACTCACAACCAATATGAAAACATGCATAGAGCCCTCCTCAAAGTAATATTACAAATATAGCAGGAGAATAAAAATTCAACAAACCCAGCCTCAGAACATAAAAGAAATAACTAAAAACATAAGGAAATAAGTACAAAATAAAGTTTATAACAATAACAATATACAAACATACAAGGACTAATGAGTACCTTGTAAGAACAAACTCCAGCTGTTGGCATAACAGATAAGCTGCCATAAAGGCACATGCTTTATCTACTAACAAACAAGAAATAGACTATTAGTAGTAGGCAACAAATCAGTGACTTCTTGTAAAAGGGAATCTTTAGCCTCTGTAGGACCACTATTCCTAGGTCATGTACAGCCATTTTACAAAGGTTATTCTTCAATAGAAACTTTACACATTAATGGCACATTAATTTGCCATTGTCACGAACTTCAAACAGAATTGCAACAAATGTAAGACATATATCAGATACTCTCCATTTACAGATAAAGTCAACACTAATTTCAGAAACATATATCATGCTTATAAACAATATACTTCGAGGTTTCTCTTCAACACAAACACTCTTCGTGTGGTGGAATTCCTAGAAAAGCAGCATCTGCTAGCTGTAATCTGAGGTTGATTTAAATAGCTCCATCAAAATTCTGGAGCTGTAAACTTAAAAGAAACATAACTCCATTCCAATTCACACAACAACTACACAGTTGGACAACATGACGGAATTAAGAAATAACCTAGCAGATATCCATTAATGAAACGTGGACACAGAAGGAAAGCAATCAAGGCAAAAAAGTATGTAAATGGTCAACAGAGAACTCTAGCATCATGGCATAATACAGGATGTTAAAGACTGACATACTGAAAATTACAGAAAAATGTAAAAAAAATAAACAGATGCATGTGGTGTTTTTCTAGCATTCTTCCAACATCAATGTGTGCTAAAAAAAAAAACAGCTACACAGAGGATGAGAAGAAAAGACGTGGAGCTGGGGCATAAAAAGACTTTGTAAAAAGGAGTTTCACTGTCAAAGGCTTTGTTAACTGAAGCATGCCTGTATTTTTTCTATTAGATACCAAAATAGTGTGGTAGTATTACAGTAAATTCTGATGAAAACATAGAAATAGAGCTTGAATATGAAAATACAATAGTGAAAAGTATCTAAGGATACAGGAGAACCTCATTTTAGTTAAGCAATCAAAAGGATGATAATAGATAATGGTTTAGCAAATGTGCCATAAGATCAGCAGAAAAACTCACATAAAAAAAAGATAAATAAAAACATTTACCCCTTGATGTACAAGTTGAGCACAGTCTTCTGCTAATTTCCCAAACACTAAAGTATTGATGGTATTTGCTGTGGAAGATGAATTTTCTGATCCTGGAAAAAGACATACATATCTAGTGAGTGTTAAGTTCTATTCTATGCATAAGTCTTCAAATCAACAGATGAGGAAGGGAGCATACTAGCCTCATCCTCCCCTGACAATGTTTTGTTCATGTGAAAAATGAATTCTTCCAGAGGTGGGGTCTCCCACATGAACCAGAACTTGGATTTTACAGGTTCCTGGCTCACACAGAGATTTCCCTATCACAGAAGAGGCATTCCTTTTCAATCTATTATTTTTTTCAGGAACCAAAGCAATGATGAAGGAGGCAAGGCTAGAACAATCTCACCCCTATGGTTTCATTTAACCCTTTCTGTACACCTAAATATGTCTATATTGCGACATGTAACCAAATAACAACAAACTCTGCTTGCAGGTGCTGGAGTATCACAATGCTGAGAGCCCAGGTACACTGGAGCAGTTCCCACAAGAATGTGTACGAATTTCACTCATGCATGAGACCAGGGCAACTAAAGAACTCTACTACACACATATATCATTTTGGAGATGGTAAACAGTCCAGACACAAAGCATGCATTTCCTCCTCAGCAGGCCAGAGCAATGACCAAGGAATAAGCTGCTTCTATCAAGTGGTATAGGTAGGAAACACGTATGGCCTCCTGGACATCAGACTGCAATTTTTTTCCTCTTCAGCGATGACCAAACTGTACGGGTACTGTACTTAGTACTAACTGTACAGGTACTGTACTTCGCACTGTGTTCAACTGGACAGACAGAAAAAGTTTGCAGACACATACCAGATGGATGACATAAGGTCCTGTAGTTAGGTTTCAACTTCCATGATCCCTCACAACTGGCTATGTTGGCAAGGGCTGATGGGAGTTGCAGTTTGCTATCTGAGGGACTTTACAGCCCCCACCCTTGTTATAAGTAAAGTTTCCAGAAGCACAGTGCAGCTGGGAACTTTGCATCACCCGCACAGAGAAAGGAACCAAAAGACAAGACTCATCAGCAGTTCTTATTTAATATGAGTAGACTAATTTTTGCCAGAAATGACAGCTTATTCAGAATGTCAGATACAATTTTTTTCTGAGAAATTATTTCTCTCATTTTCTCTTTAGATGAGGGAGTAGGAAACATGTTATACTCCAGACATTTTGGCTTTGAGAAGGCCCAGATAGGTTGACCAACAGCAAGAAAGTATGGCAGAGGAAAGTCCAAGTTATTTGGAGGTCCAAAGTTTTTCAATCCTGTTAATTTTTTCCTTTATCTTTTAGCTTTCTGCACTTGATTTTCCACCCGCATCTATGGCTCTCCATGCATGTGTATTGTGTAGAAGACAACTGAGAACACTATGCTTAAATACCTTGGAGCACAATTTTGAAGAAAGGTGTTCCATTTCCAAGCCTAGTTAATTGGCAGAAAATGACAACTGTTCCCTAAAAGGAGGGGGAAAAAATCTAATTAATATATTGGAAACCTTTACAATAGAAATTGTCAATCATATACTGCACTTAATGTCAAACCAGTATAAATTTACCAGCATTATCTATGTCATCCTGCAATTTCTTGCAATGACATGCTAGGTTTTGTAGTTGCAGAACACTTCTGAAAGCACTTCTAAACTCTGTAAAAGCATATAATCTACTGATGAAAACCTATTATTGTTCTCTTCTGACAACCTGCCAGCAACCATAAAAGGTAGCCAATTCTCTTTTCAAAATGGGGAACAGAGGAAAAAATTGACTCCCTGAAAGCCAACATTCACATCCAATATTGTCTTCTGAGATAGTAAATTGCACAGAATATTCATTTGTTATATGAAAACTGAGGCATGGCATTCAAAAACTACCAAATTAATTGAAGCATTCATTTTTGTGATCCACAGCCTATCATTGGGAACTAGGTTTCTGGTAATTACTTGCACTTAATAAGGATCTTATATTCATTTATACTCTGCCTAAAAAAGACCTACTGCTTTCTTTCATTTATGCAAATAATGCATGAAATGCTTTCAGCCAGGATGGTATACAATAAGTAGTTATTTAATTAATTTATATAACACTTTAAACATTTACCAAAATGGTACATAATGTCAAAACACAACCAAAATACAGTTCAAAATAAAATACAATACAAAACACATTAAAAATAAATTATCCAGATCAACACATCTGGATGTGCTGCTGCGTGGTGAGCTGAATTTTTAACAATTTCACCTGCTCCCATGTTTTATTTTAAATTGGGGTTTATCCTAATTGTTGGACCAGGTTGTATAAGTTTTTAGACAGCTGACCTTAATTTTGCAATTGTAATGAGAAAGCTTATACGAGACGCCTTGGGAGGGTACTGGTTTAAGGGGTGGCAGAGAAATACTGAATAAAAGAATTTAGAGGGCCAGATATGAACATAATATTTGTTCCTTAGTTTAGTGCTGAGCATGTTGTTCACCTCTTTCAAGATGAGCCTATGGAATTTCTTGAGTATAAAAAACAGTGACTGTTATGCACAGCAGGAGATATCAGGTGCAATAACAGGCTAGTGTGTTAAACTATCTCTAGTTCCCACTCATCTATTCTCTTCTGGCACATATTTGGGGTAAAAGCAGTGGCTTCTGTTTGTTCTAAGAGGATGCAGTACAGCAACAATAAAGATGAAGCACAACCACTGTGATCATAAAAACATACTTCAAACCTGCTTCTAGGTGGAAAGCAGATGTGGATCCTCCAGAGCAATCCCTGGCACATTAGCAGACGCCTCAGTAAATGTTTCTGTCAAATTAACAAGAGCTAGGTTCCTTTTTTACAATACTTCTGTGCCAAGCTTTCACAGTTGCTTGGTTTCTTTAGACAACAGGTTTAAGCTTGTTTTAAACTCTTTCCTTCGACTGAGACAGGTTTTCTCAGAAGAAATGATCACAATCCAAAGGTATATTGAATTTATATTCTACACTGACGGCATAACCTATCCATGAAACCCTCTTGTTTATATGTGAACAGATTATGGCAGTTATTTTCACCACTTTCAACTGCATTTTCCCCTTCTATCTCCATATCCAAATCACATCATTGGTGGCAGATTAAATTCTTGCATGCAAATAACTCAACACTGCAAATACTGAGAGAAAGTCCTAAAAGGAGGATGGGCTAAAGAATTTGTTTCAGCAAACTTTGGAGTTGGTTGCCACCATATAGCTCTCTTTAGTTACCTCAGGATAAGCTAGCTGAACTGAATAGAACCAGTATGTATTAAGATGGTACAGTAATTTACTGAAACATTTCGTTTCACTTTTCAGCTCTTTATCCATCTTTGGACATTATAATTCAGAGATTAGAGTGCAGCCTAAGACAGGAAAATATTGGTGCATGGAAACTAAGATGAAATAAATACAAAAGGCAGTCACTTAGTTGAGTTGGAGTTAACTGTAGCCCAAGAGAGGTTTTTATCTGCTTACTTTCACATTCAGAACAGGGGAGGAAGCAGCAGACAGAACTGACAAGAACTAAAGACAAGGATGAACTGAAAACTGCAGTTAGCTAGTGAGGGATAAGAAGAAATCTCAGGACTACCTGGGAGGAAGAGTCACTTGAAACGTTCCATGAAACAAGTTGTGGTAAACTAAAATAGCATGACAGAAATTTATAAATAATTGAGAAGGTAAGAAATGTGAACTTCAGGATATTAGTGGAAGGAGCTAAAATGTCCTTTACAATAATCAATGGAAAGATGTCTTAGATTTCATGAGTACTGAAATTTACATGGAGTACATTTAACCATATTAAGAAGTAAGATTCATTCCACACAAGAAGGATGTTTCAGGCATATCAGACATCACAACTCCATTTCAGGAAGAAGCCGTCTAGTTTAAACAGATCTTGATGGTTCAATATGGGTAATGTCTCCCAGAAGTGCACGATGCGGCCATGACTTTTGGTAGCTTATTCGGTTAGAAGTAATAATCTTTAATAACTTTGTCTTAAAAAGTATTTTGATATTCACTGGTGTTGACACTGTACATTACATTTTTAATGTGACATAAGGTTCACATCCAGTAGCCAGTCTGGACCAGAGCTGATCCACAGAATCAACTGCTGAATGGAAGTAACCTTTGTACAAATCCTACTGATTGAATAAGTCTACTTTAGTTTTCTTCCACATAGAATCATAGAAATGTGGAGTTGGAAGATCTAGGATGTCTTGGTAGATCACAAGTTGAACATGACTCAGCAGTGTGATGCAGCAGCCAAGAAAGTCAACGTGATTCTTGGTTGCATCAATAAGAGTATGGTGTCTAGATCGAAGGAGGTAATGGTACCACTCTATTCTGCATTGGTTAGACCTCATTAGGAATATTGTGTTCAGTTCTGGGCACCTCAATTCAAGGATATCGATAAGCTGGAACGTGTCCACAGGAAGGTGACCAAAATGGTGAAGGGCCTGGAAGCCACACCTTTTGAGGAGCACCTTAGGGAGTTGGGTATGTTCAGTCTGCAGAAGAGAAGGTTAATAGGGGACATGATAGCCATGTTTAAATATCTGAAGAGATGTCATGTCCATGAGGGAGCAGGCTTGTTTTCCACTGCTCCGGAGACTAGGACAAGGAGCAATGGATTCAAGCTGCAGGAAAGGAGATTCCACCTGAACCTCAGGAAGAACTTCCTGATGGTCAGAGCTGTCCAGCAGTGGAATATGCTGCCTCGGAGTGTGGTGCAGTCTCCTTCTTTGGAGGTTTTTAAGCAGAGGCTGGATGGCTATCTGTTGGGAATGCTTTGATGTGTGTTTCTGCATGGCAGGGGGTTGGACTGGATGGCCCCTGTGGTCTCTTCCAACTCTATGATTCTGTTCTATGGAACCCAGCATTTGGCTTTAACTCTCTAGAGAGACAGCAGAAATGAATTCTCTAAGCTGTGAAGAAACATATACTTCAAAGAGGAAAAGATAAATAATACTTGCCAGTCAATCGTCTCAATATTTCATTCCATCTATATTTGAACATGCATTCTATCATCATCATCATTTCTACTTAAACAATAATTTGAACATATGGCCCACTAATATAAATCTTTAGGCTTAATTTGAGCCGGTGTGGTATACTGGTTTGAGCTTTGGACTAAGAGACTGGAGTTTGAACCCCTTGTGCAAGTCCCACTTTCTCAGCCTCAGAGGAAGGCAATGGTAAACTCCTTATGAACAAATCATGCCAAGAAAACTCTGTGATAGATTTGCCTTAAGTCAGAGATGACTTGAAGGCACTCAGCAAAGGTATTAGCTTGCAATTGTTCCTTTTTATTAATGCTATCATAAACTGGCATTGCTTCTTTTTCTCTTCTCCATGGTTTCTTTTGCTTTATTTCTTGGGGAAGGTGGGGGTATTCACAAATAAAATTAAAAAAAAAAACGAGGGAAAACAATAAATATCAGAATTCAAAGATGTTTTTAAAAAAATTACAGAGTAATTCTTAGACTCAAGTAACCAATATAACAATCTTATTAAACAATTCAACTAAACAACCTGATCAGTCTCAGATCACTACTGAAATGTTCATTCTAACCCATATAAAGGTTCACGGTGTGCAATGGAATGCTTTTACAAGAAACCTGGTTCTTCCCTTAGCACGGCTGCTAACAGTATGGCTAGTGGTTTGGGAAGGGGAAGAAGAAGTTAAGGAGACATAAAAAAACAAAAAACAAACAAACAAAAAACAAACCCACCTTACAGGACTGAACTATCACAAGCTGCAATAGAATGCCACAGTGTGGCTTTATCCTGCTCAGACAACTTCATTTCATTTCTTACCCTGCCACAGTCAGTCAGCAGTCTATGCCAGTGAGCATGCACAGTCCTTATCTGGCTGCATTTGGGCCCATGTGCTAACACTTCCTCTCTAGTACTAGAATGGTGTTGTTTAGCTACGTAAGGGCCAACACTTGGGAGAAAATTCATTTATATGATTGAACAATCCTATACTCACTTACCTGAGAAGTGCCAGCAAATCCTTCTGAATTTAGTTGGACTTACTTCTGATTAGACACATGTAGCATTACTCCCTCTGTGAGCCTGTTTAAATATGTTCTGTTGCTTTTGCAAAGTTGAAACAGATTGTTTTTCTGATAAACTTCCTACAGTTCCCATAAACTATTTTTTTAAATTTCAAATTCTTGCTTCATTGATCATCAAAGAAGGTAACATATAATCTTTGGTGCACACATACACATAAGAGAAACTGTAATGAAGACTGAATTTCATGCTCTCTCTCTCTTGATTGCTTTAATAATGAACAAAATTAAAGTTTCATTTACATCCCCAAGTGCCAGTAGAGATTAAAAGACTTTAAACTTAAGTTCATCAAATAAAGCAAACATGTTGAGAAAGATTGGTCTCCTGTGTTCTACTTTGTATATGAAGAAAGTTTATGTGTCAGCTCTAATATACTGTAGTTACTAGCACCAAGCACTCAAGCTGAGAACACACTCCTAAACACAGATGGAGAAAAACAATTTGCATTTCTTGTTCTGGAATTACTACTAGACTACAGAAAATTATTGTTAGAAACAAAGTCAATTTTATGTTGAGGAAATAAAAAGAAAATGATATGTTCCCTCTAGTTAGAAAAGTCATCTGTTCATAAATCTAGGGGAGTCTATTGATTCCTTAAAAAGAAAAAAAAATCCATTAAGTCACCCGAAAGGGAATTTTTATCACAATGTTGTTTAAGTTTATGTCCTAAGTGAAGAGCTGTCAACCCATCAATAAGTTTTCTAGTGTATTAGGGGGTGTTAAGAATAAAAACAAAGTTAATTTTTTTTAACTCTAATCCTCTATAGGTAAGATTAGATACATCCAATAGAATCTATTTTTTTAAATTAAGATAAAGTTAATTAATTTTAACTTTCAAGTGAAATGTTAAGAGAAATATTACCGTACCTACAGAAAAGGAATAAAACAAAACATTTCTTATTTATTATTACTATAAATTTGTACACATTGTTTCATACAGAACAGAGAAATCATAGCTATGTAGGAAGTCAGAAAAAAACACTGTAACAGTTCTGTCCTGTACATTCACTCTGTTCACTGGAATTTATTCTGCATTTACTTATTCTGTAATCTTTGACTGCAATCCTCTATCTCTTAATGGCATAGAGCTACTCCTCAATGCTACTTCTTTAACAGAAAATCTGGTATAAGCAGCAAGACTAATATGCCAAGAGGAGGGATAGGTTCCTGCATTACAAAAGAGGCGAGCAGTTAAACATGTTTTAACATTTTTCTTTATCCCGAATATATACATATGTGAACTGTAACCAATAGATTGAGTACACTTTGCATAAATAGGTAAAAGCATTTTGAATCGTCTAGAGATGACCTGAAGATGTTTTCCAAAATGAATTCAGGGATTTTTTTTTGATTTTTTTTTGACAAGCCTCCATTTTTCTTTTGATTTTGTCACATCAGTCAAACTACTAGATCTCTGGGTCTAGTTTATTTAATATGCTGGGGGAGCTGGTGAGGCTGGCTTATCTCTTTTCCCCTTTTCTCATTGTTTTGCTGTTCATACATGCTGCTGCTAAAAGTATCCCCAGCTTGTTGGGGGCATGTATAGAAATGTTTCGAAATACATGGTATTTGTAAGTTGTTCGCCGCCTCGATCCATATGGAGAGGCGGGATACAAATAAATAAATAAATAATAATAATAATAATAGACAGAGGATAATGGAGAGTGGGAGAGTAGTCCTTAAAGACTTTCTAACAAAGAGCTTAGTTGCCAGAGGCCTTGGCCATTTCCACACTAGCCTGTTATAGTGGCATTATTCCACTTTCAACATCCTATGGAATCCTCGGATTTGCAGTTTAGGGAGGGACCTCAACGGCCCCTCCCGAAACTGCAAACCCCAGGATTCCACAGGATGTTGAAAGTGGAATAATAGCGCTATAACAGCTAGTGCGGAAATAGCCTTTGTTAACTGAGGTACGTCTGTCGTTGCTTATCTGGGAATGAGCAGCTACTGAAATTCAACATACAGACCTACCACGGATCACAGGCAAAGGCAACCCCAAAGCCGCCTTGCAGTGCAATGTACAGAGAGGTAATGCGGGTGATATTCCCTGGTGCGGACACCAAACGCCTTGAAATCTACGAAACGAGGAGGGCTGAGAACGCTCTGCCTCGCTTGGCATTTCCAACCTTCAGCGCCGGGGATGTTTTTGTGCGGGAACGGAGGCAAAGCTTGAAGAGGGGTTTCTTTTTTCATGCCGTTAAAATGGGTTTACCTGAAAATACGCCTCTGCATAGTCTCGCCCCAGCTGCAGGTGCTGCAAATCCACTTGTTGCAGGTTCCTCGGTAGCGACTTTTTAAGAACCCTGGGGGAGCCTTTCACCACCTCCACAGGCATAGTGCCCAGAAAGAGAATCTTAAAAATAACAACAGGCCGCCCCGCATGAGGCGGCTCTTACGGGAAGAACATACACAGGCCGGACTTTTCTGAACTGCTCAAGCTGAGAAGGAGCAAAATGACCCCCTACGCGGGCGGCCATTTCCTTCGCAGGCCCCGACGCTCGCTCCTCTTTCTCTATGGTTCGCGGCGGCCCCGCAACCCGGAAGTGAATGCGGGACTGCCGCTACGCACGCGCAGCTTCCCAGCTGAAGCTTGAAGGGGTTGTGGGCATCTACGAAGGCCGTTAATATTCAGGCGGGAAAATAATCCAACGGGTTGATGCGTGTCATGGTTCTCGTGGGCCGCTCGCCCTTGCTCTCCATGAGGGTGGCAGCATCGCCTTATGCTGGGTGGGAAAGTGCCCAGAGGTGGAGTGATCGACAAAAAAGTCGACTGGATGTCAAATAAATAAATAAATAATAATAATAATTACGATTATTAATTATTATTATTATTATTATTATTATTATTATTATTATTATTATTATTATTATTTCGATCCTGTGTCTGCTTATGGGGACGGAAGTTTATCCACTGTCTCCATTGAGTCTTGTTTCAATGCGAGGGTGGATACAGTGGAAGTCGTAGGCGAAACCCTAAACGGAATTTAAAAGCATTTGGAAGGGAATCCCGCTGAGCCTATCACCGTTTCCGCACTACAGTGTTAAAGTGCTGCTATTCCACTATCAACCTCCTATGGAATTCTGGAGTTTGTAGTTTAGGGAAGGGCACTTTGAATTCTCAGCCAAAGAGCTCTTTGGTCTCAATAAACTACAAACCCCAGAATTCCACAGGACTTTGAAAGTGGAATAGCAGCAGTTTAACACTGTAGTGCGGAAATGGCCTGTATTGAAACTGTGGAAGCAGTTGGTAGAGCTATAATGCAGTAGAGTTTTTTGTTTTTTTTTCCATTGTCCCAGAAATACTTGTATTGGAACAGTAATACACTTCTTTAAAATAAATGCATAATAAATATGTCGATTTATTACTGCAAATTCTTGGGGAAAATATTAAGAGCAGGTGGTGGTTTGTCTCCAGGTAATGTTGAAGGATGCAGGCCTGGTCTGGAGAGAAATATAAAAGTTCGTTGTTACTGTAGACCGTTTTCACTGAAGAGTGGATAGTGGGAGAATGACTCTTGTCTTGGACCTCTTTGGATTTTGATGCCAATCATGATATCCCTGTGGATCAATTATCTTCGTTGAGCATGGAGTTAGAATCTCCTTGACAAATAGTCTCTGAAGCTGTGCTTTGGCTCTGTTGTGGCCACTGGGCTGTGGTCTACTGCAGGTCTGGGTCCTGGGCATTTTCAATATCTACCTGAAACCACGGGAACTCACTGAGAGGTTTGGACTGAGGTATCATTGCTCAACTATATCTCTTGTTTCATCCGAAGAAGGTGGTTGAACTTTTGACCGAATGTTTGGAGGCAGTTATGAGGTAGACAGAGAGAAATAAAATGAGACCTAATCCAAACAAGACAGAAGTCAGATGAAAAGGGTCTGGACAGAAGAAGACATTTAGAGCCTTTCTGTACTATACTGTTATAGTGCTATTATTCCACTTTCAACATCCTATGGAATCTTGGGTTTGTGGCTTAGACAGGGGCATTTAGAATTCTCAGCCAGGGAGCTCTTTGGCCTCAGTAAACTGCAAACCCCAGAATTCCAATGTGGTGGAGAAAAGCCCTTACTCTCAGATCGTGTGCCATTCCTCTTGAAGGACCAAGCATGCAGTTTGGGAGCAGTCCTGGATGATACAAATTGAAGAAGCCTAGGTAGCATCAGTTGCCAGGAGTGTTTATCAGCTTCTAGTAGTGTATCCCAACCAAAACTGCAGAGGAGCAATCTAGCTCTTGTTATTCATATTCTAATAGTATTCATGCTAGATTACTATACTATTTTCTCTGTGAACTTACAGGTAAAAATGGATAAAGCTTCCTGGATATTGGTAGGGACTGAGTGGTTGGCTTATGTGATATCATTACTGTACTAGTGGCAAAGGTTACTAGGGCATTTCCAAGCCCATTTTGAAGTTCTGAGTTAGATCATTAATAATTGTGGTCCAACTTGCATGAATTAACATGAAGGGAGACTGCTTCCTTTGGTCTCACTACAGTAGATATGTAGTGAAAGGAGTTAGTTTTCCTTAACTCCATAGAACTTCCCGCCACCATATTAAATGGTTTCTATTCCCACATGTATCATCTTCCACCAACAGTTCAAAGCAGAAGTGGACAACTAAAGTGCCACTGGCCTCTAGTGTTCACCCCCATTATGGACCAAATGGCTGGATTTTTTCCCCTGAAAATTGGCTGAAAACCAGTCCTATTTTGAGGGGAGGGTGGCACCAGGTTTGGGGGGTTGGATTTGGATGTCTGGCAGGGCTCAGGAAATATATATTTATACTATGACTGCATAGGAAATAAATTTTGCACCAGATACTACTAATCCTGCTTTGGTTTTTCTTTTTTCTTTTTTGTGGTTTTTTTTCTTTAAACAGAAGCACTGGATCATTTGTTAACTCTTTAATCAGTAATCTTCTCTTCCTATGCTAGTTCATGTGCAAGCTTTACTTAAGAAAGGGGTAAAGAGAATAATTTTGTGCAGAAGCTTCTTGAGCAACTTGCAGAGACCTGGGGAAAAGAAAGCTGGATCTTTTAATTTTCATACAGACGTCAAAAATCTCATGACTGTTTATTTTGTAACATGTCAATACACTTCGTTATCAAGGCTACAAAAATTGTGAATATTCTTTACATCCTAAACTCATTCCAAAACTTATTATTTTCACATTATCCATTATTGGTAACTAGAAATAAAATGCCTCTTTCAAATGAAATATTACAGCAAAGCAACTGTGTATTATTGCCAAATCTGACACAAGCACAGCTGAGCAAATGAGCATAGTGCCTAAGCTTTTTATAAAATAAATTAGAGTGTTTTTTTTCTTCTTCACATACCAATGAATACATCTAGCTCTGGAAAGCAGTGTTGTACAGTTTCATTGAGCCATCACAAGATGTTGTTGTCTTAAATAATTACTTCGTAAAACAGCTCATAGTTGTCAAATATAATCAGAAAATTAAAATTAAAACCTGAATCCTAGGCTGGGGGATTATTTCAAAATAGGGAAAA
This sequence comes from Ctenosaura bakeri, assembly GCA_948474755.1. Lineage (NCBI taxonomy): Eukaryota > Metazoa > Chordata > Lepidosauria > Squamata > Iguanidae > Ctenosaura > Ctenosaura bakeri. Next base: position 176,742 of record CAOLHI010001751.1, read on the forward strand.
TGTGTACGGTAAAAATGTTCTCTGAGCTCCCTCCTTTTTTTCACACACTGCACTCTGTCCCTTCAGTTTAACATTTCTTGTTTCAAGTTTCTCGTCATTCATCTTTCCAACTGAATTCTGGTTCTGTTTCCAAAGAAGTAAGCATAAGTGTACACGTTTTAGCTTCTCTTTGGTGAAGGGTTATGTCAACTTTTTTCTGTCAACAGCTCCAAAACTGTTATATCTCACTGAAAGAAACTGAGCATTAAAGTAAAGGCAAATTAGCTGTATTACTATTATCCTTCCTTTGTTCTATTTTATAAAACTTTAAGCAGGATGCATCTGTTTGTACAAATCCACACTAGCTGTTCACTACCACTACTTTTCAATATGCCCACCATTATTTCACTGTTAATAGTGAACTAAATCTGGCTGAAGCTGGTCCTATTAGTCAACAAGAACGGGGATGCGAAATCGAATTTGGGCCAAAATAATTGTGGTATTTATCATATTGTTACATAGTTGTTCTCTTAGATTTTCTTAGCAGCTTGTACAACATGGGTAGAACTTTCATAAAATATTGCTCAAATCCTGCAGAACACATATAGATATAGATATATAATCTAAACAAAGAGAATTGGTTTGTGGGAATGATGACGTGTATAGCAGAAATTTCTGTGCTAGCAGCAGGGGTTACCCAGGGATTTAACTACCAGTGGTGGACAAAATGAGGGCATTGCCCCCCCCGTAAAAATTCTGCCCCAATGAAATTTCCTTCATTCCCCAAATTTCTAGCATTATAGCAACTTAAAATTCCTGTTGAGTATTCAGAAATACAGTTCAGGCATCCAACAGGAAGAGGGAAGCAAAGAAACTAAGGAAATGCAAACACGGCAAATATAAGCATTCTATGAATGGTTTTCAGTTTCTTACTTTCCAATGGTACAAATTTGGAGACTGAGGAAAATATCATTTCGGAGGCGAACTTCATATTTTAGGGGAAATGACTTCATTTTAGCCTCCCCCTACAGCTACATTCGTGGAGTTACCATTACTTATTACCCACAAAATGACCCACTTTATTCGAAGATAATCAGTATCTAATAGAGTGAGTCCAGTGATGAAACTACTTTCATTAACAAAAGAAAAAAGAAAAAAAAAGAGGTAATGGTTGCCATGTGTCCCTAAACCTGTTCCTGGGGACTGTGGAACATTGCAGAGACAATTTGAGGTGAAGAATAGAGGAAAGAAACCAAGTTCCCTCTTAACTGGCTTTTAGGTGCTAGTGTCATTAGATTTAGGGAGAATTTTTAATGATTTTTAAAAATACAAATAAATGGATAAACAGTATTTTCCTTTGCATTGCACTTCATATTTGGCTGTAGTAATAGAAGAAACAGTCAAGAGTTCTCCCTCATGCCTCGACAGAACTAGTTAGCTTTCTCTTTTGTGCTGTGCCCCATGTCAAAGCAAGTCCTGCGTTTCATGAGTTCTGGAGAAGGGGCAACTTTTAAGCCTATAGACAGAGGTGATTTATCATCCCTTTCATTCTGTAACTAAACATTAAAGGAACAGTTTTTCTTCTGATGTTTCTCTACTTCATCTTCTTGGCTTTAACTCATGCGGTAATTCCTTATAGTTAGGGCTGCTTCTGAAAAGAGTTTGGAAGCTTTACTTAGTGCAAAATGCAGTGAGAAGAGTTTTGACTGGTGCTGTTCACGCAGATCGTATCTCACCAGGATGTAACATTATAGTCCCTAGGATCACATTTTGCTACAGAATCAACAGAGAACTAGATCTAAAGAATAGACATTCTCTAAATTTGTCACCTGGACAATTGTAAATAATATCCTCAAGATTTCAGCAACTTTCTATATTGTTTATTCCCTATAAACTTAAAGCAGCTGGGACAAGCATTTGTCCCAACAAACCTATTGATTTTTCTGACTGCGCTGTTTTTTTTTTGTTTTGTTTGGTCCCAACATGTAACATGCTGGGACAAAAAGTCCTGTGTCAATTTTTTGGCTGCTGTGATACGATGTATCCAAAGTGTTGTGTTCTGATGGTCAGATTGGCCCTATTTGGGGGAGCATAACATTTATAGGTTGTTGTGGGTTTTCTGGGTTTTGAGGCCATGTTCTATTAGTATTTTCTCCTGACATTTCACCTACATCTGTGGCTGGCATCTTCAGAGGATATAACATATGTTATATATAACATATAAAACATAATATTTATGTTTCCCTGTTTGTGGGGAACATAAAATTTTCCCCTACATGCAATTTTTTTTAATTTATTTATTTGTATCCCGCCTCTCCATATGGATCGAGGCAGCGAACAACTTACAAATAGCATGTATTTCAAAACATTTCTATACATGCCCCCAACAAGCTGGGTACTCATTTTACCAGCCTGTGAAAGGATGGAAGGCTGAGTCAACCTTGGAGCCCAGCAGGATCGAACTCACAACCTTGTGGTTTGTGACTTGCAGTACTGGCATTTAACCACTGCGCCACCAGGGCAGTGTTGGAATTTATTTGGTTTGGGTCAGGAAAAATTCCACAATACAATAAATGTGTGTTTCATTTTTATGTTATTCCACCCTGTGTTTTCTGAGTTTGGGTATTTGAGTGGTACACAATTAGTTGTGCACCCACAAACACTCTTTTGGACATGCAGCATTTCTTACCACAAGTATAGTGAAATTTTTAAATGGAATCAGAAATAGTTAATCCTTGGTACTGCTGAAAATATTGTTCTTAGCTCATCTAGTTTGGTGTAATCTCTAGTCAGCTTGGTTGAATTCACTGTACAAATAACTGACTGTGGAAAAGGTGAAACTCATTTAAAATGTACTGGAAGAAAGATGATGATCAATTTATTTTTTCATTTCAATCAAAGCAGTAGCAAAGGCATACATCAAATGAATTTTAACTCCACTTGGTGAGATTTAAGATTTACTACCAGTTCAAAGTAGAAGAAAAAAACAGTGGCTGATAAGCTGAATTTAGTCTATTTATTTAATTAATCTAACCAAATAAAGAATTATGGAGAACTCGAAGGTTTATACCCTATTATGTGATCTTTGAGCCAGGCTAGCAAAGGTATTGTTGTCATATGGGTTTTCAAACCTCTTAAGAAAGACACAGTTATTTGACTGAAGCATCTGGGCCATGGTTGAGCATCAGTCAAAGATTTGTGGAAGTGGGAGGATGGTTCATGGTAAAGTGGTTCAGGCAAAGTGGCAATGATTTAGTAAAGGTAACTTAATAAAGGCAACTTAACTGGACAGAGAACCCTTAACATGATTAAACAATGGCTAAACAGTAATCTGCTGCAAGTAGCAAGCAGAATTGCAATCGACTATTCACACCATAGAGGTGTAGCACTTTTCAACTCTGCCATAGTCTATCTGTGGAGTGGGTAGTCAACTGAATGGGGCTTAGGGGTCAGTTTTTCCTGAACCCATATGGTCTGCATCCTTCCATTTACATGCCAGCATAGATGGTCCCCCCCATATATTGGCCAAAATGACATTAGAAAGTGACACAGTGTCATATCCAGTCACCATTTGGGTTGATATATAGCTGCAAAAGATTCCAAGGAAGGAGAATTTTGGGAGGCAAATGATGAAAGTTGTGCCAAAAGCCCCAAGGACTTTGGAAGACCACTTGGGCACTTTGAAGACTGGTGAAGTAGGGACTGAGGACTGCTTCCAACACACAGACCTCACTTTTCCCACCCAACCTAGTCGTATTGCTAGTGTTGTTCCCTTCACTTTTTTTTAGCCAAAAATACTCTCATGGTATTTCAGAGTGGCCAGTGTTTACTGATGGCCTATTCAATGTTTCATTTAGAGTACATTCATTGAATCAATCATTCAGTGGTGAGTCAACACTAATGTAATGGGTCTCCTATAGTTGAGACTAAAAATAGGATTCAGGTGATGTGTGTTTATGAGAGAGAGTGGGGGGAGAGAGAGGGAGAGAGAGATCTATATATGAAAATGTATGGATAAATCAAAATCCACAAATCTTTGGCAACCTTTGACAGCTGCAGCACCTTCTCTCTGGCCAAGGTATTGTGGGGGGTTTGGAGTTGGTTGTTTAGTGTTGCCAATATGTCTGGTGTTTGCACTAACTTCCCAGAACTTCAAAAAGTTACTTTTTTGAACTGTAACTCCAAGAATCCTGTAGTCAGCATGGCTAAGCCCATTCTGTATTCCAGAGGTTGATGTTCCATTCACTGTTCCAAGGTCTGCTTCTTCATTGCCATATTTGTCCAGTTTTAGCCTAAAAGGATAGATGAGCAGCTATAGCCAATCAAAACTATTCTTTGGTATATTACTTTAGAAGAATTATATGTATGTGTGTGTGTATTTTTGTGTTGCATGTTGCATTATTTGTTGCAATTTTATAAAACAGGAAACAAGGGAAATAAGCCTTTTACCATCATGCTCTGAGCTGTGCTCATCCATAGTGATGGGAGACATGCAACATATGGGTGATTTGCCCAGAAGCCTGAACAACTCTGCCCTTAATTCTGCAGAAGATTGTTATGTAAGGCTGAAATGTAATTTTCACATTCCTTCATGGAGCCCAAGGAACTTAACATGCATAGGAATAGTGGATCAGGCTCCGCTGCACCATTCAAAAGAAGTTGCTTTCAAAATGGAACAATATATCACTCATAGTAAAAACATAGAAACTGCCTCTTTCTCATAAAACCATACTTGCAAGAAAACAGAATCTGCCAAATTATATGCTGTGCAGAACTGAGGCTGGTAAAAAATCTACCCATTTACTTCTGTTCAGTGTGCAACTCTGAAATAACAGTAGATGGTGCTGTTCATAAAGAAAGAGAAGTGTTGAAAGAAATTTTGTAAGGAGAAGAATCCCATTAGAGGTAACTATAGGCAGAAAACAAATATATAAACTTTATATTTTCATACAGAAATATTCATTTGAACTTCTGAATAAAACAAAGTAAAACAGATCTTGTTTCTAAAATCCATACAATTGCAAGCCATATTATGGGCTACAGATAAAATGTACATGACCAAACTGTATTTCAAAAATGTGCACATTTTAAAAATGTGCACAAACACTGCATGATCAGTGGAGAAAGACATATAAAATATGGATGTTAGATAATGTGTATATTTGGGGAGAATGTGCACAGAAACATGTTAAGTTTCTTGAGAGAAATAAAATAAATCTTTTGCAATATGATACAGAACCAGGATGAAATAGAAAATGTCAGTTTGTTATTTAGAAGTGCAGAGGGGAAAACTCTAACAGATTATCACAACACTATAGTTAGGAGGAATCATCACTATTGTAAGTAACTGATATTGATGCTATCATGCTTCATTATGTTCTGTTGTGCACTCAGAATAATTTATATAAATTTATCATTTATTATTTAGTGAGTGTTGCAAATCACATATAATAAACTTTTGTCCTGACCCTTAAATATTCATGTAATAAATCCTGTTGATTTCAATAGAATACAATTAAATTATAAAAACTGAGGAAATAATCATACCTGCTGATGAAGGTTTCTTTTAAATTTCTACCACAGCTATGTGGGTTGTAGCAAAACTTAGTCAGGAACTGAGTAAGTCATTTGAAAATAATGAGATATGTAAAAATAGAAATCCAAAGAATCTAAGTTAGTCATGATTAACTTATCATGAGTAAGACTGGATCTGCCTGCCCTCGTATGTTTTTAAGCAAGATGTAACACTGAGATCCAAAACATATGAACTTGACAGTATGCTTGATTGAAAGTAGTGAGGCATATAGATTTCAAACGGGTAGATAAATATATTTGAATATATAAATATATTCTCTCCCTTTCTCTCTTAATGTACATTGAATATATGTGTGTGCGTGCACGCACACGTGTGTGCATATTTATCTATCTATCTTCAAATAAATTGCAACTTGCTCGACATAACATAAAAACAGCCAGCTTTTGCTACCACAACTCACATTCTGTTCCTCTTTCTCAGAATGCTACTTTGTGTACACCATCAATTTTAGATAACTCTTTTATCTCAGGAGTAAATCAAAAAATTGGCTTCTATTACGTACAACCCAAGACATTGGTTGATATTTATGACCAAGTGATGCTTCATTCCTCAGAGAAATTAGTCACTCTGCAGCTTCTAGTTGATTCTGCTTCAGGAGAATAGATTTCTACCTGACCTTACAAAATCATGCAAGTCCTGCAGACTGGCAGGCTGTCAAATATTAGACTCAGATGTATTGGTTTCCATTGATTTAAATGCTACTAGTATTCCTAGCACAGAATCAAAGAAGATAGAGGTAGGATTATTTATTCCAAATCAGAAAGAGGTTTCCTCATTTAGGGGTTCAGATGTTAAATGACTGAAGCAGAAATGGTTTAATCAGCATATTAAGAAATAGCATGTCCAAAAAAGAAAAATGGTAGGGACTCAAACAGAGCAACCATTTACTCAAGTGAGAGAGTTGAGACAATGCCTTTGGAAGTAGAGAGTCCCCCTCTATCCCAGGATAAGAATCAGATTTGAATTCTGTCATGGTACATCCCAGGATCAAGAAGAAAGGTAGTGATGGGGAGAAAAGTAGATGCTTTTAAAAGAAGCGTTGATATAATTTGCTAGATACCTGAGCAGTAGACTGTTGCAAGAGACTGGGCAATAGACTGTGGTTGTTAACTGTTAACTGACTTACACTTATGATCATCCTATGGATCATCCTATGGGTAAGAGACCTCCATACCACTCTATCATCACTGACTTTCCTGGTTATAAAACCTTACTAGCCCCAGAAGTGTCAAAAGAGGTACCAAGGCACTGGAACAGCTATTCTTAACTTTTCTTTACCATGGATCCTCTTTATATATCTTTTATTGCTGTAGACCGTTGAGACTTAAGGTTTAAAACCCTAAAGTGCACCAAATATTTATTTAAAGTTGATTATCAAGGATCTTCAGATTTGGAGAGAAGGGGAAAAAATAAGTAAAAGCAAGAAGCAAATGAGCAGGAAATGTCATGGGCTTTCTCTCAGCATCATTCACTTGCACGTTCACACTGCATGCAGAAGGAACACGTACTGAGTACTTTTTTTTTTTTTTTTGCTATCAAACAGTTACTTTATAACTTTTGAAGAGTTTGAGATATTTTAATGACACTTTGTACAAATGATGTCTATACCAGCAAAAGACTCCTGCTGTTTGAGATCACTGTATGGCCACCTGCCTGTCTGTCCTTCTTTTTTTCCATCCTTCCTTTCATTCTTTCTATTTTAACTGTAAAAGCACATAACATTTCTTCAAGCCTTTGCAGACCCCCTGTGAGGACATCATGGCCACCCGGAGGTCCAATGACCACAGGTTAAGAACCACTGCACTGGAACATGTGTGGTTATGATGTTCTAAGGTGGTTTTATTTTCCCTTTGGAAGGAAATAATAGAGTGGTTGAGTTTAATGTCTAACCTGAACTATCCAGTTGAGAGATATGCTACTACTCTTCTCCATCTTTGATGGTGAGAATGGAAAGCTTTTACATAACAAAGTTATCTCTGCATTACTTGAAGCTTACCGAATGGAAACTGCAAAATTCTGGAAAACCTGCAAGGTCTCTCATTAATGGGTTGGCTGGAAAGAAGCCCAGTAGTTAGCATATATTTGCATGAGGAGAGCAAGGGGAAAGGGAGTTGCATAAATGCATCTGATGTAGATGATCTCTATTTGAACTGCAGTTATTATTTCTTCTGGGGAATGGCCATTAAATTAATACCTGAACCACATATCTATAATGATTAAATTGTGGCTTAATGGTGTGTTAAAATAGTCTAATAGTACAGTAAACATTAAAGCAAATGCTACAAGACATTTACCACAAGATTTTAATAGAATGTTCTTCCTTTAATCCAAACTTGGAACCAGGAGCCTATTGACACTGTAGAATTTTAATGCTATTGTTTCACTTTCATTGCCACTGTTCTGTCCTGTCGAACTCTGGGACAGGCAGTTTAGGGAGGGATAATTAAAGTTCTTGGTCAAAGAGCTCAGTACCTCACCAAACTACAAACCCCAGGATTCCATTGGATGGAACCATCACAGTTAAGGTGGAATAATAATATTACAGTTCTGTAGTGTCAATGGGCCCTTGATTATATATTCCACTCGGAGAACTGTGTTGATGGGCAGCATAGACAGAGCATAACATCTTAAGTTTAAAGTACCATCATCATCCATATATTCGTATTCATATACTCAGATCACTGTAGGAAAACTCACTTGTTTGCCCAGTGGGCAGATCAATTTCATTGGCAGTTTCATTGGGAAATCTGTAATTTCCCCACAGTTCTGGAGCACCCTTCTCAATTATGCATAGCAGCAGAGGCTTTCAAAAGTGGCTTAAATACATCTCTCTTCTAGGTTATATTTGTTAGCAAGGTGTGTGTGATTCTGAATGATTGTTTAGATCTGTGAAGCTGACATGCTATCTCACGGCAAAATATATCAATTTGATATGTCTTATTACATTTTTTCCTTTGCATATACTGTCATGTGAGGGTATGGCCCTGAAAAGCACACTGTAATCCACATTAACTTTATTATTTATTTATTTAAAGATTTTATACTTGTTCTTCATCTAGAGTGACTAACAAATAAACAGCCTCTGCCCTTGTGCCTACAATCAAAAAAATAAAGACAGAAGAGGAAAAGATATGGGGAAAGATAAGGAAAACAAAAGCATCAAACAAGAAATTTTACTGTTATCAGATTTTTATACTAAGCAGCTATAGTGCTGCAACAACTGTAATGAAACCAGATGTTATTGATCTTCTTATCACAAGCAGCTGTAGTGGCACAATTCAGAAGGATAAGAAGCCAGAAATTTCTAGTTTCTCAGCTGAGTCTTGTTTCCTGTCTTCTTCTTCTGCAACCTGATAGATTTAGATATTTCAAAGATATCTGCAGAATTTTGGCAGATAGCTTCAGATTATGAATCTTGCATTGCTCACAACAATGGTTCACTTTTGGCTGCTGTTGTCTATTTGATCAGTAAGTCAGTGAATCCACTATATTTTTAAAAAAGTTTCAAGCAAGCTATCTAAAGCACTAAACCCTGCCCTCCAAATAGGTTAGCATTTGGACAGCTCCTTTAAAGTTCAGAGTAAAAGCAAGTCAAGATGGCCAATTATTAGTGCGATTTCCATGTTGCTCCTAAGTTTACAGGTATATTATTATCTTTAATCATAATAAGATACAGGATTCCACAAGGCCAGAAACACTATTTCCCAAATAAAGCCCGTGTTCAGGAATGAGCTAGGAAGCTGTCTAGTAGAGATGCATACTCTGGAAAATGCAACTTTCCCTATTGCAAAGCTGAAGAATCACAAAGATTCATTGGCTAAACAGAAGGTTGGCTAGACAGAAGCTTATCCAAAGATTTACAGTATTTACAGTATTATTGAAGGACCTTGGATGGCCCATGCTGAATAAGGATGGAGCCCCCCACCCCTTGATTGGTTATTTGTTATGCTCAGGAAAGGACAAAATAGTTTGCTTTGTAAATATTTGAAGTGCAGTCTTCATTGACAAATTACTTGAAAGTGAAATGAAGTGCCAAGAAAAAACAGATAGCATAACACTTAAAGATTGAAAATTAAATTAAATGGCAATTTGGACCAGAAATAAAAAAAATAGATTTTGTGTGTCTTAAGATTCAAACTATTAAAAGCTCCATATAGAAGACATATTTCAGAAAATGGGAAATAAATATTGTCTCTGATGCTGGAATTTAACAGGGAGTGATTTATGTGACATCATAAATGTGGCAACCATGAAAATGTCCAGAGCTGGACTAGATGAAACTGACCCTATGCTTATTAAAATTAAAACACTTTGTGATACTAAGGAAAGGGGCAGCTTGGAAATCCTTGATGTCAAATTGTGGTATAAGGCCTGTTGTTTTGTATAGTTGAAGGAATGGATATTGCTTAGAGTGTGAGACTCTTGGAATTTGAAGGCCATAATTTGAGATTTAGTGGGCAGGCACATGCTTAATTTAAAAATTATTGTATTAGAAAGGCTCTCCTTTGAGTTTGGTAGAAGTAGAAACATAGACTTTTTCCTAAGATAGTATTAACCACCTCAATATAGGAAGACCCTTTTTATGGAAGAATGTGTTAAAAATTGGAAATGGTTACTGTGATGAACCGGGGGGGGGCATGGTCTGCAGAGTTGCCCTAGCAACAAAGGGGATTTAATTTGATTGATTGCTGGCTATAGAAACCAGGTTAGCCAGAGGAAGGGGCTAGATGGGAGAGTCAAATAATTGAAACAGAGTTTTGAAAAACAAGAGTTCCGTCTGTGGGTTTGAGAAAGGAGAGAGAGTGAGAGAGTTGGGGAAGTGTATGTTGGTTTAGAGCTAAAAGTGTTTAGAAGTTTGATCATCTTTAATCACCAACGATCTTTTCCCTTGTCAGTTTGTTCAATAAAGATTTTAGTATATTTTTGTTAAAAAAAAAGTCTCCATAAAGTGTCTCTTTGGGTCTGGATCAGTTACATACACTACCACCAGTGACCCATTCATTAGATAAACCTGAAATCACTTTGCCCTATATCTACAAGGGTGTGGGTTTAGGGAAAGGAGTAGAGAGATATAAATATGGAAGAGGGAGCCAGGGGGTGGCAAAGATATAGAAGGGTGCTGCTTCTCCAGGCAGGGAGAATTTAAAACAGACCTGATCTGTTATAGCCCTGGCTTGGCCCAGATCTTCACATTTTGACAGTTACTTTATGATAATCTTTTCTTATATTGAAAAAGATAGTAGAAGTTTAAATCAATAGAGATTATTCTTAACAAAGGCAACTGGCTTATGAAACTAGAAACAAAAGATGAGCCTGTAAAAGAGTACATGATAATGTGGGCACAAAATTTTGGGCATAGTGTCCATATGGATGTCATCCAAAGATATAAAATTTACTCAGTGCAGTAATTTAAAATAAAACCTGTGTAGGATGATTATAGATGTTATCCATGGTATGTTCCAGAATGTTTCAAATCAATGTTGGGGATGTCAAGATGAGGAAGACTCCTTCTTTCATATGTGGTAGACTTGTAAGAAGGCAAAATTGTTTGTATTGAAAATAATTTTAAAAGTTTATATAAAAGCAAGAAAAGATTAGAAGCCACTATCACATTGATATGGAAACTACAGTCATCAATGGTCCTAACTATACATTGAGGAATGGCCCTCACATTAGATATAGTGTTACTATGGTACTATGGTTCAGACATACCCGATGATAGCACTAGATATCTCTTGATATCAAACTTATTTGGCCTTCACTTGACCTTTTTCTGCCACCCTGCACCACGTGTTTGTGAGGCCACTGGACAAGCACGTAAACAGGCGCGGCCGGTAAATGGTTGGACATTCCAACTCCCACTTAGGCAGGCAGATTAACACCACTCCGTTGCTTCAGGGACCTCTTTCACAGACACACCTTGCTTAAGCGCGACTCTGCACAAAGACGCTTGGCCTCAAGCTGACGCCCTTACAATGCCAAGCCATTTGCATACTGGCTACACTATTGTTAAATCTGCGCTAAGCTCATCATGTAAAACTTGACCTTTGCCAAAGCTTTGTCCTGCTCCAAACTTGCATTGTTCTTACCGATTATGGCATGGCCTGTAGGCACAATCCACCCTATAAAAAGTCCCCGATTCCGAGTCCTCCTCGGATCGCTCCTGAGTTTCATCCAGCCTTGCTGTCGGTTTGTCCAGAGAGCTCCCCTCAGTGAACCGCGCTGAGCTTTCTTCCCTGCAATCCTCCACTTTTCTCCAGGACTACGAGATAAGGTGTCGTATCACCCATTCCCCCAAAAAATTCCTATTTCTGATTTCTTAGTTAGCTGTGTGCTTGTGGTGTCTTTTCTGTTGTTTGTCCTTTAATAAAGATATCATTTTTACTATTTTAAAAACTGTCTGACTGCTCTTCTGACCTAACCCCATAGACATTGGGTTAGAAAATCCCTGCTGGGTTACCCTGCCTCTCGTTAGCTTAGGAGAGTGCTCAAGTTAATTTCCTCATCTTGTGTTTTTGCTTGGTTATTTGGGCGCTGCTCCCGGGACCCCCAGAGAACAGGGTAACAATAGTGGTAATCAGATATGATGGGATACATACATAGGAGTGTGTGATTAGCACCCTTTATGTATAACTTATTTATAAAGCCAGTAAGAGAAAGTGCAAGAGAGAGCCTAAAATCAAATAATATTCTGTTAGTATCAGTTGCACAGAATATGGAAGAGCTGCACCAAAACATATTTAACATTTAAAAGAGAACTAATAAAATTTGGCAGGGCTGGAAATTTGCAGAATGCTCTTCTTGGTTCTTACAAAAATATATGTGATGGGAGGATCCAGAGTGGTAGAATAAATACAGGACATTTCTGGTCAATACAGGACATGAAGCTACTTTATTTTTTAAACATTAGTGTCAATATGATATGTGGTAGTTGGACGGAAGATGCAGTATGGAATCTTTTGGGAGCTGATCTCTTTTGCTCAGTAGCTATAGTTCCAAAGAACCTGAATATTTATTATGTCTAGTCCTACTTTTCTATAAGTTGAGAGTTAAAATCAGTTCACTCAGCACTGGACCTCAGTTTGTGACTATAATTCTGGAGACAAAGAGCATAGAGTCAAATAATCAGTTATTAATCAATTGCTATTCCATTCACAAGGATTGTCAAGGAAACTCGGTACAGGAAATGTCTTTTAAAGTTTCATACTAGAACATAGAGGCCTAGTAGCGTGAATAATCAGACATTTTATCCTTTTTTTGTTAGAAAGAAATCTGTTTCTCATGTGTGCAAATAAAAATTATTGAGAAGCCAATAAAAACACTGGTGGTATTGTTTTTGCTGTTTATTGTTATTAACATTATTATTGTTATTATTGCTATTAATGTTATTGCCTTCATCATCATCATCATCATCATCATCATCATCTGCTGCTCCCTATTATTTAACAACCACATTTCTTTCCATAGGTTTGGCACAGAATGGTGGACTGTGCTCTGAACTAAACTGACTTCTGTGAGAAGGGTATCTATTAGTGTTATTAATAGTGTTAATTTATTACTGTTTTTGGATGATGCTTATGATAAAAGTAGGAGGTACATCAGAGATCTTTCTCTTGTCTACATTTACATTTGGAAGGTCAACCCCCCCCATTCTCTTATTAATAAGAAATCAAATTACAGTCTGGATGAAAAAGAATCCACAAGTGTTGGAGTTAGACATGAGCTAAACATAATGAAACATCAGGGATGTAGCTATGGGGATGAATGAGGGAACTGTCCCTTCAATTAAGAATTCCATTCTCAAAATGAAACTTTTGTTCAGTGTCCTGCACTGCAAAGAGTGAGACACTGAATATAATTCACACTTAAAATTCTTACATTTGCTGTGCTCACGTGGTAATTGTGCCTGCTCTTTGATTTGGATGTTTGAACTGTATTTCTAAGTGATCCCTGAAGCTTTAAGTTACTACAATGCCAGAAATTTGGGGACTGAAGGAAAACTTCAGTGGGAGGCAAAATTCTTATACAGAGGTGTGTTCGCACTGTAGCTATGCTTCTGGGAGACATTCCTCCATGATATTTTCCAACAATATAGAAGCATGATTGGATAGAAGTGGGCATGTCTGATAAACACATGTTTACACTCCATTTGCAAATCCACAGCCCATCAGAAAACACTGTCAGATTCTCCATCTGTAAGGCAGGATTGACTCTCATGTGCATGAACAGGGGGTCTTCCACATTACACAATTATATATACATAATTACAGTACAATGATTTCACCTTAACTGGCATGGCTAGATCCTACAGAATCCTGGGGCTAAGGTACTAAAGTTCTCTGGATGACAATTCTGAAGGCCCTTTCCTAAACTGCAGATCCCAGGATTCTATAGGATGTTGCCATGGCAGATAATGGGAAATCATAGCAGTGTAACTGTGTAACGTGAAAGAGTTCCAGCTGTGGATGGAGATGACCAAAGAGGCTTTTCCTTTCTCTTTCCCTTTCCCCCCTCTTTTGCTGGGATCCTTGACTAGTTTTGGAGCTGGTGCAAGATGATAAAGATGATGATTACTCTTCATAGCAAATCTGGGGACTTAAGTTTGCTTATTATAATGTGTGGTGGTAACCATGAAATCCATTGACTTTAGAAGATCTTTTGAAAGATAAGGCTGTCAATGGTTGTCAGAAAGCCATTTCTGAACAGCCAGCTATGTTCAGGAAGATCACAAGCAGTACATGGAGTCCATAGCTCCCTCATTTTTGTGACCCATCTCTCAGCAGTTGGTGTTCAGCAGCACTTTACCTTTGAATATTCTGTGCAGATAAGAGTCATATCACATGCTCAGACTGACAGGGGAGCACATCAGAGTATGTTTTAGTAATGTACAGCAAAATATTTGAGACACAGTGGTTGGGTTATGGAATAGAATTTAGAATAGTAGAAGCAACAAAAAATGAGCATTTTTTATTTTCCTGGGATGGTGCTCCTTGAATAAAAAATTAACTGCGATGTCTAGCAGTCAGATATATTGGCCTGAAGCCAATACAGAGTTAGGTTTAATCATATCTAACTGAAGTCTGAGCCGCTAGATTTTTACATAACTGTTGTTATTAAAATAAGTCCATCAGAAGTTGTAATTTGGTTCATTATTTTGGAATTAACATTTGACATATATGTACACACAGAGAGAAAGGCATACGTCACTTAACAAAGCCTCTGACAAAGAAGCTCCTTTTTTTTACAAAGTCTGTTTACATGAAACCAGCCCCCCACCTCCCACTTCCCGTTTAACTGGAAGTTTTGTTTTGTTTTGTTTTGTTTTGCAGTGTTGGCATTAGAAGGATAGTGAAGCAAGGTTGGAGAAAGGCTGACTTTCAGTGGTGAGTTCCAGCAAGCAGTGTGTCTGAATAAACAATGGAACAGAGCTTGACCAGAGAAATAATTGCATTCTGCTCTAAGTGACCCTGCTGTAGCCGTGTGTGCTGACATACAACAGGCCTGGGAAACAGCTGCCTTCAAGATCAATCCTTCAGTCCTGACTATTAATATCACCCATTTCTTCTTAGATTTTAGTTTCCTGAATAAAACATGAATGTAATTATCTGACTTAAAATGTCCTATTCCTGCCTACTTTATTTCACACACACCAAGTTTTACTATGCCTACCTTCCCTAGATTCAGGCTTCTCACATTCTATGTCCCCGTGATATGTGCTGTGCACCTTCAGATTTTCCTTTCACCTCTGAGCATGTCAACAGCTGAATTTCCTTACTGCTTGAGTCCATTTGTGTCATTAATGACATTGCTATTTGTAGTTGTTCTCTGTTGTGCCCCAGTTGCTCATTGAGTGTCTTCTGACCTGGGAGTGGCGTCTTCTGGCACTCCCTCTTGTTTCATTTTGGACTGTGTCATCATAGAGTTTTCAAGGTAGAAGCCTTTTGGAGTGTTTTGCCATTGCCTTCTTCTGTGAGTGCTAACAAGTGTTAACTAAGGTGCTCTGTCTCTGGGGGATTCTCTGCCAGTGTCAACCCTGCTTCTGGCCAGTAGCTGCTTAGCACATTTAGTGTGGCTCCTTAACAAAAGCATGTCTGACATGAGAGACACTACCAGTATCACTGCCGCTGTCAGCATAGCCCCTTGTATCACATGTGTATACAATCCCACCCCCATGGAAAGGTAGTCCCATGGTGGGAAAGGCTGGAGATGATGATGATGATGATGATGATGATGATGATGATGATGATGAAGCATAATGGGTCAAGCTGAAATCGGTTAACCACACATTATCTTGTAATCATGTGTATTATATGGGGTGAAGTGGTATGGGATGTGCAAATGAGCTATTACCCCCAAATACAAATTCTACCCACTGAAATGATTTTTTCCTTCAGTCTCCAAAGTTCTTGCATTGCATAGAGACCCAGAAAACCAATTTGTTGCATTTGCATTCCCTTATCACTTTTCCTGACTCTTTCCCTTAGATGCCTACACTGTGTTTCTAATCGTTCAGCTGCAGTTTTATGTTAAAGAGGAAAACATTCCTTGGGAGGGGACACAACCCTTATTCTAGGGAAGTGCCCTTATTTTGCCTTCCCCCTGTAGCTACACCCCAGATGTCAGGATCAACCCACATCATGTGCTCACTGAAGAAATGAGTGGAGAAACAAAGTTAAGATTCAATGACCACATACTCAAACGGCAGCACACCTGCTAACTAAACGTCTGGTGGCTCCACTTTCAGTGCTAATGCTCAAAAAAAAGTGCTATGTGAAGATAGATATATGGAGGAACAAGTGGGCCTGTGCTACATTAATACATCTGTATGGCCTGAAATCCATTTGCTCATCCTGATAGAATAGAGCCACTGAAATAAGGGGATCTGCACCAATTTTTACTTACGCGGCAACTGATTAAGTGGATTGACTGGAAACTACATTTAGGCCAATGTGTACAGGGCAATTTAATGTGAAGTTTTGCAGTTGTCAGGGTTGAGGCCAATGGGTATATTGGCTGGCATCATGGATGGGGCTGGTGGGCATATTGGCTGGCATCATGGATGGGGCAGGTGGGTGTGGTCCAACTCATCTTCATGTCTTCAGTGAACTGGAAAGGTTGTATGAGTATCCCTATTGCTTCCTCAACTAGTTGTTCATTAGAGAACGATTGAACAAAAAGCTAGAAGGAAGTCCCCAAGATCAGGGATAGGAATTATGCAGCCCTCCACAGATTGCTGTTCTGCAACTGTCACCATCTTCTACTGTTGGATATGCTGGCTAGGGCTGCTTGGAGCTGAAGCTGAACAACATCTGGAGGACTACACAATTTCTGCCCCCAACCTAGATAGTTTGGGGGCTTCTGCTTCATGGCATCTAGTATGATGAAAGCATATATGGGCCAGCATCCTGTTATATCTGCTATTACTTGATTTATATCCCACCTTACTGCCAATATGGAACCCAAAGTAGCTTGCAATATAAGTTATTGTTAATGACAAATATTCCTCTGTGTGTATTTTCTTGGTTGTGGAGGATGGAGGAATTTGGCACCTCCATCCACCACAACCCTATACCTAATGTCTCTCTGTCTTCAAGCCTGGCACCTCAGTTCAGCCACTCACTGATCAGGGGAGGAAAGGCAGAAGACTAGGAGCAACTAGCTCCCTTCTAACACTTCACTTCAGAAAGGAAAAAGCATTCTCTTGGACTTCCCAGGAGTTCTCTGGAGCTCTAGGAGAAAGACATCATCTTCTTACATCTAGCTGCAGAACACAGCTAGCTACTATCTAGCCTTCCGTACGCTTCCTGGCTCCTGAATGGCAGTGGTGTTCCCTGCCTGCAGGCAGGTAGGCTGAGTGTGAGGGAAGGAGACAGTGCACCTATTATGCCTGATGGAGACTGGGGATCTGTCAGCATGGTGCAGGTTCTCTCCCATTGGTTCAGTACCATGTGATCTTTGTAAGCCATCTTAATTCAACATGATAACTTAGAAACAATTTCTAGGTAGTATTGAATATTTGATTGTGTAACTGGTATCTAGAGAAAAATAAAGGATGTAGGAAGATTTTGATATTTCCACCTTGAGTTTTTAGTTTAGAGCAGTGGTTCTTAACATTTTCTTTACCACTTTAAATATCTTTTGTTGCTGTGGAATCCCACGACTTAACTCAAGATTTAAAACCCTAAAGTGCATCAAATATTTATTTAAAATTTGTCATCAAAAGTCAAATTGGACTTCAGATTGGAAGAGAAGGGAGGAATAAATAAATACACACTTCCCTCAGAGGTATTCGAGGAGGAAGGAGACTTTTCTCTTGCTTCTTCTCACCATTTTATGGCTGGAATGGATTGAACAGCAATGTGCAGGTCTAGCCTGCCTGTCTGCCTGTACTTTGGTTCCTGTCATGGTGGGTGGAGACAGGCTTGAGGCTTTGTGGATGCCCTATGAGGATATTGTGGACCTCTAGGGGTCTGTGGACTCCAGGTTAAGACCCACTAGTTTAGAGCAAAGCAGCTTTCTAAAAATTAGAACTCAGCACTTTGAGGGAACATGTTGAATATAATGAGATTACAACTACACGTCATTTTTATAACAAAAGTGAGCCCTGGCAACTGGTGGCTGGTAGCTCCCATTTCAGCAGGGCAGTATACCCACTCTGTGTTTTTGTT
This sequence comes from Ctenosaura bakeri, assembly GCA_948474755.1. Classification (NCBI taxonomy): domain Eukaryota; kingdom Metazoa; phylum Chordata; class Lepidosauria; order Squamata; family Iguanidae; genus Ctenosaura; species Ctenosaura bakeri. The sequence goes on from CAOLHI010001751.1 coordinate 194,985, forward strand.
GAAACTTTAAAATGACTATCCAAAGTCATGAGTCTATTTTGGGTATAAAGTTGATCACCCTGGATAGCTCATGTAATGTTGGGATTTTTTTTTTCTTACTCAAAAAAGCCTGTAGCAGATAGGCCACCCACTGAAACAGGAGCCAACCCTCCCTCCCCTGAAGCTAACAAGGTAACTTTACCATGGTTTTAACACTGATTATGACTTATTTCAAATTTTGCCATAATGAGTGATTCTGATTTTTTTTTTAACATTTTAAATTCTTGGCAGTCCCCCTGAAGGAGTCCTCCACTCCATTCCCACTTTTTTATATATCGCTGTCCTCTTACCAAAAAAGTTTGCTTGCTTGCTTGCTTGCCTGCCTGCCTGCTTGCTTGTTTGCTTGCTTTCCCTCCCTCCCTCCCTCCCTCCCTCCCTCCTTCCTTCCTTCCTTCCTTCCTTCATTTCCAAATTCTTTAAGAAACAAAACAAAACAGCAGCCATAGAGGCAAGGGTAGCTCCAATAAAAGCAAAGAGAGGCCAGGAAAGTCTCCCTGAAGGACTAATAGTCTTGTTAACCTTCTCAGAGTGGTATGGGTTCTGTGTGAGATAGATGCTCTGAGCCACTTGTGGGGAGTAAATGTTTCTCTGAAAAGGTGGTTGAACTGTTATTAGATTAAAATGTTTCCTAATAGATGCTTAAATAACTCTGTGTTTTGAACACAATGCATTTCATTCCATTAGGAGCAGCTAGTACAAGAGCAAAACTGGAAAATGCTTTGGGTGTTGCAAATAACCACAGCAAGAGCCAGCGCTTGTCTACCCAGTTCTCCTTATGGATGGCTGCACTCTGCTCTCCAAATTTCTGTACGTGTTCCAATTTTCTCCCATTATGGTGAGGTGAAGATCAATTTGCCGAAATTGGTCATGATCTGTTGCTCGTTTTCTTCAGCACATTTCACATAAGCCAAAAGAAAAAGGAAAATAATTGCAGGGCAAGTGCTTAATCATTTCTAGATGTTTTTCAAATATGTGCTCACACAAAAGAGATCCCAGCAAATATATTGCATGCAAAATTAATAAATAACAAATGTTGTGATTATACGATGCTTCTGAACTGTCAGACTCAACAGTGTATATCCTCCTTATTGTAAACAACAGCAAAATAAATTAGGGCTTGTGTGTTTGCAAAGCTGCAGTTTGTTGATTAGTGTCCTGTGTTTGAAGACACCTCAGCAGGAATTAAAAGAGAAGCTAATCTTTTCTGCATTTCCCCCACTTGCCTTAAGGAAGATATCCAGAGCCATGGAACAGCTGAGTTTCTATTTCTACACCTTTGTAGGAAAAGAATGACTGGAAGAGTTAATCAGTGCAGCCCAAGATATTTTGCCGTGTGAGCAGAAAGACACAATCCTCTCTGCCCATTTTATTGTCACAAACCTATTGGGCTGGGATCTGAATCTTTGAATTCAGCGCTGGTGATGGGAGAGCATCTTCCCCCTCATCTGGGGTAAGGCTAGCTTAGAACATATGGGACAAGGTGTCCTCCAACAGAGAAGCCCAGCCAGGGGACTCTGTTACCATGCTGTACACCCCCACTCCATGACATGATTGACAATAAATATTATTTAATTGGCACTAAATAGAAATCATACATTTCTGGCTAGAAAGACATAGTGGCAAAGGGGACTGGCTGGATATGTGCAAAAGTAGGTCAGAGGGGACCTGAAAACAAGACCAAGTCATAAGTTAACTGAGGATTAGTTGGAAAATATGATCCTCTCAATGCCCAAACCTAAAAGTTAATAGCCACTGAAGCTCCCAAACAAAGCAACAATGACCAATGTCCCGTAGCCTCCTTCCTGCTGAACCTCCTCCTTTGTCTCCTCATCTGCCCAGCCATTATGAAGCTATCACAACTCCCATCAATGCTTTGTCACCTAATGCTAAGGCTATTAGCCAGCTCTGGACCTCTTTGCTCTGCAAGAGAGCTAATAACATCCTCCCCTTCACCCTGACTTTTTGCTAGCACTTGGGAATCACTCCGCATGTGGTTGTGAGAGTGCTTAAATCTTGTGTATGCTTGTGATTCCCCCCCCCCACAAATACAACGTTCCTTTAACTTTGAACTGGTGTCTCTGTATTAGTGCCAGTATACAAAGATGAAAAGATCCTGGAAGTTACCTCTCTGCTCACATGCCTCCCTTTTTGAGCTAATAACCCCCTACTTTTCCACAGGCCTCTGTGGCATTGGCATTGTAAGGGGACCACTGAGTCACTCACCTTTTGGGGTGACAGCTCCTCTTCACATCACTCACCAGCTGCCACTGAAGTCAGTGCCTCATTCTACCTATTGGCAGAGACAGATTTCGACTCTAATTCCTTTTCTAGCTTGCTTGAAGGAACAAGCAAGTTCCCTGGTGACATTTGCAGACATTTGCAAAAGCAGAAGCTTTTAGAAGACACAGCACGTTAAAGTAAAATATAGTGTCTTACTTGTTGCCACCTATTGTGTGTCATAGCTGAATGCAACTTGAAGGTGTCTTTTCTCTTTCAAACAATTATCCAAACTGACTCTGGTGATATCAACGTATCTGCAAAAAATGTAATGGTTAAGTAAATATTGAGTGTGGGCAATAAATACCTTTTTAACCTATTAGAATGTTCAGTAGCATTCCTTTCAGTTATCCTGTTACCCTGACTTCTGGAGGTTCCTTGGGGGATACCTTGCTTCGCTCCAAAAATGCAAAGATTGGAGAAATTAGTGGAGCACTGGCTGTAGCCAAACGAGGGACAGGGTAACCCAGCAGGATCTTTTACCCAATTTTTACAAGTCAAACCAAGTGAAAAGCCAGACAATCATACCAATAACTGGATTTTATTAATAACTGTGTTCTCACACGCCAACGCACTCACTCACTCAAGCACACAAGGCCTATTGAGAAAGGAAAGAGGTGAAAATTGATAGGGGATTCAGCAGAGAGGGTGTAAAGGCAGTGATACTGCACCTATCCTGAAGTTTTCAGTCTGGGAAGTGGCTACAAAGACAGAGCTCAGCAAAGAGAAGCAGCTAAGGGGATCACTCAACTAACAGTGCTCGTCGGCTAGCATGGCAGGGAGTTCTCTGAAGAGAGCTTTAAAAACTGGGACTACTTATAGGGCAGAATGTACCTCGAGGGCAGGTCCTCTCCCAGGAAGAACAATGGCCAAAATAAAGGAAGAAATGCCGCACAATAGCAACTTGGTAGTTTGCATGATTAGTTTATGTGGATGGACCTCTCAGTTCAAAGTTTACAATGTCAGAGTTGCTCAACCTGGGGAAAACCCAATAATCCATTCAAGTTGGCTATTCCTTGGCTGAAGACCCTTTGTCTGTGTTTAGCCTGAGGTCTCCTAGGGGAATGTGACTGGGGATTTTCCTAGCCTGACCTTTTTTTGGTTGTTCAACCTCCTTGTCTACGTACCCATTCAAGCAACCTCTCTAGCATGGCAGGCATATTTGATATGAAATTTATAGTCCCCAGGATAGGGTATGCCAGTTGAGTAACAATCCAGTACATTGTAATAAATATGGTACATGCTTCATAATCCCTGATCAAAGATTGGCATCTCCCCGGTTCACAAAAGCAGTTTTCAAGGTATGCTAACTACATGCACAGCGTATGCAAAGCAGCTCTAGCCAACCAGCTTCACTGTGGTCACCATCCAAGCATAATCAGGTATCTCCAAGTCCCATTTAATTAAGTGGCAGAATATTAAGCATGTGCTTCAAACTGTTCTGCTAAAATCGGGAGAGGGGGTTGAATATGCTTAACTTGGGTTGGATCATGCTGAATACTTTTGGGATGCAAACTCAGGAGGCATTATCTCCACTGAGTTCATTGGATTTGGGATCAAGTCCTTCAGTAAGGTGGGGAAACATTCATTTAAAATCCAAAAATGCTTTTCCTGTTGTACACTAAAGCAGCATCAATGTCTTTGTTTAAAATGAGGTATCTCCTTGGCTAAATTAATACACTTGCTAATTATCCTCCAGTTGCTGCTCTGTACTTGCCTAATTACTTTAGCTGTGTCACCCTATTGTCAAACTTGCAAATGATTCAATTAATCTTATCTTGTCTTCCCAATAGCCCTTTGCTAAAATGAACAATAGCCTGGTATTTGTTTGCATCTATCTTTGAGTATAATAACTGCTCTGCATTCTGTTGTAATATTCTCTTGCTGTGAAGATATTCTGTCTAGCTTTTTGTATTAAAACTTCAGCTGTTTCAACAATGAGAGGAATTTGGGTTCTTTCATTGATGAAGCCAAGCACAAATGAAACCACAACTACCACCCCATTTTGGATCCTTTACCATGGAGCAAATATAAAGTATGAAGCATATTCTGGAGTTAGAATAACTGAAAGAAGAAAATAAGTTAGATATACTGTCAGCACTCACATCTGTACCATCAGCATTCATGTCTGGCTACCACTAATGGTATGGTTTGGATGGATACCTTATAAATTTGGCATCATGTTTAATTGATAAAGCATTAATTGGCACTGATATCAAAATAAAACCTGAAGGCGACCAGGAAGTCAAACAGACAGAGGGAAAACTCTGACTGTGAACATGAGAAGGAAATGCTGGTCAACCTAAGACACTCCCCAGACATGATTAGGTCATTTTCAGGCAAATAAACAGTCATTGCTATGGATAATAATAAATAATAAACTTAAGTTTATTATAAACTTAAGTAGTAGATAATAAACTTAAGTAGAAGCTGGAGTTTTCCCAGAGAACACAAAGGCTGATTGTCTCAAGGCCATTCCCAATGCACCTGGACTTCTTCCTCTTTTCGCATAGCACCCACAATAGATAGCTATTAGAACATCCATTACATCTTTGTCACCCAAGCACTGCAACCTTTAGCAAGTTGGAAGCTTATTGAATGTGTCTTAACTCCCATTGTTCTGCACCTGAGATTGCAAGCATCGGTCCAGCCCACAAGCTATTTTTCAGATATATTAGGTCCCCATTTGGAGCAGACATTTGCAGTCTTTTACTGATCTAAATGCCACTCTCTCTGTCTAATTCCTGACTGAGAACTGGCTTTAGGTTCTTTACCTAAGCCACACCACTGCTTTTCTCTGCTTCTCTCCCAACACAGTCATTGTTGCCCAAATCCTTCACAGTCTATATCTCACTTTCCTCCCTTCTCTTCAACTAGTCCTTGTGTGATTGTGTGCAAGCTTGAGCTGTTGTGTGTGTGAGTGAATTTATTTCAATAAAACACATTTGAATTCACATTTTACTCTTTGAAAACCCATAAATGTTGGTAGGAAAAATCTTGCTAAGTTGCCCCCCTCTTGCAAACCTCCAACTCTGAGCTAATTAATTCCCCACTTTTGCTAGAAGGTACTGGCATCGTGGGGTGGCCTTCAGGGCACCTATGATTTGGGGTAATGACATAGAATTCGGCCTTTCCTTTCAGACTTAGAAAGAAATATAGCACTACTTGGCACATACAAGCTAATTAAAATAGAAATGGTATTGTGGAACATATTTGAAATTCAAAATCCCTACATAGAAGAGTAGTGCAGTCAATGGCCATTTCTGCACTAAACTGTTATAGTGTTATTATTTTACTTTCAACATCCTATGGAATCCCGGGGTCTGCAGTTTATGGAGGGACCTCTTCCCTAAACTGCAAACCCCAGGATTCCATAGGATGTTGAAAGTGGAATAATACCGCTATAACAGTCTAGTGCGAAAATGGCCAATATTATAACAGATGTTTATGGCAGATCTGTAAGACAAAGGCCAACTTTTATTAAGCTAACACAAAAGGCAGAAAATTCCCTGGCCAAGTGTTTGAAACACACATGTTTCTTCATCAGGCAAAAATTGTAAAAATTGTGCAGAGAAAATGGGCCGTCAGTGTTACAATAAGACAATCTGCATGTGTTTGAAATGGCATGCAGGAAGAATTTGCAGACTATCAAAGTTATCTCATTAGGGCATACCAAAGATGGTCATAAGCTCACTGCTTATGGAAAAAAGCAAGAGAACAGCAATGAAACTTGCTTCTCCATTTGAAATACACGTCTACACACTAAAAACTAGAACTTTTCTCTAGCCACCGTGGAGCTTACAAAACTGTTTGTAGGAGATCAGCAAGTTCCACAGTAAGTCTCTATATTCTGGGGGGCTGGAGGTAAATATGTTGTTGGATCAGCCAAAGCATGCTGATAGGAGCCAAACTGAGTAGCTTTACTTTTGATTTCTGGGAATAAACCTGCAGAAAATCAAATTTCATCTCAATTTGTTATGAACTCCACATCCTCCAGTATTGGGTCCTACTGTGGAGTGTTGAACTTCACGGAGAACAAAGATTTTTGTGCTTTTTTGCTGGCATAATAGAGATATTACCATAACAGTGACTTTAGATCTTATGCCATAAGGTATTTAGTAAGTCCATTCAGACATTAGAGTGCCATAAATTAAAGTCCTTGAGAATAATGAGCAAATTATAAGGTGCATATGGAGAAGAATAGCATTTTTTTTCAACTGGCAATTATGTAAAGATCTCATAATGCAAGTTTTGTTATTGTTCTCTATATAGTAAAGCAAAGTCTGAGAAGATCTATATATTTTATTTTCTGCTAAGGTTCTTTTCAAGTGTCTGATTCAAAATGGTGTTAGGTCTAAAATGGTAAGGCAAAATAATCCAGCCAAAGTTAAGAATATTTAAGCTCAGTGAAGCTCAGCAGGATAATCTTAAGTGCATACTAAGCTCCATAATTCCTGTCAATGGAACTTCAAAGTGTTTGGCTTGTGTCTGAATTGGGGGGGGGATTTGTTTTTCATTTATCCACATATACTTTTATATAGACCTTTTGTGGGAAATGTAAGAGATAGTAGTGGATCTCTCTAGCACAGTGTTACTCAAAGTGGTGGTTTGTGGACTAATGTTGGTCTGGGAGCCATTGGCTACAGTCCCACAGCAAGTGTGCAGCAAATAAAAAGAAATCAGCTTTAGCCAATAGGCACAAATATGGTATTGACCCCTGGCACCTTAGAGGAAAAAACTTCAGGTTACCCACCTGAGATAACTTAGGAAACACTGATGTAGCAGAGTTATCAAACTGGCAAGGCAGAAGCTGAACAATAACCAGTCCCACACCCATCTACAGGGCCTAGCAGAGAAAGAAACAATCCTTGTCTTCTTTGTAAAACACAAAAGTAGCTAAAAAATTGCTTGTACATAGTGAACTGTGTACATAGTGAACTCTCTAATGAAAGAGAGAAAGGGAAAGGGAAATGACTGAAGGTTAAGGTGATTCAGGAAGGGAATGGGTATGGATAAGCAATCAAATGGGAAACCAGTAAGCATGCAAACTAGCAGTTGGTGAGTATGAGCTTGCAGACATTCCTAACTCTAAGAATTTTAGTCCTCAGGGGTGTCTTGATCATTAGCATAGAAAACTAATGATTGTTATGTATGCCAGTTTAGGATGCCAATCTTGCATCTGTAGCACAAGAATGTTAATGAAACATCAGCCATGAACAAGGTCCTATGAACATGTTATGCCCGATTTGTTTTCAAAATGTTTTTGTGGGCTAACCCAGTATCAGGAGAGATTAAACTTAAAGCTGATACTTCTGGTAGGATCCAATGCTAGATTTCCATGAGCTGAACAATGGGAGGGGGCTGATCTTCCCTTTCCATGGCATCCCACAGAACACATCAGAAACCTGCTGTGAGGGCAGGATAAATCCTCTAGAGGTTGTTTGAAAGCAGCTCTCATAGTTGTGGTGTTAGGGGAAGGCAAGGAAGCTCCATCACACTGCTACCACAGTGCCAGTGCTACAGTACATTAAGCCATGCTCCTCTCCTTTTTAATTTTATTAATTTTAAAACTGCAAATAGACAAGAAGGAAGTAGGAAGGGGAAAAAAAGAAAGGGGAAAAAGCTGATATATTAATATATAACCCTAGTCCATGATTTCATAGAATATAATCATGAGATAGGGTTATATATTGAAAGCCAGTGTAGTTAGTGATTTGAGCTCTGGTCTGGAGACCAGGCTTCAATTTTCTGCTTGACCATGGAAACCCACTGGGTGATCTTGGGTGCATCACATACTCTCAACCACCACAAACCCCTGTGATAGGTTTGTCTTTGGGTTGTTATAAGGCAGAAATGACTTAAAGGCACATAACAACCACAGGGTTATATATTAATATAAATTGACTAAAACTGACAGGTTTTTTTCCCCTAGCAGTTACACTTTTTCCAAAGCTATGGAGTGCTGTCCAAGGAAGACAGATGAAATCTGTCACCTTTGAACATCCTTTTTCTCTTGTACTTTCTTCACAACCACCATTCCCATGACCATATGAAAAATGGAATCATGGCTTATCTTGTCTTTACAGTATTAAATTAATGGTATTTTTAAAAAATGGCTTGGATCTGGGGTTACTCAGAGTAGACTGGGGCAGAGAAGAATCAGTTTATGGATTTCATGTGCCCCCAAGTCCACTTGTGTGACTCAATGCCCGCCTCAATACCCTTTTAATTTGATACCATAGTTTGCCCCTGAAATTTGGCATCAATTGCTAAATGCATTATAATCAGGAAGGCAATGTATTGTAATCAATGATATAGTCAACTTCATGGAAATATATTCCCTAGTCAGTCTCATAGTTAACATCATATAAATTGAAGCCAAATAGAATCACAGAGTTGGAAGAGGATCTATGGGCCGTCACGTCCAACCCGCTGCTCAGTGCAGGATCTCCAGCTACAGCATCCCCAGCAGGTTGCTGTACAGCCTCTTTTGGAAGACATCCAGAAAAGGAGACCCCTTCACTTCTCTAGGCATTTGTTTCCATTGCCAAATCACTCTCACTGGCAAGAAGTTCCTTCTAATGTTCAATCAAAATCTACCCTCCACTAATTTAAAGCTATTAGACTGAGTTCTACCTTCTGAGGCAGCAGAGAACAAGCCTGCACCTCCTCTTTGTGGCAACCTTTGAGTTATTTAAAGATTACAATCATGCCATCCCTCAGTCGTGTTTTCACCAAGTTTAACATGCCCAGGGTCCTTCAGTCTCTGCTTATACCTTTTGTTCTTCACAGCTCCTATCATCTTCCTTGCCCTTCTTTTAACTTGCTCCAAATAATTAATTTATTATTTACATAAATTTACATTTTACTTCTATTTCTTTTTCTATTATAAGCAGTCTTGGGTCTCAGCTTTGGGAAAAGTGGGGTATAAATAAAGTGATAAGTATATAGGTACATAGATAGATAATTACATGTAATCTTTAATAGATTTTAAATAATTAGGGTGATTTTATATTTTAAGCCTAACAAATTTCATTATTGTAATTAAATCTGAATTGGTTTGGAGATGAATTAGTATTTTAATACTGATATATAATGAGTTTAATGAACTGAGTAATACTGGATGAAATAAAAATAAATTGATTGTGTGAGTGGTGAGGCATTTGGCAGCACTGTAATTTGTTAACAGTCAGAAACACAATGGAAGTTTAGAATGTTGAAAGTGGATATTTCTGCTGCTATTGTATTTGACCAACTAATACCCCTTGCAAAAAAATATAGGTTTAAAAAACAGCTTTAATCAATTTTAAAACTTAGATTACCAGACATGTGGTCCACCTGAAAGTGGATCCTAGCCACAGCAGTTACTCATTTCTGGAGAAGACCCATTCAAATCATGTTGAAAAATTCTAGCATTCTCTCCCCGCCCCCCAACATTGATATGGCGCTTAGCTAGCATAGGGTTAATTTTCCTTTGCATGTAAAATCCCTCTGGCCTCACACCTTATGTCTCAACTGTTGTTCTATGTTATTTACAATGATTGGCTATGGTATCCAGACTATGTGACCCAGGATATATCCTGGAGTCTGTCATTGGCCTTCCACAGAAGACCACACCTCTCTCTTTTTTTCCCTTTTGCAATCTTGCTTTTGCTATGCTAGCCTCTCCACCAAGAAGCTGGCGAGTTAAAAATGAAGCTGCTGTCTTCCCTAATCCTTTTGTTAGTTAGTTAGGATCTAGTTTTTCCAGTGCATATGTAATTGCAAAGTTTATCTCTTAAGTATGGAACCTGAAACTGCCTGCCTTGTTTTGCTTTCCAATTCAGTCTCATTTCAGGGAAACCGCACAGAGATTGGGACATGCTTTTTTGCAACTCTGTTAAAAGAAGGCTAATTCCTAACAGCTTTAGTTTTCATAAAATTTCCCCAAAAGTGTTAACACTGGGAAACTCTAACTCTCAACAATTCATTAGTCACGAACTTACAAAATCTGCTAAGTGTAAGCCTTGATGTAGCCATAAATGCTGAATCTAGTTCTGCTTTGTTGGCATCTAGGTGTTGAACATAGTTCTGGTGTTGCTAGCTTGGTATCATTAAATCTAGATCTAGCCCTAAGTAATGTGTGCATGTCCTTGGTATTTATATTTGACTATAGCAATCCACATTATTACTACCTCATTTAGATTTTGAGCATGCCTCAGTGCAACCAGTAAAAACATCATTAACCTGCCAGGTAATCCTAGCAAACTCTCTTTCTATTTATTCCTTTGATGTGAGATCAGAGTTATTTTAAAACAATGGGAAATTTGTTGTGGGTGGTTCTACATTAAATAAATCTGTGGCCAGTTGTGACTTATTGATAGGCAATATCCATTCTTTAGTCTTTATTTATCCTGGCCCTGACTTACAGAATGCAACCTAATCTTTGTGAGTGATTTCAAGAAGCTAATTTCCATAGTGAGAATAGACTGGGTGGAAAGGAAACATAGGCCCTTTCCGCACCAGGCAATTAGAATGGGGCAGTGCATCCTTTCACAGAGGTCATCTGCACCTTGGAGCGGACTAGGAGTGGACTACTTACCAGAGATCCACAATTCAGTCCACTCCAAAACGACCCCAAGTTGGTCCTCCAGTGTGTTTTTGAAAGATCGGAAAAAACAGGTCTTTATTTTCCTGGAACACGCCATTGCATTCCTGTCCCCTTGTACAGATTTGCAGGCTCGCACCAATGCGAGCTTGCGATCTGCGGAGGGCGGGCTTTAGATGTGGCAAGCTTCAGCAGTTGGTCAGGACCCACGACCAACTAGAAGCCGCCATTTTGGAAGCTGGAAGCTGCCATTTTGGAAGCTGGAAGCTGCCATTTTGGAAGCCAGAGCAGTGCAGATCTACAGACCTCGCACTGCTCCGATTCTCCCTGGACCAAGGAGGAGCCCTGCAGAAGGTCTTCAGGGACAGTTCGCGTTGTTTCAGACTCCCAGAAGAAGCGGTAGGTAACGGCACGGAGCGATTCCCTCTCCTCGTGCGGAAAGGGCCATAGTTTTGGGAAGTTAAAAAACTGGATCACAGGGATCCAATTATATTTTCTAATTTATTCCATACTATCTACATATGGAACACAAAGTACACCCTAATATAGTTATTAGTGTCTATTTTCCTATTTTTGAAGGGAGAGAACTTTTTATAGTGAATTACTTTTAATTTTCATTATTATGTATACCTCTACTGGACTAAGTCTGCTATATAAATTTCCCTGAATAATTGATACTTTTAAATTTATGTAATCCAAGGATGTAGACAAGATCTTTGGAGAGATGAGAATTATCATTTTCTACCTATGAATTCACTGCACAATTGTTGTTGCTGTTATTTTTACAGAAAAATGTTAGTGGTTAATACTTACAGAATACTTTTATAAGCTATCATGGGCAAGATTTTCAGTAGAAAAGAATAGTCTTTTGAATGGAAACAATATGAAAAAATGTTTTTCAGCCACTTTCCAATGCAGCTCATACCATTTCAGTAAACACCAAAGGAGTAAAACTGAGTCTATTTGCATGTATCAATCTTCCTTAGTCTTGGCAATGGTTTGAGCCACATTGTTGTAGAAATATATAGTGTTTTCTTGTACGGGAGGATTATTCGCCTGCAATTTAACTTGGCATCGGATATGTTGGCTCAGCCTCTATGGATTTTCTGTCCCCAAAGTGTCAAATATCTGTAGTCTTCTTACTCCAAGGGTGCTCACTGGTGTGAGATTTATCTCAGCAAATATAATAGCTATGCTGGGTCAAACCCAATTTGCTTTTCAGCTAACTTCCTTAACATTCTGACTTTAGCTATGTCCTTGAAAACAGCCAGCTGGGAATCTGATGAAACTGCAAAGGTTGTAGAGTTCTTCAAAGTGAATGAACTTGAAAGGTACATTTGGAAGATAGGGTCATGGGGCCACTCTGGATGACTTGGTGTCTTCATTTGGGTGAACTCCGCATGCTTATAAGTGTGTTGTGTTGTTTAAGGTTGATTAGATATGATTAGGACTGACTCCTTTTCCTAGGACACAGAGTGTATAACTTTATAAGCAATGCAACAGGCAAAAACCAACAGAGGATGATTCCCTCCTAGTTGTATCTCTATGTGCTATTTAAGGGAAGGAGAATTTATTAAAAACAAATATACAATTATCCTGAACTTTGCTGGAATCCTGTTGGTTAGTGCCAAGTAGAGTAAACCCCTTGAATCAACTGGTGAATGGTGAATTAACACATAGGTAGATCCAACTGTTTCAATGGTTTACTCTTGTTAGGAATAACAATTGGATTTACATTTATACATTCCCATTGCATTAATGCAAGTTGAAACAGTATAGACTTCTTCCACTTATATGAAAGGTTAGGGACTTGGACCACTGTCAGAAAATGGAATTGGTTGAAAAGTGGAACCCATGTACTGTACTGTCAAGAGCATGAAGGACTTATGGAGCCTTACTTTGGAATGACTGCTGCTTGCAAAGTCTTTCAGCTGGCTTGGCACTTTTTTCCCCTCTCTGAGCTTGCTTGCACATGCAAGCAGTCCCAAACAAGCCACCATAGGCAAGATAGAGTGGAATCCTTGTTGAATTAATGGAACTTGTAATTGGAGGCATCAAAAAAGTGAGTCATCAGATAATGGGGTGTTAAGAGGTGGGGGCTTCCTTATGTGATTTCACATAACTATATAGTTGTCTGCAGAAAGAACTGTAATACAACTAAGTTGAAGAGAAGAACTATATATTAGCAAAAATGTTGGAATTGTCATATAAAAGGGCATGCTGTGCCACTGCCCTGCTCCATAAAATCTAACCCTACATACCTAATGTTGGTACTGTTTGGTTCCCTGTCCCTGTTCAATGCTGGCTTCCACTGATGAAGTGAACAATCCCCAGCATAATGATATCACTCCAGGTTTCCTATCTGGGTATCTGGGAAAGCTAGAGCTATTGGCCTGTTGACTTGAACTGGTAAGGAACTAGAGAACAATAAAACCTTCATCTTTCAAATATCTGAAGAGTCTATATGTTCTTGCTCTTGAGAGCTCCTAACCTCTGAACACACCAGTTTCCCTTTTAATTGGCGATGCTGAGTGCAAAGACAGAGTCTTCTGCATGCAAAGCATATATTGAATTATTGCTGCTTGCTTCCCTTAATGTTTAGTTCTGACCTAAGCAGTACTGTTTATTCCCTACTCCCCTCTTGATGGAATGCCAGGTTCTGGCGGCTTTCCAAATCTTGTGTCTGAGCATTCTTTAAAAGCAGCCTCTCACTTTTTTGAAAAAGTGGGGATAGCTTCAGTTTGCCATGGATGCAGCATGAGGAAGCTGGAGTTATATAACTTTTTACAGGGCTAATGTGTGTGTGTGTGCATGCATGTATGGGTGAGATTCGTGCAGGTAATGTATATAGCAAGATACATATACATTACTGAAAGTGAGGAGGGGGAGCCCTACCACTCTTGAATGAAGGCATAAATTAGGATGATTAAATTCTTCAGGGAAAGAGAGATTAACAATAAGGAAGAGGTATTGATCATTTAAGAAGCAGAATCCCCATAGTAAAGCTTTAATATTTTATAAAGCTGGCATGAAAGCTAAAAGATGTTAACAGCTGGTGAGCCTTGTGAGACTTCAGAGCTGGACTAAAAGTCTGACTGAGATAATACCTTTTCTTTAAATCAATGTAAAAGTAATTATATTCTCCTTAACTACATTTTAAAAAAACCTACCAAGATTCAGAGAAGGCAGATCACATCTGCCCTGCTGCAAAGCAGGAGGATGAGATAAGATGTTAGTCTACCTTCCCCTTAATTACTTGGTTCAGTCTTTTTCTGAGAAGGTGCTGGGGCTGAACAGGAAGTTTACAGTCATATAATTACCCAGTAACAATTCTGTAAACTTTTAGTTTGCCTTTAAAAAGACTAGGTTCTTCCAAGAGTAGGTGTATGAATACACTGAATTAGTGCTATAATCAGCTGTTGAACTGGTTGCATCCCAATACAGGTTCAAGTTCATGTTTACCCATGGCCAAGACATGTCATGATTCTAAAGTGACCTCATACATCAAAACAGGGCTAGGGAAGACTGCAGCTCCCTTTAGAACCAGTAAGCATAAGAGCTGTTGTCTAAGAATGTCATTTTCTATTACTGCGTTAAAAAAAACAAAAACTATACAGAAGTCACTACTTTCCACAGAAATCACTGTAGAAAGTTGTATTGACCCAGCTGTTGGAGCTAGTTGCATCACAATGCAGGTTCAAATCTGTGTTTACCCATGGCCAAGACATGTTGTGATTCATGAAATTATATGTCTGCGTAGCTATATAAATATGTGTGGCCAATACAATGTCAAGCATCTTTGCAGAAATTTACATATTGAACAGATCTGCATGTGTCAGCCGCACAATTTTTATAATGTCTATTTTGTATTCCTGGCATCTAAATTAGAAGGTCATCTATCTCTTTTTAGCAAATATTGGAAGTTTCCCTGACATTTTGAAAAATGGAAGTTTCTTCCTCTGCCTGGAAGAAATGTCTAGATAGGAATTTTCTAGATAGGAAAGTTATCTTGTTACCCAAAAAGGGGGTGATGCGGAGCCCGCCTGCGATGCCAGTGCCTCCATGGAAGGGTGGCAAATTATATCTTGAAAAAGGAGGCTGGTGTGAGAGGGGTTACAGGATCTTTCTACCTTTGTACCTCTACCAGTATTAATGCAAGGACACCAGTTGGAAATTAAAATAATGTTTTATTGGGGGAAAATGTTAGATTCAAGTGGTCTCACAACCACACAAGGCTAACGAAAGGAAAGGAAAGGAAGGAACTTTGGATAGCAAGGGGTTGAGATGAAGTGGGTGATATTTACCTATCCCAAAGAGAAGAAACAAAGTGATATGGCTCAGATAAAGGTCTGAGAGTAGCACAAGAATGGGAATCTGAGCAGCAGAGTGACAGATTATGTCCAGTGTACTGTGAACTGTCTGGTTTGGAACCAGGTTTAAATATGTGTTTTCTGCCCTGAAGGGGAAGATGTTAATGGATCTCTGGCAGAGAAAACAATGATCTGGAATGGGCTAATCATCTTAGTATTAGCAAGGCATTCATGGGAATTGTGATAGCTTCTTAACGTTTGGACAGGTAAAGAAACAAATGAGTATTTTGGCGGGCAGAAGAAACAGGTTGATGACCATCAGCTGTTCTATTGAGACAATTTCTGTGCTATTGTATCTGAAGGTTGAGTTATTAACAGGATTATTGCAAGCTCATCAACACCGGAGTTTCCCTACTAATCCCTTAAATTTATGACCTGGTCATGCCCTGAGGTCCCTCCTGATCTACTTGCACATGTTCAGCCAGTCCTCTTTGCCAGCATGGCTTTTCAGTCATAAGTAATGTTCATATCATGGAGTGGGGGTGTACTGCATGGTAACAGGAATTTTTCACAGTGTGTCAGATCCTCCAGTACCTATTTGTAGAAAGGAAATAAAATGACTTTTTCATTTGTGTGCTGTGAAGACAAATAAGATACACCTTATGGAGTATATTCAAAGTACTGTAATCCTTCATAGCAAGAATAACATAAAAAGTATTCCTTGGGCAATTGGAGTTGTTGGAGGACACCGAAGAAAGCCTTCTATGCTTTGGACCCCAGTTATGTGCCCTTCTCTTAGGCTTCCAGGTTTCATGACAGCCTGTGCAGCTGTCATTCCAGCTGTTTACAAAAGACCTTTGGCCCTGTTTGGTTTAACCCAGATCCACAAATGTGCATGGTTTTAAATTGTTGTAAAGTATTCTAATTGATAGGTTGTTGTGGGTTTTCCGGGTTTTGAGGCCGTGCTGTATTAGTATTTTCTCCTGACGCTTTGTCTGCATCTGTGGCTGGCATCTTCAGAGGATATTCTAATTGAGTTTAATCTCTTCTCTTTTCACTTGTTAAATTGTTTAATATATTTGTAACATTCTAAAATCATTTTTACAATTTATATTGTTATAAAATAATCATAACTGCAGATGTACCCCATCTCCTAAAGTACTTCCAGTGACATACGCCTATTCTTTCTTGTGGCTACAGCTGACCCATATAATGCCTGAAGACATCATAACTCATAATTGCCTGGCAGAGGAGTGTGTTCTGGGGGTGCTAGAAAAATTCTTCCTGTTTGTGTGTGTGTGCGCACGCACGCGCACACAATTGAGAGAAGAAGAAAGAAACACCACAGCTTCACTTTGTTCCTTTTGGCTGAGGATGTCAAATGCAGGTTTTCTGTTTATTAGGAATGTGCCACTGAAATGGGTAGTTCAACATCCCTTACTTTACTGAAAACATTCTGATAATTCGCACTGAAAAGTCCCCTTCAGTAGTTGCTGATGCTATTTGTATTTCAAACTGTTTTCCACAATTCTGTCAAGATCAATGGCTTTTTGGTTACATCAACTGAGGGTCCTGAATCCTTTATCTTGGCTATGCTGGCCTATGACATGACGTATGTTAAGCCTTCAGCTGTAACGTGTAACGCCTCAGCTCAGTGCACACCATTTCTGATAAGAAACCAACATGGCTGGCTGGAATTTCACAAAGGAAGAATTGCATTCAGAAGCAGTTTGGGAAGCAGCATTTAGAGAAGAGAGCTCAGGCTCAGAGAGAGTTGTTAAAGCTTGCAGAGTTCGCTTACAGAGTTCTCAAATAATTGGCACCATTTTATCTGTGAATAATATTACCTGGTACATCTGCAGTGTGTGTGCGCGTGCGTGTGTGCTCGCACGTGCACATGTGTGTATTCTGTGACTTTGTGAAATGTTTCTCAGAAAATGGCCTTTGTGTGACCTTTTTTTTGCCAAATAATCCAATTTATGTGCCAGTTCATCTTTGATGAATGTGGCAGTTTCTACTATGGCCATTTCCGCACAACACTCTTACAGCGCTATTATTCCACTTTCAACATCCTATGGAATCCTGGGGTTTGCAGTTTATGGAGGGGCCCGCCAGCCCGTCCCTAAACTGGAAACCCCAGGGTTCCATAGGATGTTGAAAGTGGAATAATAGCGCAGTAAGAGTATCATGCGGAAATGGCTTATGTTTTCATAGTCTTTCAAATCAATGGCAGTCTGTGGGATAAGCGTGTCTTAGGAAGCCCTTAAGGAAAATCCTGGTGGTGCTGGGATATTTACAGCTTAGAAATGCAGTACATCTAAATCAAGGTTTTAAAATCAAATAAGTTACAGGCCAGTAGGCTGGCCTTGGTATCCATTTCCATTAGAGGGCTAGTGAAGACTAGTGGGAATGAAATGTGAAGATGTGTGCTTTTGTTTTGTTTTTGCTGTAAGTAATACCTTTCTGCTAAAAGAAAGATTGCAACATGAGAAAATTAGAATTGAAGGAATCAGTAAACACCATTTGTGAATCAATATTAAATTGTGCTCTGGTACGCTATTTACAAGGCAATGATGGCAGATAAAAGCTGCATCATGTCCAAATCCTATCAAAACATCTGTCAGACCCACAGTCCATCCAAGCCAGTAGAGAAAAAAAAAACTTGTAAAGTAAAGGATGCTGCTCACTCAAAACACCAAACTGCAAAGGAAAAAGAAAGTTACAACACAGAAATTAAAAGGTATTACAAAGACAATGACTATTATTTCCTTTCACGCAAAATGAGAATGAAAACACTGAAATAAGTGTAACAAAACCCACACAACTTAGCACTGGAAATAAGAAAAAGCAAAATCATTTCATTGAATACATTTCAGCCAAAAGGTGTACATCCGCCACATTCCATAAAAAAGGAAGTTGGCTTTTGGTTATCTTCACCATGGATGTTTGTTGGTGTGCATCTGGGGAGATGTAGGGTATGTTTGAGGCTTTCGGTGGGTTCCAAAAGAAATTTACCTCCCAAGACTGCAAAAGCTGCATACTCCTGATCTACAGCAATAATTGGTGTACTGCTGTAGGTGCCAAGAAGTCAAGCTCTCTGTTTTTATAACAGCCCTTTAGATGCTGCTTTAAAAAACAACCAGAAGGGTGCTTGGGCTTGTGCTTCCTACCGTTCTTCAAGATTCCCTTGCAGCCCTATGATATGCACTTCTCCATCATATCTCTGTGGGTTGTGTACTCAGCTGAAAGGACAGCCTAGTATCTGCACTGCTTTGCTTACTCAGCCTGTCTATATGGATCCATTCATTTTAAGGTTGCAGGAAAGATTTATGTTCTTCTACCTGTCTTCTTATTTGTTTATCCCAAGTCCCATATGCACTTGATTTCATCAGATACATTTCCTGCAAAAGTCTCCTGCAACAACCCAAGGGTCCCAGTTTCCTTAGAGCCTATCTACAGTGGCTGGAGCCTACATAAGTATTGCTTTATCAGGTTGTCATATTATGGGTCTATTATAGTTGTGGAACTACTAACTAGATTCAGGCCCAAGTCTCTTTAATCAGAGGCCATGCTTCAGTAGTCAGATTAGTAGGGAAAGGAAACATCCCGCCTTACCTTATGTGACAGGTCTTTGCCTCACTGCTTTTAGAAGATTCCAGAAATATCATGATGGGCTAAGATTGTGAGAAGGATTCAGTGATGAAGCTTTTACACTTTATTCTTTCTACCCACTAGGGTTGCCAAATCTGAACTATCCCAGCTCTGAGATTTCAATGCTAGAGTCTGAGAACTAGAGACAAACCTTTCTGATGTTGCAAGACACAGGCCAAAGATATGTCCTTAAGAATGGTACCATGAGCATCAAGCACAATTGCCCAGAGTATACCACTCAAATTGAAAACACACAGTCTAAGAAATTAGGATAATCTATATGCACACACTTTTCAAGGTAGTGCTCTCACGCTGAGATTTCTCCCCATCACTGGCAGGAAGGCCCAGGCTCTGATTTTCAGGCTGAGACTTGCAAACCCCACCACTCACAATCCGAAAGCTCAGCTGGTATACTTATGAAAACTGTTGATCTGACTATTTACATTTTTTTAATATGGATAACATAGAGTTTTGCTTTACTATCTTTTCATCACTTTTATCATCTGTTCCCTAGGTTTCTGTCTGTTATTTTTACTTCTCTGTTTAAACATTATGAGAGTGATCTTCCTTCCTTCCTTCCTTCCTTCCTTCCTTCCCTTCCTTCCTTCCTTCCTTCCTTCCTTCCTTCCTTCCTTCTTTCCTTCCTTCCTTCTTTTTCTTTCTTTCTTATTATGTGACTCCATCTATCTACCACATATATTAAACACATGAAATGGGTCAGTGGAACTGAGGATCCATAATCTCACATGCAAGAGGGCACCGACTGTAGCCTGCACCTCCAAAATGGTCATGGTTTCTCTCAATCCCATATCAAATGTCCAAATGGCATGGATATTTTCGGGGAGATTCCTATGTACGTAGGGTTCCAGGTTGTCAGATCATGGTTTCCAACTCCCAAGGAGGCTTGTGTGCAAACAAAGTATGGCTGAGATTCTGTATTGGGGCTGAGTACTGTAAATATCCTCATCTGGAGTTATGGACTAATAGTGTTTTGCAGCCTTTGTGCTGAATAGCAACACCACACAATTGAAAGCACACCAAAGTCTGCACATCTATTATCATAGAATCATAGAAATGTAGAGTTGGAAGAGACCACACAGGCCATCCAGTCCAACCCCCTGCCATGCAGGAACACCCTCAAAGCACTCCTGACAGATGGCCATCAAGCCTCTGCTTAAAAACCTCCAAGGAAGGAGACTCTACTACACTCCGAGGCAGCATATTCCACTGCCGGACAACCCTGACTGTCAGGAAGTTCTTCCTGAGGTTCAGGTGGAATCTCCTTCCCTGCAGCTTGAATCCATTGCTCCTTGTCCTGGTCTCTAAAGCAGCAGAAAACAAGCCCTCTCCTTCCTCTACATGGCATCCCTTCAAATATTTAAACATGGCTATCATATCCCCTCTCAACCTTCTCTTCTGGAGACTAAACATACCCAGCTTTCTAAGTCTATCCTCATAGGGCATGGCTTCCAGGCCTCTCACCATTTTGGTCACCCTCCTCTGGACTTGCTCCAGCTTGCCAATATCCTTCTTGAATTGGGGTGCCCAGAACTGGACACAGTATTCAAGATAAGGTCTAACCAAAGCATCTATACATCTATTCACAAGTATATTTCATATGCAGGTGCATTGCATATGCATCACATGTATAATAGCACTGCATACACAAGTCCTCTTCAACAACTTTGAATTGAATATAGACATTTTGCCTCAAACAAAAATGCTTGGTCGCTTCCATAGGGGAACTTATGTATGTGTAAGACACGAATTAGATTCCAGTGTCTCCCCACTGTGTACATCCATTTCTCATGTATGTCTATTGGTAGTGAGGATAAGAAGAAAGCCAGTATGGTGCTGTGGTCAGAGGGATGGACTAGGAATTGGGATATTCATGTTCTCTCTAATAAGTGAATCCTAGAATCTTAGAAGAAACCATTGGGGCCAAGTCCAACTCTCGGCCATGCAGAAATACACAGCTAAAGTACTCCTTAAAGATGCTCATCCAATCTCTGGTTACAGGCCTCTAAAGAGATAGTCCACCTTTCTCTGAGGCAATCTATTCCACTGTCAAAAGCTCTTATAGAAAAAAAAAGTCCTCCCTATCTCAGATCTTTTTTTCTTGTAATTTGAATCCCATGATTTGTGTTCTAGTCTCTGGAGCTGCAGAAAACAAACTTACTTACTCCAAACTGTGAAAGCCATTTTGAATTCTATTCCTGTCCTCTGGATATTAGTTAATCCCTCCTCCATTTGGTGTCATCTCCAAATGTGGTAAGCATGGCTTCTATTCCATCATCTAAGTCATTTATAAAGACATTAAACAACACCAGTCCAGGACATGAACCCTGAGTCATGAAACTCACTGGATGACCTTGGACTGATCACTTTCTCTTAGGTTGCCTTGCCATATAGTGTTGTTGTGAGGATGAAGTAGAGAAGAAAAGTATGAGCTAACATGGGATATAAACTTTAGCTAACTACAAATACTAAATTAAAATATTGGATTAGACCTCTTTCCTACATCATGGAGGTCTGATAAAAACATTGTCTTTAATAAAATGAAAAAAATATTCATGTAACAATGTTCTATGTCTTCTTTTGGCTGCCAGAATTCACTCCTCCCCCATGCCACAATCCCTAGTCCCCTCAAAACCCACCTGTATAATGCTGTGTTCCCCTCCATCGCTTCTTAGTTACCAGTGGAGAATAGAAGGCAGTGGAGAATTTTCTGCCAATGTAGCCAGATGCCCAACAACCAGGGCATCTTCTGTGACCTTGCGGGATAGTTCAGAGATTTCATAGGATGTCATTGTTATATATCTGATTATAGGGAATATAGCGTCTTCCACTCTGACTCTCCAATGGCCACTAAATGGGCATGGAGGAGCTTATAGGAGTAAGTGCTGCGGGAGGGGAGAGTGGAAGTGGGTGTAATTCCATAAAAGAGGAATTTAACACTATGGCCATTTCCACACGGGGTTTTTAAAACAGGGCAGAGCATCCTCCAGGGAGGATGTCTGCACCTGGGAGCGGACTGGGTCGGACCTACTTAATGTAGATCCACACCTCAGCCTGCTCCGGAATGACCCCAAGTGGTCGTCCAGCATGCTTTTGAAAAACCGCTAAAAACAGGTCTTTCAAAAGCACGGAGCGCGCCACTGCGAGCCTGCTCCCTTATGTAGATTTGCAGGCTCGCCCCAATGCTGGGGGCAGGCTTTAGGCTGGCGAGCTTCAGTGGTTGGTCGAGACCCTTGACCAACCAGAAGCCACCATTTGAGATGCCAGAGCAGTGTGTATCGATGAGCACACACTACTCTGGAGCGGCATGGATCAGACCGGGGAGCCAAGTCCAGTACCGCGTGGAAATGGCCTATGTCTTCCCATCTAGGATTTTGGCAATAGTTTTTTTTATGAACCTTTCTGTATCCATATTTAGCTTTACAGACGATTATTTCATGGATTTGTGCTTTAATGATTACTTTATTAATCCCTGTCATGAAATACTGGGAAAATCCATTCAATTTTTTTTCTCTGTCTTCAAAGACTGTGGTTGTCAAGGTCAGAGACCTGGGCGGTGAGCCAGCCCAGAGAAGGGAGTGTGAGAGCCAGCAAAGTTCAGCCGGGAGGAGACAACCAAGCACTTCACACAAGGGAGTTCATTTACCAGAGCGTCAAGCAAAAGCCGTAGTCAGAGTTCCAAAAGCCAAGGGTCAAGAGAACCGGGTGCTGGGAGCATGGAACAGGTAAGAGGAGGGCTTGAAAAAAGTTTGCTACAAGCAAAGGAAAGCTTTCAGGCAGCCAGTTATATAGCCCAAGACACAGGTGTGGCTAGTCACTGCTTCTTGAACTTAATCAAGGAAGCCTCCCTTTGCTCAGCTTTCTTGAGTCTCCACCTTGTTTGTGGGCGGATTGGCACAGGCTCCAAGCCATCTTCAGAATTGGATCCCTGTTGCCCTAAAGGAGCAGGCAGAGGAATGTCCAAGCCTGCTTGGTCCATGGCAGCAGAGGGAGCTCTTGAGCTGCAGGACTCATCTCCAGCCAGAGCCACAGGGACCAACAGCTGCTGCTCGTCATCAGCAGCTCTGACAAGGGCTTCAGTTATCACAGTGGTGTCCCCAACCCAGAATAAGGAGAATTAATTTTGGTAAAAGGCATGCATTTAACAGCATTTTGTTCAAGGAGCTGTTGCCACAAATGTGACATTCCTTCACAAGTTAAAAATCTGGTGTATTGAGGGTTGGTTTCTGGTAATATAATAAGGAACCGAGGTATTGCCAAAAATGAGGACAACTTGACAGTCCTATGCCATGATTATAGAAAGACTGATGGGGTCACTTTCCACATTGTATATTTGTGACACAGGAATACTTCTGCAAATCATTCATGTATTTAGAAGTAATGTATGGGAAGGTTTCATGACAATAACAAAACAGCAGCTCAAATTTTTCCTCCTTCACAGTAAAAAAATATGTGAATGCTTAGAAATTGTGTGAAATATAATGTGTGAAAAATGGAGCTTAGTATTTCAAAATGTGGATTTCTGCTCACACTTGGTAGGAATCTTCAAACATATGCTGGTCTCAAGTGAGTTTTAAGGGACCAAATTTAGATGTGAGCCAGCATGGTGTAGTGGTTTGCGCATTGGTTTCTGACTCTTGAGACCACGGTTCGAATCCCTGCTCTGCCATGGAAACTCACCAGGTGACCTTGAGTAAGTCATATTCTCTCATCCTCAGAGAAGGGCAAAGGCAAAACTGCTTCTGAACAAATATTACCAAGAAAACCTAGGGTCACCTTAGGGTAACCTTAAATCAGAAACAACTTGAAGGGATGCAAGAACAACAGCGATTCAAGATTAATAGTCAAGATTAATATTCAAGATTAATAGTCTTTTTGTGAAATGAATTGCACAATGTTTATTTCTTTGTTGAAATCTGTTTCTGTGCTAGTCAATTGCCTCCAGAGGACCACTCCCAATTCTATGGCATATCTCTGAGAATTTAAGCAGCAAATAGCAGCAAGGAGCATGAACTATCCCTTCAGCTTAGTTAGCTCTTTCTTAGAGCAGATAACATTTCTGAACAATAATTAGATGGAAAAGTGTCACATTCAATGTGACACTTTCACATACAAGAGTGACTTGTGTGAACATTGATACAACACTATGGCTCAGTTCTCTCTGCCATACTGGTCACAAGTAGCTTAGAACCTAAACTTTGTTTGTGAAATGCTGCTGCAGAGGCTGCAGACTATAGCAGAAGACCCTACTCAGGAAATGGGGTTTGTTGTTATGTATCTTCAAATTGACTCTGACTCATAGCAATCCTATCATAGGATTTCTTTACAAAGTGCATTCAGAGGAATCTTGCAATTGACTTCTAGAGCAAAGACAGTATGACTTGTCCAAAGTCACCTATGGTTAAGTGGAGAGTTCAAAGACTCAAACCATTACACCACACTTGCTTCTTTCAGAAAGGGGATGTTTAAACCTTTTGCCTTGGCGTTGCTTGACATTTTTTAAAAATCTACTTCTACCTAGTTATTGGCCTACAAAGAGCCTGAGCTAGATTAGAATGACAGTTACACAGAATGAGGTAGCCATTTTTATAACTTTATCGTGGTTGTGTTTTTACTGCCTGGAAGTGAAGGGGCACATATGAGATATTCTGCCTTCAAATATAAAGACACTTTGCCAGACTTTGGATAATATGCACCTTGATTTAATGTAAGGGATAGTGCTAATGGATGGTGGGTTGTGGTAGCCATTTGGTGGTCTACCTCAGGCAGCAAAATGATGTAGACAGACCCTGACACTTTACATTCTCTATAACTGCATTTTTTTAAAAAAAAAATGTCAGAAGTAAAGTACATGTGGCTGTTTAGTTCTTGGGGTGAAATTAGCAGAGGTGTATCTAGGGTGAGGCAAGTGGGATACGTGCCCTGGTTGCCAATGCCAGGGGATGCAAAAAGTTGTGCTCTCCCAGCCCTGTTCCTCAGGACAGCTGGCCCAGCAGTGCACTCTGAAAGAAGCAGCATTCCCTGCTGTCATTGCTGCTGCCTTCACTGGGGTCGTTCCTGGCCAATAGCAGCAGTGGCAGGAGGAGGGGGTTACCCCTCCACCCGGGCTTGGTCTGCCACCACTGTCCTTGCGAGGGTCTTCCTCAGCCCAGGGCAGTGGTGGCAGAAGAGGCAGCCCCTCCACCTGGACCTGGCCTGACACCACCACTGCCGCCCTCACCATGGTGTTCCTCAGCCCAGGGTGGTGATGGTGGCGGGAAAGGCAGCCCCTAGATGTGCAACTCCCACACTTGCCCTAGGCAACTCCCACTCTTCCCCTAGGCACCACTGGAAATTAGGGGATTTGGATGGTTCTTTACACACACACACACAAACATATCAGTATCAGACTAGTTAGAGAGAAGGGTGCGAGGTTCACCATTTCTTCCCAATGGATATCTATTTTCTAGGTGGAAGACATTTAAAAAAAAACCAGGGTTTGAAATGTTTGGCTTATTTTCATGTTTATCAACTCAACAAGAACCAGACTTCATATGTAATGACAAAAATCTATATTTCTTCATGAAGACTGTTACCCTGATCCCTGGGGGTCCCAGGAGGGACACCTAAATAACCAAACAACAAACACAACTTTGGGGGAAATTAGCTAGAGCACTCACTAAAGCTAGTGAGAGGCAGGGTAACTTAGCAGGATCTTGCAACCCAGCATCTACAGGGTCAGGTCAGTCAAGCAGCCAGATGGGATGAAATAATAAAAATGATGTTTATTAAGTACAGACAGATATTAAAGACATCACAGTCACACAGATAACTAAGGAATCAGAGACTGACTTAGCAGTAGGGATTTTTCAGAGGAAAATGGGTGATACGACACCTGTCTCGTAGTCCTGAGAGCGAAGTTGGGGTGCAATGAAGAAGCTCAGCGTGATTAGCTGAGGGGAGCTCGCCGGGCAAAGCAGCAGCAAGGTGGTCTAGAACTCGGGAGCGATCCAAGCGGTCTGGGTTTGAGCAGTCTCAGCTACTGGAGCTGAGGGGAAGGCTCGCCAAGCAGAGCAGCGGGAAGGCTGGATGGAACTCAGGAGTGATCTGAGGAAGGTCTCAGAATCAGGGGTTTTTATAGGGCGAATTGTGACTGCAGGCCATACCTTACTCGGTGAAAACAATGCGTTTTGGGCGCAGGACAAAGCTTTGGAAAGGTCAGAATTTAGCATGATTGAATTAGAGCCAAATTAACAATAGTGTAGCCAGTATGCAAATGCGGAGCGCTTAGTACAGCTTTGTCAGGTTACCTGCTTGGGGTAGGGAGCCTTTGTTAGTATCGCGCATATGCAATGAGGTGTTTGCTGGAGAGGTCCCTGAAGTGACGAACCGGCTTTATCTGGCCTGCCTGGGTGGAGAATAGAATGTCTAGCACTTATCGCCCGTGCCTGTTTACATGCTTGTCCGGAAGTGTCACAAACACGTGGAGCGGGGTGGTAGAGCCGAATTGTTTGATATCAAAGTGATATCGAGTGCTATCTCCGGGTAGGCCTGGACCACAGTAACAAGACACTGTAGTTAATACAGTTGGGTATGCTCAATCATTTTAGGACAAGTTGTGTTGGGACAGCCCAGCCCTATTTCATTATTCATTAATTAAGCTATATTTATCTAGGAAAAAACACCTTTAAAACATCATACTGCAAGAGCACCAGCCCCCAATAGCTGATGGCATCCATGTCAGTGGAATCCACTCTGGATTTCAATCTGAACTATAAAGAAGCTATTCACAGTGTTGAATCCTACCCCATCGAGTATCAGCACTTTGCTTAGTTCCTTTAACATTCAGACTAAAATCCAGAGTGAATTAACTGCTTCACTGACATAAAGCCATCATCTTTCTGTGGCCTTAGCAATTTAACACCTGCTCACATTTATATGTGTAAACATTTATAAATGTTGCAGTGGATTATTTTTATTCAGAGTGTCAGCCAGGAAGTCAGCAATTTTTTTCATGCTGTTCCATCCCTTTCCCTTCTAGAGATTCCCCCTGTCTCAATCAAAAGCTTTTCCATTCCCCTGGACAGTATATAGCCAACATTCCATGGTTACTGATTATGATTAGTCGTTGTTGACCTGTTTTCCCCACTCTCTGTTCATTTTTTTAAAACTTAGCAATTCTGGAAACTTTGAGTTTTCCCCAAGGTCCTTTCCACACTACATTGTTACAGTGCTTTTATTCCACGTTCAACTTCCTATGAAATCCCGGGGTTTGCAGTTTAGGGAGGGCATTTAGAATTCTCAGCCAGAGAGCTCTTTGGCCTCAGTAAACTACAAACCCCAGAATTCCACAGGATGTTGAAAGTGGAATAATAGCACTATGACAGTGTAATACAGAAATGGCCATTGATTTGAAGAGGTCTGCTCTAAGTATGACTAAGGCTGGATCCAACCTATAGATAAAAAAAAATAAAATGAAATGAAAATGTTCTACCCTGAGTGCAAAAGTATAATTAATTCAGGTTGGCTTCTACATCTTTTAAGTGTTTTCAGACTTAGTTTGAATTAGTGAACTTTACACTAAAAGCAGAAGACCTCTTTTCACAGTTACATTCTGTTTTTAGCAGCAGTATAAGATAGCAAGTTCTCAAAGACGGCCCCAGAGAAATGTCATTTGATAGCCATAAAACATCAACACAGTCCTTGAAGGCTTTCCAGTGCTGCAAGAGCTGGAAATGTGACTTGCAATTTTGGATACAATTGCTTCTGCCCAAGTTCCAGAGCATTAACCAGCATGCTTGGCATTACTGTGTCAATTATGTGTCAAGAAGCCCAAATGTCACATGAAATCCTTTTTCTCTTGTTACTGTTGTGCAAATGTTATTTCAGCCATTTTGACTTGTGCCACCACTGCTGACATTTTCCTTTTCAGCCCAGCGCAGCTCCTGCTTTAACAAATTCAACCCATTTCTTGGTCAAAATATTTCATAGGAAGCTGGAAATCAATTTCCTTGTTTTGCCCAGAGGTTTTGTAAATACCAAAAGCTTGACATTCTGTCCTTGTCATGAAAAACGTAACAAAAATGACGGAACTCTTCTTGGTTCATGGCACTCACAGCAAAAGAAACAACTTGTACAAACCACTTCAACCATTTCTTCTTTGAGACTAGGAGCCAAGTACTCGGGAGACTTCTTGTCATATTATATTTTTACACATAGGGTGATTCTTGTGAGGTACAAGTCTTGCCTCTGTGAAGAATACATATGTCAGAAGTGTGTGAAGTGTGAGATTCTGGAAGTGACTCTTCAGTGCGTTGTGTCTGGGAATATATTCATTCATCCTAATTTATAATTTAATAAAATAAAATTAAGACAATGACCATTCCAGAAATGACAAAATCAAGACCAAAACAAGCAGCAAAAATTATAAAGCAGACAGAGTCAACTGATCATAAGAGGTGAACAGAAAGGTTTTGACCTGGTATTGTAACAATTGCTCAACCCTGGTACAACATATAGTCTTGCCAGGTTCTGTGCAGCAGTACTTAAAATTTGCCAGATGATGACCTGTGCCACAGATTAGACTTAATGAACTTCTAGTTTGTTATATTGGAGTATTTGGTAAACTGATGGTGTTTCACATATTATCCTCAATGCTTCCCTATACCCATCTAATGCTCCCAGCTTCACACACACACACACACACACTGCTATATTTTAAAACTGATTATACCCCACCCTCCTTAATCTGGTCTACAACCATAACGAAACAATTGCTATGTTGGCACAAGTCACATTTCAATGGGGAAAACTGTTCCAGAGGATGGGCACCATACACAAGAAGATTCTCTGCCTTCTTGATGCATACTGAAACCAAGATACCTTTATGAGAGTCTCCTTGATGATCTCAGATGTGGAAACAGAGATCTTGCAGATATTTGAGTTCCAAATCATTAGAACTTTAAAGGTAAGGACCAGCACTTTGAACAGGACTCAGAATCAAATAATGTTCATAGCAAGCACATCTCCTTCAGAATCAGTGTAATATGATTCCTCTGTCATGTTCTATGCTCACTGAAGCTTCTGCATTGTCTCCAAGTGTAGCCCTCTGGATAACAGATTGTAGTAATCCAGTTGAGAACAGCATAAAACACTGTGGCCAAATTATCTCTGTCTAGGAATGGTCATATATGATGAATGAGCAGGAGCTAGGAAAAGTACTTCTAGAGACTGAAACCACCTGTGATGCAAGTGACCATATTGGATCAAGAATAATGCTCAAGCTGTGCAATGGCTTTTTCAAAAAGAGTGCAATCATATTTAAGACAGACTGTACATCCAGTTCCTGTAGAGTAGAAAATCATGCATAGAACACAGGCAGGTGTTTTATATGGGTTCATACTGTTGATCTCTCTACTTCAGTACTAGTGACCTTGATGAGTCATTTCCCAGAAATCTGGGCAGGATTTTTTTCCCCATCACTGAGTAGAGCTGCTAAAGACCTTCTGCTTATAAGAGAACTGCTGTGTCTGACAAAGGTTCATCTAGTTAAATGTATTGCTTGTTTGCAGAGATAGACAGGTATGTACATCAGCAACTGATATGTTAGGACTGTCATTCAAATTTTGTGTGAAGCAAAATGTGAAACAAATTTGGGGGTTCTTCTTCATATAAAAATATCAAGGAAACCCAAAAGAACTTTGATAATATCAGTGCCTTCTGAACACCGGATTCTAAACCTTTGTAGGTTCTTATCTGTCCCTATCAGCAGAAAAAATCTGAAGTGAGCATATTGTTCTGCAGGGCTAGATTGATTTAGGTCAAATACAAAACTAAGCAAGGTACAGAGGCACAGTGAAGCATAACAATGGCACTGGTGATACAAATTTGAGCTTTATGGATTATAAAGGTGGAAGAAGGATACAGGAGAAGAAACAAGGGTTAAAAGAATGCTCTCTTATCCTCTCAGCTGAATGCAGGCACAGTTTAATGTTTAATGTGTAGTTGATAGTCAAACATATACAACAGATTATTTCCTTCTGGGGCCACTAGATCTTCTAGTCAAAAAAGGGACTTCCATCTTTCTAGAACTGAGACAAGATATAACCTATTAGGTGGAGGTGATATACCCAAGCAGACTGGCTTTGTAGAACCAGTAGTGAAGGTTACAGTTCAGGAGGGGGGTTACTCCTCTTTGTTCATCTTGGGCTTTCTCCCTATCTCATCATCCTTAGAGACTCATCTAGTGAGGCCACAGGAGACAGCCTTCTCAGTGGTTGTGTCAGTGGCTATGGAACACTTTTCATAGCTGGCTCCTTCTCTGCTGTCTTTTTGCCAGCAGGAAAAGACCTTCTCATTGGAACAGGACTTAGCCTTTAACTGGTTGTGGCTGAAGGATGGCTCAGAAGGATGCTTTGTTGTATTATTAATATGTCATATATGTTGAATGTGATTCCAATTGTTTTAAATCAATCTTTTAATTTGATTTGTTGTTTACTGATTTTAGACTTTTGGACTATATATATATAGTTTTACTTATTTTACTTTACATTGTACACCACTCCATATTGGGAGAAAGGTCAGGTATTGATTATTTAATTAATGCATAAGGATCACAGGGGAGAAAATTCTTTTTCTCAGGGTATATGTATCCCACCTTTTTCTCAGTATGAGACCAATTGGTTCAGGCAATTCAGAGAGGAGAGAGTTCAGTAAATAGGAACATCTCAGGAAACCACATAGTGCAGATCCAAAGTGGGTGTGGGTTGCAAAATGAAGACATTCCTCTCCAAATAAGAATTTGCCCCTCAGATGACATTTTCATTCTGTTGTCAAATTTCTAGCGTTGCAGAGAAGAAGACATTGAAAATAATTCATTTGAAAAGTAAAGTGGAAAAGAATTGGTGAGAGCAAAATTCTTATGAGAGGGCTTAGCTACACCCCCATAATTATGGCCTTCAGACATCTGCCAAAAGGAATGAATAAGTGGACACAGAGGCAACAAGAACTGGTAAAACTCACAGAGTTATATAAT
Organism: Ctenosaura bakeri; assembly: GCA_948474755.1. Lineage (NCBI taxonomy): Eukaryota > Metazoa > Chordata > Lepidosauria > Squamata > Iguanidae > Ctenosaura > Ctenosaura bakeri. The sequence continues at coordinate 225,880 of CAOLHI010001751.1, forward strand.
GAGAACATTCCCTAAAGATTAGACCTATCCGGAAGAACACTTCATTGTTTCAAATAGTGTTGACGGCACAAATTCTACTTACTGTCTGAGATGTGTCTGGATGCTTCTGACTTTAGAAAGGTAAATGAGGAAATGTACATATGGTTACTAGGTCAGCTAGTCTCTCTAGGGATATCACTCACTCTGAATATGACAATGTTAGAATAAAATTAAGCAATATATTCATCACAATAACCCACACTGGGAATTTGTCAGAAACAACTACATCTCACTGCAAACATTTACAACTTAATATTTAACAATCCTGAGGCAGAAGAAATACTGATTTTAAAGATATGCACAAAGAGATTTAAAATATTTTATTGATATTTTATTTTCTTCAACTTACACTGACATACAGTCTTACACTTTTTCAACATGTTTCTTCACTCATGCAGCATCATTTTGGAAAAGACTAACTGCAGTTCTCAAACTTAGGAAGAGACTTTACAGATGCTATAGCACTTGGAGCATTGACCAGGGCCTTCAGAATGCTAGAACAGAATTTGACTTCTTTTTAATCTCTGTACCAGACCACTCCATTTGGTGAACCACATAGGGCAAAACTAGAAGTGATATTTAATAGGAATATATGAAATATAAGATACTTCTATTCAGCAATTCAGATTTCATATCCTTATCTTAACTAGTATCCAGTACTACAAACACAAGTTTCATTCTGGAGGTCACCTTTGTCTTTTCAGTTCTCTTACACCTGAAATCACAGCGGTGCTCTTTCTATCCTAATTAGAATTCTGTTCTGCTTGAAGTACAGAAGCTGGTAAGTTCAGAAGACATGCCAAGAAAATCACATCATGCTGACCTGAGTGACATCTAAGAAGTGTTTCCTAAGGACTATTAGTTCAAATAACATTAGGAAATTGCAGAGGCCCTAGCCTTCAAGAAGGTCCCTTGACATAACTTACCCTAATGACATGGACTATTCATAACAACATTCACAGGTCTCTGAAGTGGTGTTGAATGTCAGATAATGACTAGCAAAATGAGATTCAAATTCCCACGTAGCCAGAGTGGTCTTGGGCCAGGCTATTTCTCAACTTAACCTGTCACACAGAATTTTGAAGAGGACAAAATGGAAGAGGAGAGATTCTTGTATGCTGCCCAGAGATCCTAGGAGAAGAGGCAGTTTGCTGATAGGGAAGATAGGAATTTATGGCTTCAAACACTGACTTGTTGACAGTTTGTCCATCTCTAGATGAGGATGATAACCCCTAGAAATAAGGTAGAGGAGAGGAAAATAGAAATATAGTGCAAAACTGCAATGTCTTTCATTGAGTCAAATGGATGAACCCAGTTTAAGAAAACAGATATTGCCACAAGGATTTAGTCAGGCCAAATGATCAACTATTCAGTTGGTGCCACTGTTCCAGGGTCTAATGTTAAAGGAAAAGAGTACAGCCCCTTTTTATTTCTTCCCCAGTCATTTTCTGAATCCCTCAATATTTCTGTTATCATTAGTGGGTTTTTTTGTGTTATTTGAATAATTGAGTAGAGTGGCCTCAGGCTGTTAGTCTCACTAAAATTGTAAGCGAAAAAAGCTATTTATTTACTTACTTACTTACTTACTTACTTACTTAATGGCTTCACATGTGAAGATTTGTGTGCATCTTGTATGTTGTATGATGGCAACTTGATGGTATCTCATGCATAGGAAATCTCCCCTACAGAAATGATTGGACACTTTTGTCCAATGAACAATGGCCATATTCAGTTCAAGATGGTGGAAGTAGAGTTGTGCATGCAGTTCCATTACACATGAATGTACACTGCATGTTGTACATTGCTCAAACAGATGTGCATGCTCAGTTGGCATTATAATTCTTAAAAAAAGATTGGGATTTCATAACTCCATGGCCATTTTGCCCTACACTGTTATAGTGCTATTATTTCACTTTCAACATCCTGTGGAATTCTGGGGTTTGTAGTTTACTGAGGCCAAAGAGCTCTCTGGCTGAGAATTGTAAAGGCCCCTCCCTAAACTGCAAACCCCAGGATTCCATAGGATGTTGAAAGTGCAATAATAGCACTATAACAGTGTAGGGCGGAAATGGCTCATGAGTCCACAATTATGCTTCTTCTCCACAATAGAGGATCTAGCTATTTGTATTTTATTTATTTATTATTTATTAATTTATTTAAGAAGTCACACATGTGCACAAAGGGATCCTATTTTTTGGTCCTGGAATCAAACAGTCTTACTCCAGACTTGGATGTTGTTTATACATTGGAGAAAAAGAGAAGACTCACCATCAGGTTTCATTTAAAATGAAAGGCAGAATTCTGTCCTCTGTCCCCTAGAGATTTTCTATATGAAGAAGTCTGACATACCCCTTATGAATTTTGCTTCTTAAAAATGTAATTTACAGTCCTGTGTCATTAAATTGCTTTTTTTTTTTTTTGCTTCTCAAAGAAACAGGTGAAGATTTTTATGAAACAGCAAAGGTGAGTAATAAGTGGCAGACCTTTCTAGCCTTCTTTGACATTGTTTTATTTTTACTGTCCTGGGTTTCCTAAAGGAAGAATAATTGGTAAGAGAAACCTGGACATCAATCGATTCTTTTCAAAGCATCTGGAATGAACAAAATGGAAAGGTGCTACAGCTTTTCCTCTTGATTGTTCAATATAGTTGAAAATGATCTTCTCTGACAGTGTTAAATGATACATAGATTGTAAGAAGAGATCAAAATAATAGTAAATTGTTTCACTTTCCCCATTATATAGACAGAAGCTTCTGTCTAGCGATAAAGTAGTCATTTGATACTGTAGTCTTAAGAAAAAAGAAAGGGGTCTCTTTCCTTCCCCTTCCATCCATAACTAGCATTAGGGATTTAAATCTTCACTTATTTTGTTCTTGCATGCAAGAACAAGGAATTCCAAAATTTTTCTCCCTGCATGGTAATGTTCTGGGAGGTTTTGTGCGTTTTTCAATTTTATTTGAATTTTGTAACTTTTTGTCAAAAAAATTGTTTGTATAATGGCACAATTTTTGTGTGAAAAAACTGAATCTTATGTAAAATTCATTGATCTACAATATGCTACTGACACCTACAATAGTCAGGTCGCCTGGCACCCCTTCATGCTATATACTTACAGCAGTATTGTTGCACTTGAACTACCCTAGTTCCATCCTATGAAATCCTGGGATCTGTAGTTTGGTGACAAGTTACAGCACTCTGGCTGAGAATTCTAAATTCCCCTCCCCTAAACTGCCAATCCCATGTTTCCATAGGATGGAACCATGGCAGTTAGAATAGAATCATAATGCTACAATTCTGCAGGCTGAATGAGCTCATAGTCTCTGCATGCAAAGAAATGAATTTAGCAACTGAAATGAGCATCACATTATTCTATAGCATCAAAGCATTTTTTTTAAAAGATTAGGTCATTATCTAAAATGTGAACAAGGAAAACACATAAATAAACAGGTACTCATAGAGTGACACCAACCTGGAAAGTGGAAGGGAAAACAAAAGGGACAGACGGATGATCTGGGTGACTTGAGACAATAGTGTTCAGTTTGTCTTTATCTGGGGAATCTTTTCTACTTTTGACTTATTTGCTGAAAAACCATGTATGTAGGCTATGAAACTGCTGCATTTTTGGACCTGTTCCATTAATAAATTAACACACAATACAAAAAATACATTATACAATACAGTAAAAAAAAAATCAATACACAATACAATACAAAATTGTGTTGTGGCAATACTTTTGCTATGCAAACATGTATATAACATTTTGAGATCTCCAGAGCTCTTCTTTGGGCACAATGTTACAAAATGAAAGGAGAGGGAGGGAAAGTGACCACTTGTAGTCACATAGGCCATTTCTGCACTGCACTGTTATAGTACTATTATGCCACTTTCAACATCGTGTGGAATTCTGGGGTTTGTAGTTTCCTGAGGCCAAAGAGCTCTCTGGCTGAGAATTCTAAATGGCCCTCCCTAAACTGCAAACCCCAGGATTCCCTAAGATGCTGTAAATGGAATAACAGCACTCTAACAGTCTAGTGCAGAAATGGCCCTAGACAGCATGTGTATAACACATTCCATCCTGGAAAAAGAAATGAGGCATGTGATTTTGGAAAGCTGTGTTGCTTAATGTGGTAGTTGCAATTTTTGTGCAGTCTCACGAGGCAGCAGCCACAACAGTGTGGAAAAATGGTCCCAGAAAAATGTTGTTCAAGTCACCAATTTCCACTCCCAAGTGTACTCGTGATATGCTAGCAGCCAGATAACTATTTTTCAGGGAATCTTGTCTGCCATTACTGATAATATCCTAGTATACTTTTGAACAAATCCAGAGTTTCACAGCAGAACACTCTGGAAATGAAATGCTCTTAAATAAGAAATAGCCATGGAGAGAGGGAGAAAGAGAAACATTGTTACTGCTGCTATTAATAGCTGGTACTGTATGATTTCAGCAACTTGTACGCTTAAAAGCATTTATTCAACATATTTTGATTGGGCTTGCATCAGTTATATTTGTGGATTTTTTTTTTTTTTTTGTAGTGTGCATTACCCTGAAAGCTATTTAGCTGTACTAATATGATAAAAGCTGCTGCTGGATAACTATTGTTTTTTTTTAAAAAAAAATAATAATGATGAGATCTTTTTCTAAGAATACACCGGTCATTTGCAATTGGTTATATAGTAACTGAAGGCCACATACAACCTTTTCTATACAATTTTACTCAGATGAAGGCCCCTGTGAACTCAGTGGAGCTTATTCTCTGATAAGTGGGTATAGGATTGCAACATTAAAGCAGGCACTGCTATGACAAATAATCTCTTTCCCCCTCCCCTCCTTGTCTCTATATGAACATGTTTGGGGATACAGGGGAGTAAGCCCATGAGAGATATGGTTTCTAATCACTTGAGGCACAATCCAATCTATAAAGAGAGAATACAGAAAGGGATAAAAAATAGAGTATAGTAAAGATAGGGGAACAGCAAGAGATGTCAGCAAACCCATAGCACATGTATAACCCCTAACCAAAAATGATAGTTTACAAATAAAATTCAAACTGTGTGCAGAAGTTAATAGAAAGCATGAAGCGGCTTTAGGGTGATTTTTAAAGACTGAGTGTATTTTAAAAGACTGAGTGTATTTGTTCAGAAGCAAGCAGCAAATCCACAAATTTCACACAGTCTGCTTTTATGTGGATAATACTTTCCCTCATACATTTCTTAATGTTTATGTGGCTCACAACACTTTTTGTCTGTGCATCATTTCTATTTCTTATTCATTTGAAATATTCCCTTTGAACTCATCCACCAAGAAGGACTAATGGTTGAAGCAGAAGACTGATAATCATTATAACTGCATTTTTATAGCCACTTGAAAACTGGGTGATATTAAAATATCTTTTCTCAAATTATGTTTTTTTTTAAAAAAGGGGAGTTACAAATGCTTTAGCAAAAACATTTATTTCTCCTGCTTATTATATATTATAACAAAACGATAGCTCTCAGACTTGCACAGATGGAAGGATACATATGCTAGAATTTAGAAACTCCATGAATTCTAGCACATTCTTGTATTGCATTATGAATTTATTCCACACATCGGGCTGGAAGAAATGTGGGGTGGCAGAGACAAATTTTCAGACCTGAGGAAAGTGAGGGAAAGGAATTGGATTATATTAGAAAATCTCCCACTGGGACTATATGATCTGATTTTGATCTAATCTGAGGGGAAAAAACATGCCAGGGTAGATATCACAACTCTTAGAACTGCTTATGTATATTTTCCAGCCTAGTCGAAACCTGTAACCAGTGATACAGGTTTGGACTAGGCTGGGGTTTTAGTTGGAGATACAAAATGTGCTGCATTAGATTGCTTCTCAGTCTCTGGAAAATGTGCTACACTAGTGGGATGTATTCCTCATAAGAACCAAGGAACAATTTGATCACAGCTGTTATTGTTTCAAAAGATATAAAAATCTGAGCTACTTCAGATTTCAACAGAGGCAGGAAATAGGCAGAGTTGAACATCCTGCTCAGGGGTTTATTTAAAATGAAAAGCACAGTCATGTGTGTAATTACATGGGAATAAATCCCGTTGAACTCATTGGGATTTCCATCTGACTGCATAAGTTTAGTGTTATCCTGTAAAATGAAAAAAAAAAGAAGCAATATACTTGTGATCACATGCATATCTGCCAAAGTTACCATTTCAGATCAACCACCTGCCCACACAAAACACACACTTCTGTTTTTAGACCTTTGTGTACACACCTAAGGAGAGTGCTATTTAACTGTCCTTAATTTTACCAAGAAGCATCCTGACAAATGGCTCTCTGGGCAATCATATGGTAGTTCTACAGTGTAACACAAAAAGGAAGTTCTGCAAAAGTCATGTTCAGCCTTTAATGTTGATGAAACTTTTACTTTACTCTGCTGTTGCAAAGAAGTTTGGAAACTAAATAAAGGGTTTGTGTATTTCATTCATTAAACCATTTACCAAGTTGCACAGCTGGATGGAAACTGAATGTGCATCTTCCATTTCCAAATGCCATCTTCTACAGACACTCTACTGTGGATGCTTATGTTAGTTACCTAAGTCTGCTTGTTGGCTACCTACCTGTTTGTACTAAAATAGAAATACCCATTGCTGAGTTTTGGAGTAGCACACAAGAGTCAAATATCTGCTAAAAGTGTTATAAAAACACTTGTAAAGTGTGATAAAAAGTATTGCCCAAGACTATAACCATGATCTGACTCAGAATCTTCTCAATTCCTGTAAAGACAGCTGATATCGAATAGATTCTATGCATGGCAAAGTTGCATTGGCCCATTTTGCTTTCTCTTATTTTTACTAATAGTATATTGTCCGTTGAACTTTCACTATTGGATTTGAGACTTGCACAGCTGCTGATGACTAAACTAGAATTTTTAATGGATTTATTGATTATTGTTTCTTCTAGTCTGAGAGAAGGGTGACTTGGAGGCTCAGGCTACTTAAGACTGGAGGGTGAGATTCTAAACCAATGTCTAAACCAGTGTCTAGCATCAGTAAAGGATTGGACGAGGACAAACAAATTGAAGTTAGCCCAGGCAAGACAGAGGTGTGTGGGAAATTCAATTTTCACCCCACTGTTGCTTACAGTAAATGTAGGGATCTCTGCTTGTATCCCACCAGTGCCACCAACTGTGAAGATTCCTCTCAGACAATCCTGCCACTCTGACTAAATGTGAGGGACTCTACACCAGATGTGAAGCCTTCCCAGTTTTCTCTGCAAACGCTCAGTGTGAGGGCTTCCCCTGATTCCCATCTCTACCATAGGTATGGACTTCCTTTTGTCCCCCTTGTGTGATACCAACTGTGGGGCCATTCTAAATGCCCAATGCTAAATACCACCAATAACTGGGAGAATAAGTGCCAGGCTCAGGAAGAAGGGCATATTAGCACCCCAATTTTAAGGAACAAATTTATCCAAAATATTATGGGATGTAGGGTAGGTGACAAGCCCACTATGGTCAACACTTGACACCCACCAGATTTGCTGTAAAAGTTTATGTAATTTTGCATGCTTTCTCATTAACAGGTAGAAGTGGATAAGTAGTTGTGATTTTTTTTCTTTTGTGTGACTACTTTGAGGAAAATATTTCCAGCTGCTCACTTTGCTCAAGTAAATAAAGAACTTGGATCTCCTGCCCTGTGTAATGGCTGTTTCACATGTTCGGAATAAAGAACTTGTGTTTGTCACTAACACTCTCAGAATGAGAACGATTCCAAAGGCCAAAAGTGTATAAAAACAAAAACAAAACTTGATTTACAGAATTTAAACATAAAAGAGCAGATTTTTTTAATATAGCATTTTAAAATACCACACTGTCTTCTCTCAAGTTAAATCAAATGCTTAACAATCACCCAGCTCAAACTCATTTGTCTAGTTCCAACCCTAGTTTAACACAAATCCCTTTTCCTTGCTGCATTTTTCTCAAGCTCTCAGGCCCTTTCCGCACCAGACCCAAGGCATCCTGTCACGGAGGTCATCCGCACCTTGGATCGGACTAGGTTTGGACTATTTACCTTAGTTCGGTACCTTAGTCTGATCCAAACACCCCCAAGTCATCCTCCAGTGTGCTAAGTGAAGACTGGAAAAATCTGGTCTTCCTATCCTCTGGAGCACGCCATTGTTTTCCTCCTCACTTGTGCAGATGCGCAGGCTTGCACCAATGTGAGCCTGTGATCAGTGGTGGGCAGGCTGTGGGCGTGGCCAGTGTCAGCAGTTGGTCCAGACCCACGAAGAACAGGAAGCCACCATTTTCAGCCAGAGCAGTATGGATCTACAGATCTCGCACTACTCCGATTTGCCCTGGACCAAACAGAGGAGCCCTGCAGAAGGGAGAGTCCACGTTGCTTCGAGCTAAGAAGCGGTGAGTAATGGCACGGAGCGATTCACTCGCCTTGTGTGGAAAGGGCCTCAGTTACCCATGCTCTTCTGCTTCTTCTAGACTCAGCCTTGAAACTGGAGGCCCGAGTTTGTATGGTGTCCTGGACTGTTTTTCACACTTAAAGTCAGCCCCAAATGCATCCATTCCTATACATGCTACAGTGACACATTGCTTCCATCCTACTTTAATGTGATCTATGTGGGGCTGCCTTTAAAACGCATTTGGAGATTCCTTTTGGTACAAACAGCAATAGACTTAGGCCATTTCCGCCTACAGTGTTATAGTGCTATTACTCCACTTTCAACATCCTGTGAAATCCTGAGGTTTGCAGTTTAGGGAGAGGCATTTGGAATTATCAGCCAGACTCTTGGCCCCAGAAAACCCCATGACAGTTTTTCCTTAGGGTCTCCATAAGTTGGAAATAACTTGAAGGCACACAACAACAGCAAAGAATAAAAGAATTAAGAGGCCATTGCACATTTCTTTCATACTGTGTCTGAATATAACACACATAGCTCAAGATCCTACATGGTTGAGAATATGTAAGAGTTCTGCATGCACAATTCCACTATGGCTCCCTTGTATCCTCCCCCTCAATTTTGTGTGGTGACCCATCACCAACATTTGTTTGTTGGTGGAGAACAGGAGGGATAAGAGAAACGTCTGACTATATTCCCGTAGACAGACACAGACTGAGAATGTCTTCCACCAAGAGCCGTGAGAACATCTGCATTTTCCACCAGTCATAGAATGGCCATTCAAGGGGGCTATCACAACACAAATGTGATTTCTAGGGGAGAGGTATTGTTCTGCAGGGAGGAAGACCTTCTGCAACAACCCAGAGGGAGAGAGAGAGAGAGAAGGAAGCATAAGATAAAATTATATCTATATGTGTCACCAACAGGATGCCAGCCATAATGTATACGTTTCTTTGGAGGTTGGATGTCTATCTGTTGGGAATGCTTTGATAATGTATTCCTGAGTGGCAAGGGGTTGGACTCAATGGCCGTTGTGGTTTCTTCCAACTCTATGATTCTACGACTCTGCTTTTAACATTCAGAAAAGTGAGACATATTAGTCTTGAACTAAAAATTTGTTGCTGTTCTTGTGTGTCTTCTAGTCATGTCTGACTTAATGATGATGGTGAACCTATCCAGGGTTTTCTGGGCAAGATTTATTCAGCTGAGGTTTGCCATTCACTTCCTCTCTGGCTGACAAAGTATGACTTATGCAAGGTCAACCAGTGGAATTCCATAGCTGAGCAGGTATTCAAACTGCAATCTCCCAGACTCATTTCAACACTCAGACTCTCAGATCATTTCTGCCCTACACTGTCATAGTGCTATTATTCCACTTTCAACATCCTGTGGAATTCTGGGGTTTGTAGTTTACTGAGGCCAAAGAGCTCTCTGGATGAGAATTCTAAATGCCCCTCCCTGAACTGCAAACCCCAGAATTCCACAAGATGTTAAAAGTAGAATAATAACACTATAACAGTGTAGTGTGGAAATGGCCTCAGACAGGCTTTGAAAACTTAAAGCTTTTAAGGAAAGGACTGTATTGTTTTAAACCAAAAATTATGCACTATAACTTCTTCTTTTTATAAAAATTGCCAATATCGTTACGCTGAGAGGGATGCTGAAGAGCCTTTTTGCTTCTTTAAAAGAATAATAAAAAAGTCTACCATAAATGTAGCTGCCTAAGATTATTTCCGCCCCCATCTTTATCATTTGGTCCTCTTCAGTAGCTACTGCATTTCATCATTTAGCTAAGAAATTGGATGCCTTGGGGCTTGGCTTTTATCATGCGCTAATAAAATGAAGAGAAACAGACCTTTAAAAAATAATCGCCCAAATAGAGCCTGTCAGTAAGCATTAGACTCAGAACTGGCATTGACTCAAAAAGGTTGTGTTGTATTAGAATACATTAAGCATTTATTCACTTCAGCCAGGTAAAGTTCTCTGTTGTTTACATAATTTCAGATTTGTTTGGGTAGATATGCTTCTAAAGTATTTTTCTTTTAAAAGAATGCTCATAGGCTGATAGCCTTTAATTTAAGGCCTAGAAATATAAATCGCTAAAACGCAAAGCAAAGAATCATCACTCAGTGCCATTTTGATTATACAAGAGAATGTTTCTCTACACACCTTGCCAGTTTAAGCTAAAGACCTGTGTGTAGATAATTCACATCCTTTTGCTCTATTAAAGACTACAAGATCTAAGCAAGCCCATGAATGTGTTTCCTCCATTGCTACTTCATGCTATAGTTCTGGTGACATGAAATGGCATGGATTCCCTGAAAATGGGTGGAAAGATCAGTGTGCCAGTTTGGTATTCTGGCAGAAAAATATGAGAATATACTTGTTCTATATTTTTGTTCAGTTTAGTAGTGAGGTCTGACAAGAAGACAATAGAGTCCTAGCTTCATCTAAATGGGCCAAGTACCAACCATTGGTATACAAGCATGAGTCCAGTGGTGTTATTCAGCTGGCTTGCACCTGTTCACCAGAACTGGTTGTTAAAAAACTGTTAAAAGTTTTAGAGCCTGGGGAGGTTAAAAGGGAATGCAGGAGTGAAGAAGGGGAAGAAGAGGAAGAATGAGATAAGTAGATGAGGAGGTTGGAGAGGTGAGATCAGAGGGAGGTAGGGACTTGATCCTCCAGAGCTATGGGGAAGAGTTGGGGACAGAAACCAGTTGTTAATTATTTTGAATGACATCATACATGAACCTTCTCACTATAGATAGATCAAGGAAATACAAGACAGAGCTTGGAAAAGGTGTTTTTTTAAACTGCAACCCCCAGAATTCTTTATCTGTGAGATTCAAGAAGTTGTGATCCCAAAATGTAATTTTTCCAAGCTGTGGTGCAGCATACAGTTCACCTCTCCCTTAACTCTATTTATTCTCCTTGTGCCTCAGATCTTCAATTCTTTAACGCCTATTCCCTACTAAAACTAAGTACCCATATGTGATTGTTTTTCAAAAAAGTTCACTCAAAGTGCTTCACTTGTCTTCTATTTATTCTCTTCTCTTTCTTTCTGTCTTCCCCCTGTCTGTCAGATTTTAGATTACAGACTGCTACAGGGCAGGAATCTTTTTTTTTTCTGTGTCACTTGGTGTCTATGTTTGGATCTTTCCCTCACTCTTTTTGTACACCTGTCTAGACCTTTACTTACTCAAATAAGTGACCTAGAAACTGCATAGCACCTAGAGGTGCTATGCAGAACTCTGCATCCTGCTGAACATGAAGAGGAGCAGTGGATTACTCCAGAGTAGACAGTAGTCTTAGCCAGTCCCATGGTTGAATTGCTTCACTGTTATTCACTTCCGTACCAGACCAGTATATCAACAGTGCCAACTCCGTGAGGCAGGATAAATGGGCAGGGGGAATCCTGTGCTCTATTTTCTTCACAGATAGCATCACCAGGACTATGATGTATTAAAAAATATCTCTTAGCTGCACATGGGAAGACACAGGATTATAATTCTACAGAAGTATAGACTCCTTTTCCAGAACTTCCTTTAAAGCAGGTCATCATTCTTCTCCCAAGCAGGCCAGTGTATGAACAAGGCACAAAGCTGGGCAGAGAGAACAAAACAAGCTACAGCTTCCAACTTAATATGCTTATTAAAAAAACACACAGAGACAAACTCAGAAAAAGAAAAGAGCATATTCATTGCATAGCTCTGAACTGCTTTACACACAACTCAGAAGCAGAAAGAGAGCAACTTACCCATTTTCTGTAAATATTTCCAGCTATTATGCAGGATGAGAGTCAGACTGAGGATCATATTTTGCCTGCTGCAGTGACTGACTTGTTAAGATCATCAGGGAAAAGCCTGTTTCAGATGCTTATTTTCAAGGAAAGCCCAGAGGGAGTGCTATATCCCAGTCTCCTCTGGCTGGACTATTGCCATTCCATGCTAAGACCAACAGATACCAACTGCCAGATGGGAAAACAAAGGAGAATAGTTGAGCAGTGGAAGTTGGTGGATCTGATGTCATTGGGACAGTGAATCTGCTGTTGAAACTTAGAAACATCTATGCCAGCTGCTGAACCTATTTTGGTGCAGGGACCAGTATCTTGGATAGCTCCAGAGCACACCGACATTGCAGACACCACCTACCACTACACGAGTGTGAGATATGACAAACAAGTCATCAGTGCATGCTCCATCCTTTCTCCCATCTCAGCCACAGTGAAGCTAATGGTAACTTACCAGCAGGATCCTGGTAACTTGTATTTTGAGATGGTTTCATTGTGATTTTATCAAAATACTACAATTTTACTTCTAAGCTGCTTTGGGAGGATTAGAATTCTGAAAAGGTGAGATATATGTAATTATAATTGTTACAGCAAACAGACAAAACCATGATGACCAAGCCTTCCTAGTGGTCATGCCATAAAAATTGTAACATCCAAATAATAATAATAATAGTAACAACAACAACAACAACAACAACAATATTAATAGTTCCTAATAGCAAGACTTTTTGCCAGTGGACTGACTGTCACAGGTGATGATAAGGTCTTCTTCACTGAAGATACTTAAGGCTAGATGGATCTCTTGTTGATAGGACCAGAGGTGGATCTAGGGTGGAGCAACTGGGACACGTGCCCCAGACACCAAGGGTGGGGTGCAAAAAAGAAGAACCCCCTACCTATTCCCCACTGCTGCTTGCCCCACCCACTTCCACCTGCCACTCACCCCACCCACCTCCACTCGCACCTTCCCCTCCCACTTCTGCCCACCACTTGCTCCACCCCTGCTGCTCATCCCACCCCCTTGCTCTGGCTGCTGTTAAGCCGCAGTATGCCACTGGATGGGACTGGAGTAAGTGACTTCCTTGATCTCTTCCCTGATCTCTCACAATTCTAAAATTCTATGATTTGGTGAATGAATGAATAAATAATTCCTAGTAATTAGTAAATAATCAATGAACTAATTATAAATAAATAAATCACTGGAATTGTTTGGCATCGTCACAGTTTCTATACATTTGTCTTGCAAAAATCCCTCTTTCTATCACATCAAACAGTTCTTAAGGCAAACCTGGAAAACTCTCACATTGCCTTCCAGTATGGGAAACATGGGAGTTCAGTGAATACATTTTATTACATTAATTTATGACCTCATGTTCTCCCCAAAACTGTAATTCAGTTTTTCCAGTGAATCTAGGCCAGCATTTTTTTTTGCCTTCCCACAAAATGAAAGTACACTTATTTGTTTGGGATTAGGTCCCATTAATTTATTATCAATCCCACTAATTTACTCCAGTTAAAGTAAAATGTTGCTGGAGGCCTAATGGCACCAGATCCCATCTGGCCTTGGAAGCTCAGCAGGTTTAGCCCTGATTACTACTGAATGAATACCAAGTGCTGTAGGCTATATTTCAGATGAAGGAACTGGGAAGACCATCTCTAAATATCCCTTACCTAAGAAAAACTTATAAAGTTGACAGGTGACTTGAAGTCACACACACACACACACACAGTGCTACTTTGGCAGGAGATGGCACAGAAGTCCATACTAGAATGAGGAGGAGTTCTCTAAATATAGCAGGATCTAAATTGCTTAGCACTTTTTAAACTAACTGAAATAATAAATTCAGCCTTCCAAAGGAAAAGGGGGAATGAATTTGTTTAACCGACAGTGTAAAATTAATTATAACATCACTACTTCTTCGTATCCCTAACTTTTATTCCATTTTGTTCAATTTAATTCTATTGCTTTATTTATGTCCTGCGTTTCTCCCAAAGCTGAGACTCACACTCAAAAATTATGGGTAGAAATGCGTATAGCTAAAAACATACAAAAAGTAATGATTAAAATATTGAACTGTTCATAGAATTAAAATCACTTAAAGCATCAATTTAAAAGTAAAGAATATAAAAAGTGCAGCATAGTGAAAAAGCTCCTTTCTTATAGAACAATCATTTCCCAAATGTTTACTGGAATAAAGAAAAAAATCACTGCTAACAAACAGATAATAAACAAGGAGCCTCTTGAGGAAGGAAGTTTCAGCGCATAGGAGCAGTCAGAAAGAAGGCCCTCTCTGACATTCTCTGTAAATGTGCTTGAAAAGATGGTGGGACTGAGAGAAGCACTTCCCCAAATTCTTTGGCACTTGAGAAAACCAAGGGAAAATATGGTCCTTCAAATAGTCTAGACCATGGCTGCATTGGATTTCACAGCTCATAACCAGCAATTTGATTTGTACTTGAAAACAGCCTGGTTGCCCATGGAACAATTGTAACAAAGGAGTCATGTGCTCCTTATAACCAGCACCATGTAGCAATCAGACCCCAGTTCTTTAACAAGTTGAACTTTCTGAACATGCTTCAAAGGTAGCCCCACACAGTGTTATTGCATTAATCCAAACAATATGTAATTAAAGCAGGTATCACCATGTTCAAGTCAGACTACCTAGGAAAAATTGGCAGACTAATTTTAGTTGGGGAAATGTACTTCTAGTCACTGCAAAAACCTCATCATCCATTGTCAGTACTGAGTCCGGGACCATTTTTGCATTATACTGTTATAGTGCTATTATTCCACTTTCAACATCCTGTGGAATCCTGGAGTTTTTAATTTACTGAGGCCAAAGAGCTCTCTGGCTGAGAATTCTAAATGCTTCTCCCTAAACTACAAATCCCAGGATTCTACAGAATGTTGGAAATGGAATGATAGCACTATAACAGTGTAGTGCGAAAATGGCCCAGGTCTACACCCAAAATGTAAACCTTCATCTTCAGAGAGAGTGTAATGCCATTCAGTACTGCTTGCCTGATCTGCATTTCAACTGATTAGAAGCACCTCTGTTTTTTTCTGGATTAAGCTTCAATTTGTTTATCCTCATCTAGTCCATTACTAATGATTGGTACCAGTTAAGAATGGAAACATCTTCATTGGATTATAATGGAAAGGAGATAGAGTTGAATGTATCAGCATAGCGATGGCACTGAATCGTTAAACTCTGGACAACCTCTCCCAGTAGTTTAATGTAGATGTAAAATACTATAGGGATAAAACAGAACCATGAGAAATCCTATAGACAAGGAGTTAAAAAGGAATCCTTTTAGCACCACCTTCTGAGGTTGTCCCTCTAGAAAGAAATGGAGCCACTACAAAACAGTGCCCCCCAGTCTTATCACAGTGAGGTCGCACAGATGGATACTGTGGTCAATAAGAGTGAAAACTGCTGAGACACAATAGAACCAACAGGGACACACTCACCCTGCCTAGTTTCCTTAGAATATTATTCAACAAGGTGACCTAAGTCATTTCTGTCCCATAACCAGTCCTGAAGCTAGATTGAGATCAGTCTAGATGATTCATGTTATTTGGGAACACTGGAGCTGGAAAGCCAACACACCATCCAATACTTTGCCCCAAAGTTGAATATTAGAAACCGGCTTGTGTACTATTGCAGTGGAGTGGAATTCAAGAAGGTCTTCTTTAAATGAGATCTTACAACTGTTTCCTTTAGGCATTTTGGAACCCCGACTTTCTGGAGTGAAGCATTAATCATTTCTTGTACTCAGTCTGTCTCCCTCTGGCTTTTTTGATCAGCCAAGAAAGGCAAGGATCCAGCTTATATGTAAGGGCTATCACCTCTTAAAGGTTCCTGTTTACATTGTTGGGCTATACAAGTTTAAAAGTTTCCATTCATGTTCCATTAATGTCAATGTACCATCAAAAGTTTCCATTTACCTTAATGGCCCATTAAAAGCTTCCGTTAGTGTCGGACAACCAGGAACCAAGACTGTATCCACTGATCTGTATTAACTACTACGTCCAAGTTAGAGTAAATATGAGCAATTTCATCTGCAAAATTCTTAGCAAATGTTCTCAGTAGGCTGTTGAGTAGGCTAGGATGATGATTCTTTTTCTTTTTTAAAAAAATAGCAGTTAAAATGTAAATAAAAGTTTTCACACCAGTTTCACAGTTCACAGTGAGATTATTTTTTATTGAATTCAGTGACAAAAAGAGATGATGTATAGATGCATGTATTTTTAAGATTAGTCTTTACAGTCCATGCATCCTCTCCAAAAGTAAGGCAGAAAAAATAAAATAAAAATTCAATACAAGTATCTGATGGCACAGAAAATATGTCATTAGGTAACTTCATGTTATGCAGGGACCATTTAACAGACTTTTTTGCATTATTTTGTCTATCAAATTATACAGAACACTCTATTTCTCACTATTTAACAGTGATTCCAGTAATTATGTACATAATTTTGGTGTGCTTTTCATGGTGTGTCTCTCAGATGGCTCTTCTTTTTTAAGCAAAGAACAAGTCGAGTGAGACTAAGATGAAAAACTATTACATGGATGGATGTATCTATTTATTGCAAAGTACACAGTGTATGTATCCCTGTCTAAACCACTGACGATCACTTGTTTTATAGGTCGCATGAAAAAAGCAACACAAGTCATCTTTCAATTTTAGAGAATTGTAGAAAGAAGTCAGAAATAACACCAATTCTTACTGTTTCAAGAATTAGTCATTGTAACAGGCCCAATTTAAGTTAAGCATCAGAAAAATAAATGGATCCTTCAGTTACTCAAGGATATTTCTCAATATATAGGAATTCAGAGAGCCAAGACACAGCTTGAGAGGCATACTGAGATATGGAGTCAAGATACCAAATATTGAAGTGGCAAATGAAGTGGTAAGAGCTACATCATGTTCCCAAAATATAATTTTTCAATGTATGTAAAATATTTTAATGTACTTTCGCCACAGTGATTTCTGAATGCTTGTCTATAACCACATACCAATATCACCTTTGGACAACTGAAATGTCTGTGTCCCAAAGCTATATGAGAATTGTACATTAGTGGAGGACGTGAGAATTCTCTCTGAAAGATACATTTTCCACAGAAATGAAAGATTTTTTTAGACAAAAGACCTGAGTTTATTTCTGTACTATACTTGCACCTTGCTTATTCTTTCTTTCTTTCTTTATTTTAGATTTACACATGTTCTCGTTAATGTTTCCAGAGTCAGCTCATTTTGAGTCAAAATTTTGAGAAACTTTCAAAACCTACCTCAGGGTATACAATCATAGAGTTGGAAGAGACCACAGGCGCCATCCAGTCCAACCCCTTGCCATGCAGGAACCCATATCAAACTACTCCCAACAGATGGCCATCCACTCTCTGCTTGAAAACCTCCAAAAAAGGAGATTCCACCACACTCTGAGGCAGCATATTCCACTGTCATACAGCTCTGACTGTCAGGAAGTTCTTCCTGAGGTTCAGGTGGAATCTCCTTTCCTGCAGCTTGAATCCATTACTCCTTGTCCTACTTTCCAGAGCAGTGGAAAACAAGCTTGCTCCCTCCTTGACATAATATCTCTTCAAATATTTAAACATGGCTGTCATGTCCTCTCTTAACCTTCTCTTCTCCAGACTAAACATACCCAGCTCCCTAAGATGCATTTCATAGGGCATGGCTTCCAGACTCTTCACCATTTTGGTTGCTCTCTTCTGGACATGCTCCAGCTTGTCGATATCCTTCTTGAATTGAGGTGCCCAAAACTGGACACATTATTCAAGATGAGGTCTAACCAATGAAGAATAGAGCAGTGCCATTATCTCCCTTGATCTAGACACCATACTCCTGTTGATGCAACCAAGAATTGCATTGGATTTCTTGGGTGCCACATCACACTGCCGACTCATGTTCAGCTTGTGGTCTACCAAGACTCTTAGATCCCTTTCACACATACTGTTATCCAGCTACATGTCCCCCATCATATATTTGTATATTCCATTTTTTCTGCCTAAGTGTAGGACTTCACATTTGTCTCTGTTGAAATTCATTTTGTTAGCTTTGGCCCAGCTCTCCAATATGTCAAGGTCATTGTGAATTTTGATCCTGTCCTCTGGTTCATTATCAAGCCCTCTCAATTTGGTGTCATCTGCAAATTTGATCAGCATGCCCTGTATTCCTTCATCCAAGTCACTGATGAAGATATTGAATAGCACTGGGCCCAGGACAGAACCCTGTGGCAAGTTTAGATGATGAAGCCATCATTTCTCAAATATGTTTTTTAAATCTTATTTTTAGAATGTTAATCTCATTCACATTTAGATTAGACTTACCACAAGGCAGACTGATGTGGTTGCCTTAGGCAGCAGATTCTTGGATGTCTGTATAGGGCAGCAAATGATTACTTATTTAGCTAGAACTGTATTTTTGGCCTCTTGTTACACAATGACACTGCTGACTTTGAGATGGGTTACTAGAAGTTGCTATTTGCCACTCAGGCAGCAAAAAGTCTTGGGTTTGACTTCTTCAGATTACTCACACAATTGCCTGTCATATTACTTTTCTCAATTGAGATATTGATATTTATACTCAGAAAATACCTACAGACATGTCTGCGTGAGGACTAAGAGTCTCATTAGAAATATGGATTTCAATCTTCTCTAATTTCATTCTTGCAAGAACAAATAATTCCAAAAGTTTTTTTTTCTCACAGATTGTTATGCTTTTTCAGAATGTTTACACACTTCAATACTCTTTGTTTTGGAAAAAAAAATGCCCAAAGTTCCTGGCAAACCTTTGTGGCCTTTTTGGTCAATATTTTACATAAAGTACACTATTTTCTTCATAAAAATGTGTTTGCTGTGTAAAACTTATGTTTATGATTTTTTTTTTGCCAAAAAATAGAAAGGAGAAAAAAAAACAGAAGGAAATAACAAAATATCTTACACGTGTACATATCTCTCCTTAGGGTGTTTCAGTGTCTCAGGGTACTCTTTATTATCAAAAATGAGAAACTTGCAAGTGTATAAACTAAGGAGAAAGCATATATTTGTGTCTTTCTGTGGGTCTGTGCCTTCATCTGTATGCCTCTGTGTCTATGTATAGCATAGGGGTTCCAATTTTCATCAAGATCTCAAAAAATCAAGGCAGAGTAGTGCCTAAATATGTTTAGGACAGTCTGTCTATTCCAGTCTCAAATATTAAATGGGTAAATATCACATCGTACCATTAAGCATGGGTAATTTTGAATGCCAGATTCTCTGCACATCCGTAAGACAGTTTAAAGTATAAGACATATGCAAACATTAGTTGCCTGCCATTTGGACAAATAGTTTCTTTCAGCTGTGCAGGTTCTTGGCACAGAAACTAAGGCAGGAGACGCTGCAGTTGGAATTGTCCTGCCAATTTCCTTCCTGATCTTTTTGGAGACATTGATTCAATTTTGTGAGTGCAGGAGCAGCAGGGCTGGTACCATGGGATTGCTTTTGTTTCACTTCTACCTCTCCTTTTACACAGCCAAGTACAGCAAAGTCCAACCCCCCTCGCCTGATGCCTTCAGAAACAGAGACTGCTGACTAATTGCTATCATTATGATAGTAGGATTTAAACTGCTGACTTCTCAACAGCTGTAAGGTCTGAGGGTCATTTTGGCTGAATCTCTCGTGTGCCGTCATGCAGAGTGGGATATATAAAATATTGGAGAGAAATGTCCTACAAGTGTCAAAGCTTCACTTTATAATTAAGCCCAATGGGTGCCCATTGAGCATTCCCTTACACAGAAAAAATATGTTTGGGTTAACGTTAATATTTATTATTCATTTTTGTAACAGAAGGGAGTGCTGTTTGATTTTCCTCTCTGCTGACAACTTTAAAAGGAAAAAGTGAATTGCTAATCCCCATACTCCTTTTCTTAATATCCTGTGTTTCAAATAAAAGCACTTGATCCTTCTTATATCTAACAGCAGACTTCCTCTGAGACATTGGCATTTGCACATTATAATGACTTGCAAGTTATAAAGTCAATCACCTTCATTCTTAAAAAAAAGGCAGAAAGGAAGCAGATATAAATATAAGGCAAACCTGTGAAAGTGTGTTTCTTTTCAATCAGAAAGCTTAAAAAGATTGTCGTCAGCAGCGGAAAGGGGGAAAATAAACAGTAATACATATGAGAATAAGAGAGAAAGAGGTATTAAGCCACTGAGATAGGTTGAAAATCAATCTTCTTTTCTTTGAAACAAAGCCAGAAGTTAATGAAATATACTAGTCAGCCTGGAGAGAGAGAGAGTGTGAGAGAAAGAGAAAGAGAGAGCAAGAGGAAAGCAAAGCTCACCCCAAAATACCTGGAATCAATCTTGTATCTCATGGGCAGTTTCCTTTTTAGCTTTAAGTTTTCTTCTGCAGCTGAGAAAAACTGGTCATATTACGGAAACTGCAGGAACAATTTGCATGGGTAGATAATGGCAAGGGAATGAACAGGGGGCATATATGTAACCTCTGAAAAACACCATGATGATTCTGAATAGAGGCAGAGCAGAAGAAAGAGAATGAGAACCAGTAACTCTGATGGACTATTTCAGATAATTTCAGTTGTCAGGATTGGATTCCTATTATTGAGGCTCACAAAATTGCAGGAGATTTCATATATATAAAGGGTCCAGGGGGAACTTATACACATATGGGGCACAATCCAATTTGTTTTTTTAATTCATACCCTACAAATGCCAGTAGAAAAATCAGGCATGTACTTTTTTCTCATCACAAAGTGTCTGCATATCATTCAATTATCCTCTCCTCTTCTGGTTGTCTTGTTCCTTTCAAAAGTGGTTGGAATGGGCTTCCATATAGGAAAGATTCCAGTTCTCTAGCAGTGGTTCCCAACTTTAGGTCCCCAGACGTTTTTGTTCTACAACTCCCATTGCCCACCACCAATGCTCCTGCCCATACTGAATAGTGAATGTTTGTAGTTTAACAGCAAATGGGGATTTAGGCCAGGAAGTACTATCACATTATTTGAACTGTTTATATTGTTATAGAGGCCATTTCTGCACGAGGTGAGGGAATCACCCCGCGCCGCTACTTACCGGATCTTCTGGTTCCCCGGTCTAGTCCAGGCTGCTCCGGAGCAGTGCGTAGTCGTCGATCCGCACTGCTCCAGCATCCAAAATGGCGGCTTCCAGTTGGTTGAGGGTCTTGACCAACCATTGAAGCTTGCCAGCCTAAAGCCCGCCCTCGGCAGATCGCATGCTTGCATTGATGCGAGCCTGCGAATCTGCACAAGGTAGCAGGCTCACAGTGGTGCGCTCCATGCTTTTGAAAGACCAGAAAAATCAGGTCTTTCAAAAGCGCTCTAGAGGACCACTTGGGGTCATTCTGGAGCAGACTGAGGTGCGGATCTACACTAAGTAGTCTGGACTCAGTCCACTCCAAGGTGCAGATGTCCTCCGTGGAGGACACACTGCACCGTTTTAAATACCCTGTGTGGAAATGGCCATTGTCTATTACCCATACATCCATGGCCTTTCCATGAAAATCAGCACAACTTTTTCACCTTACAACAGCTTTACAAAGTAGGCTAGACAGTGACTTGTCCAAGACTATCCTAAGAACATTGTAATGAAGCATTATGATCTTCCCCATTTATATTTTAGCTGAAAAGGAAGAGTAAACATGCTACAAAGTATGAATTTATAGCAAGAAGTATGTTATGTCAAAGAGCTCTTGGCTGTTCTTTTTTGCTTTCTAGATTTCTGGGGAAATGGAAATCAGCCATTGACCTTGCTTCTTCAGCTGATTGTCAGTGTTCTCAGTGGCAATCGGTGGAAATGGAATCTGGCTTAGAATTTCCCTAGTGAGTTAATTAGTCAATGGCAGTTTGCAGGTTTCTTTTCCACTGTCTATATTCATATGCCAGTGCAATGTTTTGTGTCAATCTAACACAGCTATCACTACAGTGACATGAAACTGGGCAGCCTATTGCAGTATTCTCAGTTGGCTGGCTCGTATTCAGATAGCAATTTGATGATATAGTCATACTTGTGCTCCTATGTAACTTGGGCACTTTGAAAATCGGTGTGATTTAATGCAGCCAAGGCTTACTGGCCAGAATAATAAATCCATGTTAATTTCTTCTGTCAGGATTAACTATTGTTAATAGTGGCTGGCTGCACTGCAGAAAGAAGGTGTGTGTTGCTTGTGCTACCTTTCCATAGACAGCTATCTGGGTGCGGAAAGGAATGTTCAGGATGTGCTCCCATCCTGGCAGTGGCACTGCCAGGATTGTGACAAGATGGTGACAGAGATGGATAAGGCGTGGAAATGGCCTAAGCCACATTGCTGCTTCATTGATGTTCTTTTAGAAGAGTAAATATCACCCACTACACCCTGAAATCTCACTATCTAAAACTTTCCTCCCTTTTCCTTCAGTTAGCCTTGTATGAGGGCATGACTGCTTGGATCTTGTATGTGTGATCAATTTCTCTAATAAAACAAAAATAAGCTTACTTTTGAATTTCTGTCTGATTCTTCCCTGAAGAAGTACTGGTAAACATTGGTGTTCCCTTCTCAAAGATGTCCTAATTGACTTAATAATTCCCCACCTTTGTACAGAGGTACTGGCATCACAGGTAGAGTCACCCTCTTTCCACTGCTGAGTCACCCACATTTTGGCGTAACAGATTCAGACAAGTCTCCACTATAGCACCCAACCAAATCTTTACAGCTGACAGTGATTCTGTACTGGTCATAGTAGCAATTGCATGTATATTTCTATACCATGTGTATTTCTATACCGCTTATCAGCTAAGTGCTCTCTAAGCAGATTACATTGTGTTAGCTAATTGCCCCCAACAAGCTGGATACTCATTTTACCAACCTGCAGAAGGATGGATGGCTGAGTCAACCTGGAACCTGGTGGAATTGAACTCATTACCTTGTGGCTGCAGTACCTGCATTTAACCACTGCACCACCAGGCCTCCTTAGTAACCTTAGCCTGGGAAAAGTTAATTTATAGACTACAGCTCCTGGAATCTATGAGCAAGCATGCTGCTTGGGGGATTCTCAGAGTTGAAATCCAAAAGTCAATTTTTCTGAGCTCTGGAGTAGGTGTGACTCCTATTATTTGTCCCAACCAGAACAAATCCTTTGAGGGGATTTACATTTACATTAGGGTATGTACAAGGGTTGATTCACCATTTAATATATGAGTCAACAGTTTATTCCAGCTGAGAGTATCAATAGGAATTTGGCCAATAGCTATACTTCAGTGATAATGGTTTCTAATGTTGAGGCTAACTAAACCCTTTTACACTACTCAGTTATAGCACTGTGATTCCACTTTAACTTCCATGTTCTCATCCTGTGGGATCCTGGGATTCTCACTTTAGGGAGGGATACATACAATTATCTGCCAGAGAGTTCTAGTACCTTACCAAGCTGTAAAACGTCAGGATTTCACAGAATGATGCCATGGCCGTTAAAATGGAATCATAGTGCTATAACTGTGTACTATAAAAGGAGCTCTGATCTAAGAACAAAAATAGAGTGCCTGCTCCAGGATTGCCTTTGCATAAATAGAGTCAGTAGCTTGCATCTTTTTCTTTTTTGAATGGTGTTTACTATTTAGATGAAAGAGTAAAGGCTTCTTCCTCCATCATACACTGGTCAATGTGTTGTCACGAATTGTTGGGTACTTCTGGCCCTGTCATTAGGCTGAAGCAGCAGTTTCAGGTACAGGATGCAGGGCACAGTAGTACAAGCAGCAAGACTTGGCTAAACAGAGATATGTGGGTATGTGTCTTTTCCTGAATCCCCCCAGTTAGCCTGGTGCCCACAAGAGCAGTGCCAGAGGCTAGTACACTTCAACAGGCCAAAATAAGCATTAGCTGCCCATCTCACCAGCTTCTATATCTGAAATGAGAATTTCATGTATAGAAATGAAGGCCATTTTTATTCATTCATTCATTCATTCATTCCCCATCCTATATAAAAAAGGTAACAGGGTGAGTGCCAATTTATTTACGCATTTTTTCTTGCTTTTGTCATGTGCCTTCAAGTCAGCAAACCTTTTGGGACTAGGAGTGTGTGATGTATCAAAGGTCACCCAGTGGATTTCCATGACTGAGCAGGGAATCAAATCCTGGTCTCCTGGGGCTTAGTCCAATGCTCAAACCAATACATCATTCTAGCTCTCATTTATTTCTACCCCACCCAAATCAAAAAGGTCTTAGTGCAGCTTACAAAAAAAAAATTAAAACAACAACAGCAACAACAAAAATTTATTTCCCTTAGGAAGTGAAGCAAGGAAAAACAAACAGATTAAAACAGAGCACCAAAATAGATGCATAGTACAAGTTAAAACACATGACACATATAAAACCAATAAATATAAAAACAACCAATTAATGCTTTAAAACTTTATAATTTAAAAATAATTTGGATAGGCTTGTAACTGCACTGTGCAGAATTGACAAATATATTAATTGGCAGATATGTTTAATTGGCATAACATATCAATCACATCCAACTTATGGTTGGAAGGGCCATATGAACTTTTAACATGACCCAGGTTGTAAGTTCACTGAAGAATTAACCAGGAAGACCTGAGTTAATGGCCAGGTTGTAAAAGATAATCCTTTCAATAAGAATAATAGCCAGCTGAGAAAAGAGCAAAAAAACCCCTGCTGTGTGCATTTCCTATAGAAACACAAAGAAGGCAAAGCCATAAAACCAAGTATTAACTCTCTCTGGCACTTATTTGTTACAAACTCCATAACACAAGGGGTTCTGTTGGTTTTGACAGTTCTGGATGACGAAAACAGGAAGATTTCCACCAAATCAACAATTTTCTTATCCTCCCACCTGTGACTTATTCCTGGTCCCCAATCACACAGCCATCAAAACCTTTTGTCACCTACATGTTAAAATCATCAACATGTTTCCTTCATACATTAATTCACTCTGACCACTTTGTCCACCCTAGAAATTTCATTGTCTGTCCAAGCAGAGAGTCTTCAACACTTTACGTCTTCAGGGCAGACTTTTGGGTATAAATAGACTCCAATTTTGGGCACCTCTCCCAGCATTTTTGATTTCAGGGATCCATTTTGTCATTCAGACCTTTTGCTGTCCTTGGCTGAAAAGCCCAAGCCATTTTGTCCTTCTCTGCTTCTCTCTGGATGGTAATTATAATCCAATCTCTTTCTATCTCCTCTATCCATTTTCCTCTCTTTCTTTTCAGTTAGCCTTGTGTGATTGCTTGTGTGTGTGACTATTTGTGTGTGTGTGTGTGTGTGTGTGTGTGTATTTTCCCCCAATAAAACACGTTTAAATTGAACTATAAGTCTTATGGCTGATCTCGTTTAGTAGTGATCCCATAGAACATTAGCAGAAAGTTCCTGCAATTACCCTTCCTTTTGCAGTATTCTTAATTTGAGTTATTTCCCCATTTTTACAGTTTGATCCTGGGTTCTGATAGAGGACCTCATGGGATCCCATGCTTTTGGTGTAACAGGCCTGCAGGAAGAGACTGGTCTTTTGTACTGTTTTACACTCAGACAGGTGTAACCAAGTGTTGAACCTCTTGCAGAAGTTCATTCCACAGTCTGGGGATGGCTAAAGAGAAAGTCCTCTGGGCAACAGTTGCCAGCCTTATCCTGGATGACTGAAGCAAATGCTTTCTAAAGGACCTGAGTATATGGGGTAAATTAAACAGGAGAAGGCCATCCCATAGGTAACCAGGACCCAGGCTTTAAAAGTAACAACCAACATTTTGTCCCTTGCCCAGAAAACAATTGGCTGACAGTGGAGTAATTTTAATATCGGTGTGATCACTCTCAGATGTGCCAGTAACTAATCTGGTTGCCATGTTCCAGACCTGGTAACAGAGCTAGTCCTATCACATTGCAGAAGTGCAACCTTACTGTGAACAACCAAGTTTTTACTTGGCATCTAAATGAAACCAGCATTTGTGCCAGGCCTCCAAGGTGAAAGTGTTCCACAACTGGGATGCCACAGCTAAGAAGGCCCTCTACTGTACCCCACACAGTGTACTGACCTCACTAGTCGGACACAGAGGAGGCTCCCCCAAGCAGTCCTCAGGCCTTTGGAAGATATTGAGATCCCAAGCCTTTTAGGGCTTTAAATATCACCACAAGCACTTTGAATTTGGACTGGAAGTGTATTGGCAGCCACAGCAGGCTTTCTTTTTTTAAGGCTTACATTATATGCTGTCTATATGATATTTCATTCAGCAGTTGAGGTGCTGAGTTTTGCACTAGCTTCAGCTTCCAAGTTTTCTTCAAGGCAGCCCAATGTAGAGTGTGTTATTGTAGCCTAATCCAGAGGTTACCAGAGCATGAATTATTGTGTCTAGAATATCTCTATCCCCAGGAAAGGCCATAGCTGGTGTGGCAATCAAAGCTGATGCCAAGCACTCTGAGTTATCTGTCCTTTCTTTAGGTAGCAAAAGGTTTGAGTCCAACCTTGTGTACTGGCAAAATAATTGGTGGAAGCATATATTATACATCCTTCTGACATGATAATTATTTCAGTCCATAGCACCTCCAACCTAGACAGAAATTCCTGTCTGAAATTCAGAAAAGCCACTATGAATCAGAGTAGATAATTCTAAGTTTGATCCACCAACATTCTGATTGAGTATAAGTCTGCTTCTCATGTTCTTATGTATTTGTAACTCATCTGATTATTTAATATTTTTCATAATCTGCTGTTATATTCTGTACATGTTTTGGCTCCTTTCATCAGCTATAGCCTGGGATTATAGTGGACCACAGCCTTCAGCTGTTAGTTGCCACAGTGCTGGAGCACATGTGGCCCACCTGATCACGTCACTAATAACTAATTACTTGGAGTTCTTTCTTCTTTCAAATAATGAAATTATAACTGTGTTACATTGCCGTTGTAACTTAACATAGGAGAATGTCAGTCCTATCACACTGTAACTCTAATTTTTAAGTTACATACATAGTTAGAAGGTGTGGCTTTTCTACAAGATAGATGAAGACTATTGTGTGTTTCAGTCTGTGTTCTGTTGTAGGTGTGGAAGCCAACAATGTAGCTGGGGGTGCATGTTGTACTAGAGGCCAGTGACTTATAATATTCAGATTTTTAAATACATACATACACACGTACATACATACATAAATGCTTTTGTCACATCTAGACTGAGACATCTTTTTAAAAATTCACTTTCACCAATTTCCACTAAGCAATTTTAATTATTATTCAGGCTCTACAGTTGAAGTATTAAAATGATGTATCACTATTAAACTACTTAAGCATTAGTGTCATTTTCTTTTATCATTAGTATTCCTTTTTCCCTTCACTTGATCTCTGTTGAATTTGGCTCCTGGAAACAATTGCTATGTTTCTTGGTGGTAACCGTCTTACCTAGTTCAGATACAATACAAATAGCCATGAAGAGATACATTTCATTTTGCAAAATATTGGGTTCATTTGAATTGACCTTGGGAGTGGGAATGACAGTTCAAGGTGATGCCAGGAATTCTCTGGGAATGCTTTGGAATGGGGGAAACGTCATATAGAATTCCAAAATAAAATCAATTTCTGCAGGAACAAAACCCGGGACTTTCAGAGACTTTTTTTTTCTTGTCTAGAGAAACTCTTAGTTTTGAGAAACAAAAATACAGAGTTACATCTTTATAAATGCAACTACAATGCCAACTACTTATTTTTCCTGGGCCTCAGTTTAACCAGTTACTTTTAAAAGTAACTTCCAGAGCTCATTAGCCCTGCTCAGTATAGTCAATAGGGAGAACTGATGGGAGTTGTAGTTCTACATTTGGAGAGGCACAGGTTTCCCAGCCTTGAATGGTCTCTATGACAGTTACATAGCACAAACATTAGATAATGAATGTGGTATAAATGTAAAACCAATTTTCATTCAAAAGCAAGACAGGAGATTTGATGTAAAGTGATTCTATTGTGTATACTTTTAAAGGAAGAGAGCAAATTGCTAACAATCAGCATAGGTTTATTAAGGACAAGCCATGGAAAACAAATCTATCCTGTAGTGATATCCTCAACAGATTACTGATTTATTTGATAATAGGAGCCTGGTGAATCAATAACAGCCCTCCAGCAGAACATTAGAGTTTGCCATATAATAAATTTATAAAGATCGCCTGAGTAAAAATACTTTAGCATAGATTAGAAATTGATCTCGTATGACATCGGGAGAAATTGCTAATAGGAAAAGACTTCTCAATCAACTCAGGGATGTGACTTGGGGATGACACTTTCTCAAATAAAATGCCAAAGGAAGTATAAGTGGAGCTTTCTGGAAGGAAGAATGCTTTAACAATGCTGATAACAATTGCAATATAGCAAAGGCATGAAATAAGAGCATGCTTACTGAGTGACCACAGCGCTCATATGTTCCAGATTTCCATATCAGGAGAGTGATATGAAGACCATATCCCAGACTGAAAAGTTGGGAAAACAGATGATCTGTGATGGGAACATTTTGGGAGGATATATTGAAAGAGCTGGATCTGAGCTGGAAGAAAAATGTGCATCTCTTACTATGCTATGGAACAATAATATTCAAGGCCATTCAAGTTATTCTGGGATATGAGACTAGCAATGTAATTCTCCACTAATTTTTTTCTTAAAATTTCTTTAGCAATTTTCTTCTCATGGTGAAAAAGTCTTTGAAAACTGTGTAGTTTACAATGACTATTTGCAGTTCAGAACTTATTCTGCACAAAATGTGGATGTCATTGTTTTGTGCAGAAAACATAATTTTCTGCACAGAAAATACTGTTTCCTGTGCACAAAATCTGATTTTTCATGAAAAACAACTGTGTGTAAATTTTATGGAGAACTGAATCATGAACATTCTTATCAATCCAAGATTCTTCTTATCACAGTTTCTCAATGCTTGAGAAACATGTTTTTCCACCATTCTTTGAATATTTTCAAATATTTTGCCAGTGCTTTCAGATATAAAATATTTTGCATGATCCTTTCCCTGAGACTTAAAACACCACAACTATAATAATTCAGTTAATTAACAATTTTCTGTCCTTTAAGGACATGACATCCTAAATCTTTTTGCCTGAAGCAGATTCCTAAATCTGTCTAATAGCAGAGTTAGCCCTGTTGAGATACAATACCCTACAGATGCTTGAAACTGTTTCACTGAGAAGAGCAAAAATACTTTTTTCACTCTACTGACTAAATCTAATAGCCTTAAGATTTTGGTAGAACATTAAGGCCCTTTCTGCAAGACATTGTTATCCTGCACCGGGGACAGGAGAAGTATAAGACCCAGATGACACTTATGCATGATGTCATCTGTGTCCCATCCTTCTCCCATCCCCAGGTGGCACAATCATGCTGCAAATTATTGATGGGTAAAACTTGTCAATGACCAGTGATCACACAACCCTCCTATTGCACTCTCACACATACCTGAGCTGCAGAAGGTGTGGAAACACAATGGCCATGCTTCCTGCCCCAGCACAGCCTGGGACAGTGCCCAGCTGCACTGCAGAAGGAAGAGGCATGGCCATTGCACCTTCTCCATTCCTGCAGGCAGCTGGTGCAGAAGGGAGTGCTCCTGTCATGCTCCCCTCCCAGAAGAGACTCTACTAGGATCCCTGCAGGATGCCACTGGGGTGAGGTAGAGTGAAGAAAGAACCTAAGTCAGATTTTAGTTAAATGTGGAAAAATCTCTCAGTTGTATGAAATTAGCCACGTCAGTTTGGTAGACTCTCTTGCTGTAGATTTTCAAGCACAAAAAGTGCAGCCTTCTGTTGAAGATACTTAGGTTGTGGATTTTCCACGATGAGCAGAAGATTAATGTGTAAGGCCCACAATCTCCACTGAGCAGACGATTGGAATATATGGCCTACAAGCATCTAACTATGCTGTTCTGCAGTTCTAGGAGGCTTTTAAGCAACAGAATCTCTCGCTCTTTCTCTTTGTGAGTTTCCCTCTGTCTCCATTATAAAAGTACCAAACTTAGGTCCTTTCTGCACCTTACCTTCTTCCAGTGCTGGGCTCGCATGAGCAGCCCCCGGCGAAAGGCTCTCGCATCTGAAGTCCTTTGACTCTGCACGAGCTGCCTGCCCGTGTGAGAGCCCCACCTCTTCTTTCCATAGTACAGCCTGGGACTTTCCCAGGCTGCGCTGGGGAAGCAAGCATGACTGACATGGCTCCAGAGGCTCCGCACACCAGCTAAGTGTGCGTGGGGCCTGGGAGCAATGCACAATCTCACACCATTTTTGGCTTCTAGCCGAAAATGAAAAGGTGCACAATTGGCACCTGCCGGCACCTGAAGCCCCGCACGATTGTGAGTGCATCGTACAGATCGCTCCTCACAATTGTGCAATGCTCCAGGCCCTCTTTCACATGGAAAATGCTGTGCGAAAAGGTCCTTAATCTGAGCTCTGATGTATCCAGAGCTGATGGACCCAATTTGAAAACAGCCCATCAGCCCAGATCAAAATGGATGCAAATGATGGAATACAGCAGAAAAAGTTTAACTTTGTTCTGTCTTTTGGGATAGTTCCCAAATCTGCAGTGAACAACTACAGAGGCCCCAAAGTTCCCCAGCACATGTGTTTCCTTCTCCCTTGGAGAGAGAGAGCTACAGCTAAACTGGACAGTAAGTATCTCTGTCCCTTCTAGAAGCTGCCAGAATAGTTGAACAAAGAAGAACCTTCCCATTTTCCCTTGGCAAGGAAGCCCAGCGGGGAGAGGGGGATGAATAATATAATTAAATTCCAGCTGAACATGTGCGAACCATCTTATCATTGGAACATAATTTACAAGGAAAAGAGTTCAGCTTAGCTCCTTTTTTACATGCACTAGTGTATTGCTTTCAAGCCCATTAACTACACATGTGTAAACAGTCTGCATGCTTGCAACCATTTTTTTCATGTATGTGATCAATGTGCTAAAATGTAATGTTTTATGGTTCAGCTAACTATTTATCTGGAAAGGATGGGATCTTCTAAGGACATTAACCCACCCTAGGATCATTTTGCTGCAGGCTGGTAACAGAAACAATGGATAGCAAAGTCCTGTGAGTCCTGCTACTACCACCACCAATGATTATAGCAGACAAAAACTGCACAGAGAAAATAGACAATAGCTGTTTATTTGTAGCTTGAAATATATATATATATATAGATATATTTAGAGAGAGAGAGAGAAAGAGAGAGAGAGAAAGAGAGAGCAAAGGACTTCAGGATGTCACTGTGAAGAACCTTGGCTGTGTGAGACATCCACGTTCTAGCCCCAAAGCTGTAGAAAGAAACACACAGAAAGCCTACAAAGAAAAACAGCAATGGCAGTACTCTATCCTAGGCCCTTTCCGTGGCCCTTTTCGCATGGCATTATTGATGCGAAAGGGCCCCTTGAGCGTTGTGCAAATATGAGGAGCAGTCCACATGACGAACTCACATTTGTGCGATGCTCTAGGGCCTGACAAGGACCGCACATGCATTTTTTTCATTTTCGTATTGAAGCCGAAAATGCTGCATGGTTGCGCATCGCCCCAGGGCCCCGCACGCACTTACCTTGTGTGCAGAGCCTTGAGAGCCGGGCCGGTCATGCTTCCTGTCTCAGTGCAGCCTGGGAAGGTCCCAGGCTGCACTGCAAAAGGAAGAGGCAGGGCTCTCGCGTGAGCAGGAAGCTCATGTGGAGCTGAAGAAACCTAGACACGAGGGCTTCTCACAAGAGGCTGCTCGCATGAGCACCGCACCCCAGTGCCGAGAAAAGGTAGGATGCAGAAGGGGTCTTAGTTCAACTGCAATTCTGCTTGGAACATAAAGGTAAACAACAACTGGTTACTTCCAGGAGATGCGGAAAGGGTCTGCAACTCACCCATTTTTGACGCTAGGGTGTGATGCTCGCGCGAGTAATCTTCAGAGAGAGGCTCTCGCTTCCCTGCTTCTTCGGCCCCACACGAGCTTCCTGTTCACGTGAGAGCCCTGCCTCTTCCTTTTGCAGTGGGACCTTCCCAGGCTGCACTGAGACAGGAAGCATGACCGGCCTAGCTCCCCAGGCTCCACACACAAGATAAGTGTGCGTGGGGCCCCGGAGTGATGCGTGACCATGCAGCATTTTCGGCTTCAAGCTGAAAATGAAAAAATGCATGCGTGATCCGTGTTAGGCCCTGGAGCATCCGCAAATGTGAGCGCATTGTGTGGACCGCTCCTCACATTTGCACAATGCTCAAGAGGCCCTTTTGCATCGACAATGCCATGCGAAAACAGCCCTAGTCTGAAGAGAGCAATAGGAGGAAGCACATGTCATAGTCAAAATCCAAGAAGACTCATGGGAAAAGTCATCATAGTCTATAAATATATTCAAGATAACAAAAAAAAAAAAAAGAATACTCAGATTTATTCAGTCTCAGAAGGATGTCTGACAAGATGTGATGGCCTAGAGCTACAGAAGGAAAGGATTTAGTTAGACATTGAGAATAAGTCTTTAATGGTTACAGCAATTGATGCAGTGCATGAATCTATCCAGAGAGACATTTAAGGCAGTTTCACTGACAGGTATATTCAAGAGTCTATTGGCTCATACTTTTGGAATAGTAATACTAAATGTAGACTGCCAGTTGGGCTAACTAGGTTGTTTATTGTATAATGGAAAGTTTATGGTGCTGTGGTTCCCATATAATCAGAAAGAAAGTACAAGCATTGGCTAGGAGAAGCATTATTCCTCCATACACTCTGTATGCCAGTACTTGAAATCAATGCACAAAGTCATTTCAGGAGAAAATAAGGGAGTGATATCTAAGAAGAGGCTATGCACTATATTTTGAATACAAATATTTGTTTCCAGAAAGCATCACAAACCAACATTTCACTTAAAATGTGATTTGTTTCTTAATTTAGGGATGAGTAACAGAATAGGTATCAACTACTTTGATCTTCCAAGAAAATAAAAGGAACGTGATACCTGGAACAAATGGATTTCAGAGTACTGAAGAATGAAGTTTTATGCATATAAATATAATATAAAATATAAATATAAAAGAGCCCAAAGATTGATATTTCCAAGTTATTTGAACACAAAAGGAACAAAATTACTTTCTGTGCTCTTATTGAAAAACAAATGAAGAACCTATCTACATACAAGTGACAGTGAAGGCTCATCCAGCTGTTTGTATTGAGACACACAATATTTTAATGAACAAGACAAACACCCAGGTGTTTTATATTTAGAATCTGAAATTCATCTCCTATCACATGCTCTTATTATATGCATTCCCATCCATATGAACATTTCTTTTGGTTATTTCAGTGAAGTTCAATGCCTAAGTAGTTACTCACTTGTAGACAAGGGCCTTTCAAGCTATACAATTTTACTCCTATGATTGCAGTTTAACTGCCACTGGTGTTTCCTTATGGAATCCTGGATCTAAAGTTTGGTGAGGCTCTAGAACTCTCTTGCAGAGAATTTTAAATATCCCTCCCTAGACTTCAAATTCCAGTACTCCATAGGATGAAACAATTAAAGTAGAAACATAGATCTATCACTCTACAGTATGAAAGGGCCCTGACAAATGTTACTTTTGCAGACTACAGCTCTGAGAATTCCATAGCCAGCATGGCTTATCATTTCTGTACTAAACAGAAATTGTACTCCCTCTTCACCTAGCCAGTTCACACTACCAAATTATAGCACTATGAGTCTACTTTAACTACCATGGCTGCATTCCATGGAATCCTGTGGTTTGTATTTTCTCAATATCACCCCCCTAACTGGAACTCCCAAGATACCACAGAATGTAGTCATGATGGTTAAAATGAAATCATGGTGCTGTAACTATGTTGTATGAAAGGGCTTCCAGACAGCTTTGAGGCAAAGAATTATAGCCCCATTGTTGTTGCTGTTGTTGTTGTGTACCTTCAAATCTTTTCAGACTTATGGCAATCCCAAGGTGAACCTATCTCAGAATTTTCTGGAGCTGTGTGCATCCGTGATGCGCCCAAGATCACCCAGTGAGTTTCCATAGCTGAGCAGGGAATCACACTCTGGTCTCCAGGGCCAATTTCAAGCTACAACACCACACTGGTTCTCTATAAGCCTCTTCCCTCTTTGCAAAATTCCCAGTCCACATCATACCTGTAGCTGCTGTTTAGTCACTAAAAAACAAGCTTGCAAAGACCAATAATGGGAGTGACATGTTGTTCCCTCTGAAACTCAGGTAAGCATCATGGGATAGAAAGATACAAATGTGTACCCAGAGACACACTGATATATGTATTAGGTATGAACTCCAAACCTGCTTCTGCTTAGCAGACATTCAATGCACTGTGTCTGGAGATTCCTGGAGCAATTTGACATGATAGGCTATGTACAAAAAGAAGATGCACGATGAAGACTATTCACACTTAAGTGTAAAGTAGGCAGAGGATACGTAATCAATTGTTTGTTTCCTCGTAGCCTGGCTTGAATTTTGCAAATCTGATGCCTTTTATCACTGGCCAGTGCTCTGTTAAAAATTGTTTTTCATTTCATGCACTGTGCATTTCTACTCATGATGGGACATAATCTTTTTATTTCAGATCGGGAGCAGCCGTCTGAAGAGAAAGCCAAGATTTTATTTCAAGAGCTTGAATGACATACATTCAAGATTAGTCAAGTTTTTCCCCCAAGCGGCTCTTGTATTGTATTTTAAATTAAAACGAGCACCATCAACAAAGTACTGCAGTGCATCTTCTAAGCTTCTTTTAAGCCTAAGTTAGAGCTAATATTTGCTCTGAAATCTGGAGAGTGAAAACTGGAGAGCAAATGATCCACACTGGGTCTGATCTAATGAACATTTTATTAAATACATCTTCTATCTCTTCTTAGGAGCTAGAATACTTCCCCACCTATACCAGTGTTGAATGAAGAGCATGTAAATTTTATTTTTTAAAAACTGTAACTCCCAGAATCCCCCAGCTAGCAAGACCAGTGGGGGATTCTGAAAGCTATGGACTAGAAAGGTAATTTATCCAAGTTTTGGTAGATTATATATCACAGACTATTTTTTAAGCAAAAAACTACAGACGTGGCATAAGACTTGAGCAAGCAATGGAGGAAATCTTCCTTAGAAAATTCTTTGTATCAGCTCAGAGTGCTGTTGTATTGCAGGGGTAGGGAAAGTGCTACCCACAGGCTGTACGTGTTCCCCAAAGCCATTTTGGGCTCCTTGGACCTCAGGTAATTACTTAGTCTGTGCCAGGGGTGGGGAACATGTTTATCTCTAGATATTTTCAACTTCCAGAAGCTTTCCATGTGTCAAGTCAGGAGTCCTTCCAAGCTGTACCTACAGATACTATGGTGCTCTTCCACTGAGCTGTGCTTGTTTTTCCGGACAGGTTGCTGTGAACTGTTAAGGGCCCAGTTACATCTCACATGGGAGGAATGTGGAATATGTCATGAGTTTTTATTCTTTATTTCCGTGTAGTCAAAATCCATTTAAATACCTTTGGAGCAACACTGGGCATGCTTAAGCCCTTTCCCTTGGAGACTGCTTTTTCCAATCAAAATTATCTTTTCTTTTTTCTTATGTGGAGAGGAGGGGAAGAGAAAGTGGAGACATGTTTTATGCACGGTTTTTTTTTTTCCTGTTCAGCTTTCAGCTTTCTGTATATATAATTGAATCCATGGTAAAAAGTGCTATGTTGATTTAAAAAAAAAAGGTGGAATCAACTGTAGCTCCTCTTGGGTTTCTGCTAGAGTCACTGTACAAGATGCTTCTGCAGCTGGCCAGTCTGTTGGTAGCATGCAATTTGTCTTATTTATGCCAGTCATTTCTTTTCTTGGCATGCGTTTCTAGCATGCAAATGTTTTCTCAGTGCCTTGCCAAATGTGTGGGTTGTTGCAATTACACATTTACTGACAAATTAATATTTTCTCTTGGCGCACATCTTGTGTTTATTTTGTTCAGTATGTCAATTTTTGGTGTATTCCTAATCAATTGACCTGCATGACAGAGTGAATTGTTCACAGGATTAGAGAGAAACGGGGTGGGAAGTGGGAAGGGCAAATAGAAAAATAACAGTGGTAAAAAGCATTCAGAGTTTCCCCTCCCTTTTATTTTCTGTGATCTCAAATATTCCAACCTTCTGGCTGGTATTTGATGAGCATTCTTCAAATAGCTCACTCTTAAGTGTGTGAGGGATGAAACGCTTGGGCAATTTGATTTTTGCCACTTTTCTGTAATAAATTTCTTTTAGAAATCCCAGACTTTCTCTTGGAGATATCAAAGGATATTGTTATTCACACATCCTTGATAGATAATTGTTGGATACAGCATGAAAATAAAAGATCCCTGCAGCTGCTTACCATGATTACATTGCTCTTATTATGCCATTCAGTAATTCAGCACATTTTCTACAGACAAAGTACCTAACTCAAGAGTTCTCAGTAGGTTTCTCAGTAGGTTACTTCTGATTGTGCAGTTTTGGAAGGACAAGAATATAACAGCCTAGTTATACCATGTACAAGTTATGATACATTTAAGTTTGCCATCCCACAGTGTATAAGAAGGTGTCAGTAGGGCCATAGATTTTCCAGAGCTTTTTACTGGTAGAGATCCAACTTTCAAAACCAATCCCAGGCCCTTTCTACATCATTGGAAGGAGGGGGCTTGTTTTCTGCTGCTCCAGAGACCAGGACAAGGAGCAATGGATTCAAGCTGCAGGAAAGGAGATTCCACCTGAACCTCAGGAAGAACTTCCTGACAGTCAGGGCTGTCCGGCAATGGAATCTGCTGCCTCGGAGTGTAATGGAGTCTCCTTCCTTGGAGGTTTTTAAGCAGAGGCTTGATGGCCATCTGTCGGGATTGATTTGAGGGTGTTCCTGCATGGCAGGAGGTTGGACTGGATGGCCTGTGTGGTCTTTTCCAACTGTACATTTCTATGATTCTATGATTCATTCCTCATCAGTGTTTCCTTCCGTTACAATCTCAGTATTGCCATTCATGTGATGGTAGCAGGTTAGAAAAACTCTCTTCCAGACCCTTCTGTCTTAAGCAGATGAGTAACAGTATTGCCACCAGTGTTCCTTCTGCATTACAGCATCCTTGGCCACTCCTTTCCCCTGCTTTCACCCTGCCCCACCACCCCAATTGGTCATTTTTTTTGGAAGCTATATTAGGACAGCAACGTTGTAATGGCATGACACGTCAGTATACTATTGCACTTTTGCACTATAATGTTTAAAAATGTATTTAAAAAGGTTTTAACTTAAAGGAGAAATTTAAAATAAACACAGAGTGGTGATTGATTTCAAAGTTACCATGCCATGGGAGTAGCTGAAGGAGGGACACGCTTTGCATGCTTACACCCCACCCACTTCTGGATCCGAGAGGACAAGAATTGCTATCAAGCACTATTACGGTACCACACTGAGCTGGCTGACAGGATTGATTAACTAAGGATGCTCTTAACTGACTTTTTTTCTGGAAATGACATAAAGTGGTTTTGCAACGCTTGGGGACAAGACAGCAGCTGAATAGCAATGACATCTTGCAGTAGCATGGCTCCTGGACCGCAAATAACCCCACTGCTGTTGCAGGATAGTGATGTTGTACAGAAATGACCTCAGTCATTGCAGAAATACTGTAGAACACATGTGTCAGACACAAGTCCTGCAGGCTGAATCTGGCTCACCAGGCCATTTCATGTGGCGCTCACACCTCTCCTGCAGCTGCGGCACTCCCCCGCCTGACAATCCCGATCCCCACATTGAGGGTCCCCAGCTGCTGGTATTCTGAAGAGGAGCCCAGCAGTCAGCACTCGTGATCTACTTCTACTTCTGATTGGTCTTCTGACCAAGTCTCACCATTAGAGCATTGCCATGTGTTGCTATGGCAATGCTCCATGCAGCTCAGAATAGTTGGACAGAGGAGCAGTCAGAGGTAGAGTAGATTGCAAGTGCTGGCTGCTGGGTTCCTCTTCAGAATACTGGCAGCTGGGGGCCTGCAATGTGGGGACTGGGCTCACCAGGTACACAGAGGGGCAGGGGTGCAGAAAGAGGCACAGATAATATTTGTCTGATGATTAAAAAAAACCTTTGTTTTCAAAACTCATTTTTCAATAAATTGTACAATAGCTGTACACTTGAATAACTGTTTGCCATTATTTTTCCTAGACTTCTAGTTTCAGGGCTAGCTATTACTAAAACCAGTAATAATCAAATGCAGAGGAAATTATTTAATATGATAAAAGAGTAGTTACACGTATATAGTCTTACAGATACAACCAGCTCTTTGAGGGCAACCATAGTGCTGCTGCTGCCCAAGATGAAACTGAGTTTGACACCCCTGATAGAAGATGCAACCACCTCCCCAATATTCTTTAGATGTATTGTCAGATAATATTGGAGGAAGGCTTGCTTCTGATGTGTTCATTCCACTGACACACTTCCAAACCGGCAGCAAATCCAGCCCAGCCCTTGAACTAGAATAGAACAATTTCTTCTCATTGGAATCAGTGATAGGGGATTCAAAAAAGCAGGGGAGACAATAAGCAATGCCAGTCCCTTTAAACTTTTGCCCTGCTACTCTAAGCCTAGCAATGTTTTAGATTTTGAGTATCTCCTATTTTTGTTTGGCATTTTGTATCTCCATGGTTGGACAACTTTAGCCATGTCCCAATTGAGAGAAACAATGTGGTACAGTGGTTTAAACACTGGAATATGACTCTGGAGATCAGAGTTTAAATTCCCTCTTGGCCATGGAAACCCACTGGATGACCATGGGCAAACCATATTCTCTCAGCCTCAAAGGAAGGCAAAGACAAAGACAAATCCTCTCTGAACAAATTTTGCCAAGAAAGAACTAGAAGGCACACAACAAATCAAAAAAGGGCAAAATGGATGCCTGTAGACTTGACTAGAGCTCATGTGCTAGTTCACAAGCAATGCTAAAACAGATTTCCACCATTTGTAGTCCAGGAAACACATTGGATTTCAACTTGCATCCTGGGCAGGGCTGTGCTAAACCATGCTTTACTATGAAGTGTATGAATTGGGCTATCCTCTCATACATAGTAGTAGCTAGCAATGTGGGCTTGCATAATTATCATGGATTTGGCCAGCTTCATTGAGATAATACTCAGCTTTGAAATGCAGGCATCCACATAATTGTCCCCATAGTCACATGCCCCAATTGGTCCCAAATGCGGGATGTGTTACTCTGCTTTGACAAACTGGTTCTAACCATTTCTATCCCTACCAACAGCAGGTCTTTTATAAACTTAATGAGGCTTGGCTGTCTACTGAAGACCAATCTACGCCAAAATACTTTGCAGTGCAAGAGAAGTAACTCATAACAATACACTGTTGCAGGGAAAAATCTACACACAGCTACTTGAAGGATTACAACTAAATTTAGAGAAAGCAGAAGAGCTTGGGTGTGATGGCAGATGACGTCATTGGCCCTGATAATCACAAAGGTCAGATACTTCAACCCTCCATACCCTGATGTTATTAAGCTACTGGCCAAATCACACAGAAACCAGCATTACTATATTTCACAGAATTTCAGTGTGGAATTTTAGTTGGCAACTACATCACTGAGAATAAGACATAGGGCCTTTCTGCACTACCCTGTTATAGTGCTATTAATCCGCTTTCAATATTCTGTGGAATTCTGGGGTTTGTAGTTTACTAAGGCCAAAGAGCTCTCTGGATGAGAATGCTAAAGTGCAAACCCCAGGATTCCATAGGATGTTGAAAGTGGAATAATAGCACTATAACAGTCTAGTGCGGAAATGGCCATAGTCCTTAACTATGCTGATAAACTTCTGTATCTGAGGGCTCCTCCAAATGGGTCAATAGTCCCAGCACATGTTGGGTTCTTTATGTGCCTAGGTTTCATGGACTATAGGATAATATGTGATTTATATTTTGTTCCTGGGTTGCATGACTTGTTCCTTTGCTTGCATCTAGTCAGAAATTACATATCTTTGCCTTGTCTTGCTTGAAATGTGGTGGGGGCAGAATTTCCTCCTTGCTTAGAATGAGGGAAGGCAGATCAGAGAAGAATTTCTGTGGAAACAACTAAAGTTGAACAACTAAATCTAGAGAAACATCATCAGTAAAACATTTCAGAAGTTAACGGAGATACTGAAGCCAGATATGAAAGCTGCACTAGGCCCAGCCACCACTCCCAACCAGCCCCCGCTGCAAACCATCTGAAGTCCCATCCACTTTGCACTGTGAAATCAAAAGAGACCATACGGTGTGGAGCTGGTGTGGATTAAATAGACCTTTTCCCCACCCTGTCACTTGAGGCATCCTGGTGCATACTGTGCCAGTCACATGTTAGTGGACTCATCTGGAGAGGGCATCAAACCCCTTCCCTCCATATAGCAGTGAAGCTGCACATATTCAGGTAGGCATTAAGCCCAGCCTGTAGCAATATCTCCAGAGAGACAAAGAGACAGAGAGAGAGAGAGAGAGACAGACAGACAGACAGACAGAAACCAAAATAATGACCTTCTGCCCTAGGTTTTAAAAGTTGTGATTCATCCTGGAAATTTACCAGAAATAGACCAGGACAGGAAATACATTGTATGAATCTTTCAAAAAATTCTGATACATTCAAGTGCAATTCACATGAAATTCTGAGGCTTTTGCCAGCCAGGATGAGCCCTGAAAGGCATATCTAGAAATTACAAGGGAGATTTAGAGGACTGAATGTTCTTCTCAAATTAGCATATGAAGAAGAAGTCTAAGTTATGATCTATTACTCGGAAATTTAGTTTATCTTTTATGTGTAGAATATTCAGTTATGTGACTCCTAACCTGCAATCTGATGTGGTACAGCCAGAAATAGTTAGGCCTAGGCCAACTTTTAAGCCAGTCATAAAGTGTTCCTCTTAATCAGTGAAAGTCTGATCCACAGTTTAACTTGAGCTTAACCTCACTGAAGTCAATGGGGCAAACTAGTAATGACTTGTCCTGTGTGAAAAGGGCCCTAGTATTTTATCGAGGCTTAATCATGGACTGAAGATGCAATTGCTAGTCCTTGCTAGAGCAGACTTATTGAATCAATGGAATTTACATACAGCTTGACTTACCATTCAGCCATTTTCAATAGACCACCTCTAGGCCTTTTTCGCACCTTACCTTCGTTGCGGTGGTGGGGGGCGGCGCTCCCGCGAGCAGCCGTTTGTGTGAGCCGCTCATGGCAGCCCTTCTGCCTCCTGCAGCTGTTTGCCGGTCGTGTGACTGTCGCGCTAGCATCCTACCCCTTCCTTCTGCAGTGCAGTCTGGGACCTGTAGGCTGCGCTGGGGGAGGAAGTGCGACTGGCCCAGCTCGTCCGATGCACCGCACGCAGGTAAGTGTGCGAGGGCCCCGTGAGCATTGCGCGACCGCGCAGTATTTTCAGCTTTGAGTCGAAAATAAGAAAATGTGTGCGCGTCCCGCTTTAGGCTCATACGGACCAACACTCCCATTTACATGATGCTCAAGGGGCCCTCGCGCTACAGAAACTGCGTGCGAAAAGGGCTCTAGTTGGGCTTAGCAATTCCACGTGGACTATGATGACAAAAGAGCTATTGAACTGAATGGTTCTACTCTACATATGCCTTGGACTAGACCCAGCACTGGATATCTGTTTGTGAAAAGTGATAAAAAGAAAGAGATAAGGAAAATCTGTAGGGCTGAAAATGTATTGATGAAGGAGGGAAAAAAGCCT
This sequence comes from Ctenosaura bakeri, assembly GCA_948474755.1. Classification (NCBI taxonomy): domain Eukaryota; kingdom Metazoa; phylum Chordata; class Lepidosauria; order Squamata; family Iguanidae; genus Ctenosaura; species Ctenosaura bakeri. Next base: position 267,834 of record CAOLHI010001751.1, read on the forward strand.
TTCTTGATGCTGCCGACTTGATAGATCAGAATTACTAGAATCTGAGAAGTTAAAACCAGTGGATAAAAAAGGAAACTGTTTTCCTGAAGTGCATCATTATCAACAAAATAATCAATAATAATTATTCTGAAACACATTTTAAAATGCAATTTGTCAGTTCACGCACTTAGTCTGTAATGGTGAAATGGCAATAATCCAGTAATAACAAAATGGCAAGGCTAACCAAATCAATAAAGTAAATTTACATTTCCTGCAGAAGGATATCAGAGTGGAAACCTGCAGGCGCTAATATGCTAATGTTTACTCCCAGTACAGTAAATAGTAATCTGAAATTAATTGTCAAGACACCATGGAGTCTGCCTGAAGGCAGTCATATCAGCATCAATTCACTTCAGCCTTTTGCTCCCTTTATGGGAGCAGTGGGGTTTCCTGGCAAAGATCTGTCTGCACAATTGTGGGGATTCTGACAGGTCAGTGACAGCTTCAGCAGGTCTCCTTCCAATATCTTCATTTTTCTCCCCCTGGGTGAATCGTTTGTACACCTACGTTTCTCAACATAAGCCTTAGACTAAACACCATGGAAAGGCCAAAAACTTTAGATTAAAGGCTGAGCAGCCCCTTCCCCCTCCCTCCCTCTCTTGTTGGTGTTGCTGCTGCTGTTTTTATTCTGTTTCTGCAAGGAACAACAATAGCAACTGTGTCAGCATGGCTGGACCTTATTTCCCATCTTCTATTGTGCCTCAAACACGGTGAGACAGAGTGGTCCTGGGCAGGACAATAGAGATGGTGCTATTTCAGTCCCCATTTTATAAAAATGGTAGAGAATATTTAGAAAATATTCTGCAAAGTGTCCCTTTTTTTTTTGGAGAGGGGAGGAATTTTTTTAAAAAAAACTCAGAAATTTTTACTGAGGGAAATCTTCTGAAAAATTTAATCTTGGCTTTACTACTTTTCTCAGCTACTGAGAAGAGTACTATTGACAGAATGCCAACTTAGAAAATGACTAAAGAGGAGGTCCTTTATCTTTTGGTCATGGAAAATGTACTCTTCTCCCTTGCAATTTCACTTGTTCACCCTTCGGCCTGAAGAAACCTTTCAAGTTTGTTTCAGATTCAAATTCAGACTCAATTTAGTGGGAAACTTTAGGCCAAAATTTCATCCACACGACAATGAAGCCGTATCAGCAGTGTTGTGTCTGCTAATTTTCCAAAGTAGTTAATTTCCCCAAAATGCTGTGATATTTTATTTCATGTTTCTTTTATTTGTAAGATATGCATTCAACTCCTTAGGTGACCACTTCTTGCGTCTGACAAAAGTGGACCCTGGCCTATTAAACCTTGAAAGTTGTGTCACAACAAATGTGTTAAGAATTTAACAGAGCTGATTACTATGAATGGAGGAGGAAGTGTTACCTCACTTACCACACCTACATGCTATGTCCTGAGGATCATAATTATTTTATATCAAGCATAGTGAGCCACAGAGATCTACTGGAAGGACACGTAGGCAGCAGAGCTATGGAAATAGATCAAAGGGTAGCCCTGTTTTCTGTCACGCATCCTAGGTGAATCTTGCAAATGGTTCACACAGGCCATTTGAATGGATTTTCAGCAGTGATGGCTCTAACAGGAGACAGAAGGTCTCCAGGATCAAATTAACATTTCAAACAGCCAGCAATGTTACACTTTGGAGGCATGAATCCACGGATGAGAAACTCATCTTGCAGGAAACTACAAGGATGCCTGGCTGTATTTTCTTTGAACTACAAAGCTGAGATCCATCTTCATAAAAATGCAGCCATCTGGTCCCCAGGATATTTTTTAAGCTCTGTTCATCACTATAACTATGATCCCTTTTTCTCTTCCATTTTGGAGGAGGAGGAGGAGGAGGAGGAGGAGGACTCCCAGATTGCAACAATGCTTCTGCCAGTGGAAAAGTTCCCCTCAGCCTCTGGGGGAGAGGCTGAGATGAGCTTTTCGCTTGTCTTTTCCCAGCCGAAGACTTCTGGATTGGTATAATATTACCCCCAAACCCTCATCTCTCTCTCCCTTTTAATGTTCACCTCTTTCCAAATTTCTATAATCTTGTATGCTTCTGGAAGTGAGTGCGGCTGAGTGATTGTATGGATTTTAACATCTATTTCAATAAAATACTTAAATTTGAACAGTTAGCCTGATTCTCTGTGATCCAACTCCATAAAAACTGGGCTAAAAGATCCTTAATTACCCTGCCCTCTTTGCATTGCTAAAGCAGTGTTCATAGCTAATTTTCCCCACAAGTGACAATTTTGACAGGCATTGGGAATCCCCTTAAGGGTCCCCCAGCAAGCAGGGTAACAGAAGATAGAGGTGTGAAACTTTGGATGAACTAGGTGATTTTATTTCACCATTCAGTTTAATTGAGGTAGGAAGATTTGCTATATGAAAGTGAATGAACATGACTCCAATGCTCTACAAGCAGCTTGACCACATTGTATAGGTGAGCCAAACCCTTCCTAGGAAAATGAGTGAGTACAAAAATCCTACCCCCTCCTTCAAGCCACACTTATAGCATGGAAAGGGAATCTTTCATAATCACTCCCTCCAGATACTTCACAAGTCTAAGCTAATGAGTCTGGAGAACTCACAAACACCCATCATACCTCCCTATATCTGAAAACTTCCTGCACATGCTTGCCAAACCATATGACTGCTGATCATCTACCTGCCACCTAACTTTGACTCTAGAATAACTTGTATATTGTAGGCAGAAGAATGCCTGTGTATCCAAAATTTGATGTGCAGATTAAAGAAAAAGTCTATTGATCCACATAAAGAACAATCTAGAATTTGGAAGATTTACTGGTTTGGATAATAATTTCTGAATCCATGCAGCTGTGGGAAATGACTATGTGGGTTAAGATTTTCTGAGATCCATAGTCTGAAAAAGGAACCCATCCAGACTCTGTGACAAGCAACTAATACTGTTGTGGATTCTAGGGAGGAAAAGAGGGAGAAATGAGCCAAAATTTCAAAAAGGAAGACAGAAGGATTCAGTATATAGTCACAAACCTGTATATACACCCCTTCCCTTGTCCAGAGATACTGTGACTTGGATGAGGAGTGCAGTTGTTTTTAATAAAGGTTTGCTTACTTATATGATGTCAGTAACTCCTACAGGTTAAAGATCAAGTTAACAATATCAAAATTAGGAAAATTATGACTATGCCACCTAGTCTGTGCAAAGGTCAACTGTAAAATACTTGTCAGGGACAGATCAATTTTTCATTAGGTTTCTCAAATCATTTGAAGACTCCTCTTTCTTGTCTATGAAACAATCATCTTTTTATTAGGTACCAGAAGATGGAGCTCTATTAATAAGCTATCTTTGCTGAATTGGCTTTTAGAAGGAAACTGCAGACACGTTACAAAGTCTTGCAAATTCTAAGGAACTGCTTTGTTTTCCCCTGGAGCTGAAAATATTGAAAAGGGGTCACAGTTGCTTAGGCTTACTCTAAACCCAAGAAAATAGTTTTAACATACTCAGTCTAAGAGGCTATATATCACTTTTAGTTTTATTTCATTGATTCTTTCCTTCCCTGCCATGTAATGGTATGGCCTTGCTCAACTTATGCTAAGTTAAATCAAGAACCCCAGGCTGAATTTTAAAATAATGACAAAATCTGGGGTCTTCAGTATGCTGTATTTATTTTAAACCAGCCCAGGCTATCAGGTCATATACTGTATTTGCTGGCATATAAGATGCATTCATGTGTAAGACACACCTGTATATAAAACACACTCCATTTTCAAACAGCATTTTTTTTGGGGGAAAGTGAGTCTTACACACCAGCAAATATAATACCTGATCATAATAAATACTTCTGTTAAAAGGTTCTCACAAAGATTTTCTTAATGTTTAGAATTATGGAAAAGGCTTTTGTGGGGGGGGAGGTCACAGGGCAAAGAGTGATCTTGTGTTAGAGTCCTCCCCCGCCCGCCCCAACTTTCATATTTTATTACTCATGGCAAATGTCCATGCAAATGGAAAGGAATTCTGTTCCACTTAAAAGCATTGTATTGGGGGCAACTGGAAAACTTCACATTTGCAAGTCATCCTTTCAAGTTGCAGCCACTGCATGATAATCTTGCACTTGTACATGTGAGCTGGCCTTTAAACAAGAACCAACAATTCTGTAGATCACTATGGAACTCTCACATTTCAAACACAGGATTATTTGTGGTATTGATTCTGTGTTGCTGATTCTGTGTTGATTCTGTTAAAAACATCCTGTTCAAGTGTCCAACAAACACATTGAAAAGAGTACTGAAAGTTAGCTCTGTCCCACATTATTCCCATCCCATCTCATGAGTTCTGAACTGCACAAAGAACAAAATTCGAATGTGTTTCCACTGCAGAATTTTGCCCAGAACACAAGAGGTGACGTGAATGGCAGTGGAAGGTGGACTGAGCTAGTAAGTTCATACTTGCTCAACTTCCTTGCATGTTAGTGTAAGCAAGACTTAGAACCCCTGAACAGGGCTACTATGACAGCCCAATGGTATAACAGCATCAGATTAGACAGTGGGATTAACAATGAGATATGTAGCATGGTCTCATTGTTGAGAAATCACTACTATATTAAAGTTTCAGTGTGACATTTCACTTTGTACTTGCACAATTACATGACCTTTCCAGTGTCCTAATGCCAATCTTTATATATCTATTATCCTCAGACACTGAAGTACTGAATAATTAAAATCAGATATAGTAGTGTATATCATTTATATTGATGATATTGGGGATGAATAAATAATCAGCTACAATACTGCTAAACCAATCTATCATTTAAACAGACTTCGACAATGTAGATGGCACACATTTAGATGTTATCACCATGTATTGTGGATGACTTGACAGACAAATACACAAATATTACTTTATGCAACCATAAATATGCTATTACCGTTTTTGACCAACTTGCAATTCAAAATTGATAAATAAATATGATGATGTCTATGTTAACAAATCCCTGCATTTTTTAAGGTGACAAGAAAATTTTCAGCCATGTTTTTAAGTAAAGAAAGGGCAAATGGATCAGAATTCCTGCTTGGAGGGAGGAGGAAGAAAAGCAGAAGGACAAGCAGCAGTAGCAGCAGCAGGTTTATCCTAAGTCTGGAAATGTCTGTGTGTGTTTGGAGACAAACGGGTCAGCTGGCCCACTGCTATTGGAACACGCAAGAGTATTACAGTAATAGCTGACGCAACAAAATCCCTTGTCTTGAAAAGAATGAGTCTTGGAGAAAGGAAAATCCTTTTGGCATTATTTGGTCCATTTATTTATTACAATATGTTTAACCCACCTCTTATCCATGCATCTCTGTACAAGATGTAATAAGAAAAAGAAAATTGACATGGCAAACCCTTTCCCGTATGATTTCAGCAAAACTAACAAAATATTTGGCCTTTAAGACCCCAAGTTTGAGTAAATAACTAGCTCTTAGCCCCCCCCTTAATTTTTATTTTGAAGCAAGTATATGATGACAAGTATATGATGACATCTCTGTTAATAACAACTTCAAATGTGGCTGAGGGCATGATTCACCTCAGACTTTAAGTGTTTACATTCCCCAAGTTCAACAGCAGAAAATTAAGAACTTGTGTTCAGTAAGGTTGTCATACTTGATACAATCGCAAACCCCTGAAAGGGATTGTATTATAGGAGTTTATTTAGAAACTGGGAGATTCAGAAACCAATTCCTGCACTTTAGAATTCCTAATTGAATTATGAGCCAGGGATGGGAAGAATATTTGAAAATATTTGGAAAAAAAAAAGGGGGGGTTTTCATGAGTATCTTGATGAAGAGAATCCTGAAGATAAAAATCTTTCCAGTTCATCACCTATTTTGCATGAAAAATGCATTGTGCTTTTTTTTGTAGAAACAAGCTTGGTGCACAGAAAACATGTTTGTGTGTGTGTGCAGGGAAATCAATTTTCTGTGCCAACACTCACATGTGGACTCCCCCCACCTGCAAACAGCGTAACTACCAAATGGCAAATGTTCAAAAAGTCACAATTCTGGAGAACTATTCATGGCTTGTGATTTATTTGGCAACCCCTCCTCTATTTGCAAATGCTTAGATGCATTTTTTCACCAATGAGTTCAATGAAAAACCCACTGTAGATGTTTTCTGTGAATTCATCCACACATACACTTTGAGTTCCCTGCAGTTTTGGAGAACACACTTCCATCCAGCATAGGAAAAATGGCAAAATTATCTAGTTCTTACAACCCTACAAGAACAACATTTTACAAAGATTTATATCTGTTAAGAGCTGATCCTAAGTGCCTTCTAAAATTCAGACTTGGAATGGAGTTGGCATTGGTTCTCCTTAGAATATCTGTTTCCCCTTTACACTGCCAGTATCATAAATTAAAAGGATTGCCAGCTTTCACTGGGAGGTTTGATAGAAAAAAAAAGCTGCAGTAATGTGGTAGATTTGGGAAATGGTGGGTTAAAATGAGAAATGTAGTTCAAAAGTAAATCTCATTGAGTTCATAGGGCCTACTCCCTGGTATGTGGATATAGTGATTTAGCCTGCAGTTAGTACAATTCAGAAATGTAAGTTCCTAGTAGTTATCTTCAGCAATAGCCCAGAAGCCTTGGGAAGAATTATTTCCCATTGTCCATGGCTGCTAGTGCTTTGACATAACAACAACATTCTTGGACATAATGGAGGTCATGGCACAAGGCATCGACTTCAATATCCTGTGATTGCCATAAGTCTTGGTTGACAGTGAAACTCTGTGTGTGTATGTGTGTGTGTGTGAGTGAGAGAGAGAGAGAGAAGGGGGAAAATCACAAAGAATAGCTATAGTAGGTACCTCATTTTATTTCTTGGAGTGAAGTGGGTCTGAAGTTCAGGAATGGTTCATTTTTCATAGGTTGCATCACTGTTTTAGGCAAGCACATTATGTATCAGGAAGGAGGATAAACTTGCTCATCACTTCCTTGTGCATTCTAAATGGAACTGGGACTAGAAATTGAGAGTGATTTTAAGGTTACTCAACTTAATTTGTTCTTCAACAACAACAACAACAACAACAACAACAACAAAATACTTCAAATCTCATCTCAGTCATCTTACAACCATATTACTGTTCTCCTGTCTGTTCTTCTCCCCATACCAGAGTACTCAAGCTGTTTTTGTGCATGTCTCTCTCTTCTCCCTTCCTCTAAAATTGCATTTGGGTTTGGGAGGCAGTATATATGGGGGGAAGTTCCAGTGAATTTTCATCCAGATATATATTTATGGAGGCAGAAGGCTTGAGTCCTTACAGTCCTTCAAGGATAGCTATATATTTTTAAACAAATGTGAATAAAAGTGTGATGCTGGTGGAGGTGTTGCGAGTTGGCTTTGCAAAATAGTATGGAGAGGTAGTATAGATGTCTGGCAGGCCTGCCATGTAGGCTGGTTTGTTTTAGCTTTTGAATCCTTGTTTTAAAGTATTATTGAAAAGTAGTTGGGGAGAGCAAAATCAAACAGATGGGAAGCTGTGGATATTACGAAGAGAACTATAACAAAAGTTTTAGTCTTGCATCTGATTAAAGAAATCCTGAACTTCGACACATACACACATATATACATATACAGAGAGAGAGAGAGGTTTATATAAAGAAAAAAATGCTTCAAATATGACTAATAAGCAAAGCACATCAAAGTTACTTTTTTAAACTGCAACTCCCAGATTTCCCCATTCAGCTACTTCTTGGGGTCTTTTCTGCAGCACGGGAACATTCCACTAAGTGGCCATGCTGGCTGGGGGATTTGTTATTCAAATAAGTTTTTCCCAGCTCTGACAATGAACTACAGCTTTTCCAGTGAAATTCTAGAAAAATGTCTAGCAGATGTTAGAGATTTGCTTTCTTCACAATATATAAAAAGTAAGAAACTGTATATCCAGTCCCTTGCATTTAAACATACATGTCAATGACTCCTTTCTTTTGATGCTTCTGGTGTACACAAACTGGCACTCACATTGATCTGCACAGTGAGGGGACTTGATAGGGCCTAGTATCTGTATAAATAAGAACTGAACTGTGTTTTTCATTGGATGTGCCCATACCAGCATCTTGTTGAAGGAAAAAAATGCCATCTGCAACGCTATCAGTTCTCTTAATCTTTCTGCTGAGCTTTTTCTCCCCCCGCCTTTTTTTTTTCCAGTTCAGACTACAAGTCTCATGTTATAGTGGGTAGGCAGCATAAGTGAATCCTTTCTGAAGTATATTTTCTTAACAGTAGATGAGTTTGATGGACAGATGTCAGGCAGCTCAGCAAGACTTCAAAAGCTCCATAAGTCATGGTACATAATAATGACAAGAACAGTGGGCATGACATTGCCTCCGGATATTATGATTTCTGGATCCCATATTTGTCCTGATGCATTGCCTTTTATGCCTAAACTTTTCCTGCATAAAGCTTCTTGCAATTATCCAACAAATGTCATTTCTTGTGGTCTGTTGGGTTCCGTGTCCATCTATTTTTGTTAAATTATAGAGGAAAAGGAAAGAAGCAAGAGTTCTAAACTCTGTTGCAAAAAGCTGCATCCAAAATTTTGACTCAAGCAATCCATATTTAATGAAAGAACTCCTCTTTGGACAGGATTTCCTGTTATCAACCATGAGTATTAAACAGTATGTGGCATGTAGTTACTTTGAAAGTTTTAAATATTTTATCCACAGGGAATGTATTAACATTACTTATCGTTTGTCAGACTCAATAGTATACTTCCAAAATCAATACAATTGAAATTCGGACTTTCTACTTCTTTCTCTCTATCTGCACCCCTTCATGGTGCCTTAATACAATCCAGATCTCCAGGCCTTGAGGAAGTCCAAAAGGGGTGGAGTAGGGTTGTAGGAGATAAGAGATCAGATTCCAACAAAAGCAGTAGATTCCAGTACACCATTGGTTCCTGACCTATAAGCCTAGGGACAAATTTTGCACTGCCTCTGGCATAGTATTTCTATTGATGCATAATAACAATCTTACGCGTAAAGTGAACATTTATAAGTATTCAATGAGCTTTATCCCAAATACATATGACCAGAACTGCAAACTTTAAAGTGGATTAGGCCACAATCTTGCACCTACATACCTGAGAGTAAGCTATACGGAGCTCAGTGGAACTTATAATAAGGAAGAAGACAATAGGATTGTGCTTTTAATTCCTCATACTCTCTCTTTGGGGATAACTGCAGTCTGTAGTCCTCCAAAAGGAACTCACAATCTTGAACACATTTCTCAACACCATCTCTGAGCTATTTAGTGCAGGATGCTATGAGAGAAATCATGTTAACAATATTGTCGTATAGATATATGGTTTCATGAGATTTTCTTAATACAAAGGAGTTCTATTTTTTCTTAATGTTTATTCAAGAGCCTGATGATTACAAGAACAAATTTATCTCAATTCAACTGTTGTATTACTTCCAAACAAAGAGTGGATTTGTTTGATTTGCATTTTAATACACACTTACTAAATTATGCATGTTTTGGCCAATACCTGAACTGAAAATCAGTTATCTTTCCAAATTTGTGCTTCTGCAAATCTTCCAAAGGATATTTCCAACCAGGCATTTATACATTAATAAAAATTAACATAGATATACATTACATTAATGATAATAACAGAAAAATGCATTGTGTTTGGAAAATTGTTTGCAAACATATTTATGTTACGCTAATTTGGGCAATAGTGGCTTGAATCTGTTCTGGGGTTTTAATGCTAGGCTTTAAAAGAGCGATCAAAGGGCTGGAACGCTCTCCCAGAATAGGTTCAGCACCTTGGATAGTTCCTTTAAAGCATGAAATAATCTCTTGGGCAGATTCCCTGTTGTGGAGAACCCTAGCTGCCACTGAATGTGCACACAAAAATATATGCATTTCAGGAATGTACACAAAAAAGCATACAAATGTTCATAGAATCATAGAAATTCAGAGTTGGAAGAGACCACACAGGCCATCCGGTCCAACCCCCTGCCATGCAGGAACACCCTCAAATCAATCCCGACAGATGGCCATCAAGCCTCTGCTTAAAAACCTCCAAGGAAGGAGACTCCACTACACTCCGAGGCAGCAGATTCCACTGCCGGACAGCCCTGACTGTCAGGAAGTTCTTCCTGAGGTTCAGGTGGAATCTCCTTTCCTGCAGCTTGAATCCATTGCTCCTTGTCCTGGTCTCTGGAGCAGCAGAAAACAAGTCCCCTCCTTCCTCTACGTGGCATCCCTTCAAATATTTAAACATGGCTATCATGTCCCCTCTTAACCTCCTCTTCTGCAGACTAAACATACCCAGCTCTCTAAGTCTATCCTCATAGGGCATGGCTTCCAGGCCTCTCACCATTTTGGTCGCCCTCCTCTGGACTTGCTCATGAGAAAACACAAAGCTGAGGATGAAATAAATTAAGATTAAAGAAATGGCAAATGTTCAAGACAAGCCAAACAAGGCTGGGAAAATGAGAAAAGGAAAGAGGCTGAAAGAAAGATATTCATCCACTCCTATTCTGTACCTGTCATAGCCTACTGCATCTAGCTTCCGTTTTAAACTTCAAGTGCTCCATGTCTGGGTCCACTAACACTTTATAATTTGGAAACAATTGACTCGGAACATTTTAGTTACTAACCATTATCACAGAATTATAGAATTATAGAATCACAGAGTTGGAAGAGACCACAAGGACCATCCAGATCAACTGCCTGCCATGTAAGAACACACCAGCAGAACATTCCCAATAGATGGCCATGTAGCCTCTAGCCATTTCCGCTCTACACTGTTATAGTGCCATTCCACTTTCTACATCCTATGGAATCCTGGGGCTTGCAGTTTAGGGAGGGGCCTTTGGAATTCTCAGCAAGAGAGTTCTTTGGTCTTAGTAAACTACAAACCCCAGAATTCCACAGGATATTGAAAGTGAAATAATAGCACTAGAACAGTCTTGGGTGGAAATGGCCTCTGTTTAAAAACCTCCAAAGAGGAAGACTCCACCGCACTTTGAATCACCATATTCCACTGTTAGACAGCTCTGACCATCAGTTTAGATGAAATCTCTTTTCCTGTAGTTTGAAGCCATCGGTCTATTTCCTAGTCTTTGGAGCAGCAAAAAATAAGCTTTCTCCATCTTCCATATGATATCCTTTCAAATATTTATATATTTATATCAAATATTTATATCCTTTCAGATATCATATCACCTCTTAAGCTTCTCTTCTTCAGGCTAAACATATCCAGCTCCTAAGCCACCTCTCATAGGGCATGGTTTCCATGTATTTTACCATTTTAGTCACCCTCCCTGGTTATGTTCCAGCTTGTCAATATCCTTCTTGAATTGTGGTGCCAAGAACGGGACTCAATATTCCAGGTGAGGTCTGACGAAAGCAGAATAGAGTAGTACTATTACCTCCATCAATCAATATGCACATGCTCAGCCAATATATTCATGGAGCGTAGATTTCCATTGCCTTTTTTGGCTGCTGTGTCACATTGCTGACTCATGTTCAGCTTGTGGTCTACTAAGACTCCTAGATCCCTTTTACATGTACTATGGTCAAGCCAGGTGTCACCCATCCTATATCTGTGCATTTCATTCTTCTGCCTAAGTTCAGTACCTTACATTTCTCCCTGTTGAAATTAATTTCGTTAGTTTTGGCCCAGGTATCTACACTTTTAAGGTCATTTTGAATTCTGATTCTGTCCTCTAGGGTATTAGCTACTTATCCTAATTTAGTGTCATCTTTAACTTTGATAAGAATGCCCTCTATTCTAGCATCCAAGTAATGGATAAAGATGCTGAGTAGCACTGGGCCCAAGACAGAACCCTGTGGCACCCCTCAGTCACTTTTCTCTGGAATGAAGAAGAATTATTGTAGATTACTCTTTGGGTTTGATCAATCAACAAATTATAAATCCATCTAACAGTAGCATTGTCAACTCTTACTTTACTAGTTTGCTTGCTAGAATATCATGGCAGCCTACATCCACAGCATTTCCTTCATCTACCAAACATGTAACTCTATAAAAAAGTTGGTTTTGAAAAACTCATGCTGACTTTTAGGTCATTTCCACACTAGCCTGTTATAGTGCTATTCTTCCACTTTCAATGTTCTATGGAATTCTGGACTTTGCAGTTTAGGGAGGGGCCTCAAAGGCTTTCTTTTCTAAGTGCTTACAAACTGTTTAATTATCTATTCTAGAATCTTACCTGATATTAATGTCAGCCTGACTGGGTGACAATTATTTGAGTCCTCTTTTTTTCCTTCTTTTTTGAAGATGGTGGGGGCAGGGTCAACATTTGTCTTCTTCCAATCTACTGGGACTTCTTCTCTTCTCCAGGAATTCTCAGAAAGTATTGGCAGTGGTTTTGAGATTACATCTGCTAGTTCTTTTAATACTTTTGGATGTAGTTCATTTGGCCCTGGAGACTTGAATTCATTTAGAGCAGCCAAGAGTTCTGTACTAATTCTTCACACATTCTGTGCTGCAATTTCCCTGCATGTGTGACTATACTTGGCTTCCCCTTTCCACTATACAACAAATTGCAGGAGAACATGATTACTCCCACCTAAGGATCCCAGTACTTCCACTCCATTAAGCAGGTCAACCTTGTTGAGTAGCCAACTTCCTTGTCCCTTTCTGCATCCCAGCATGGAGATAGGAGAGGAGTGGGACCACAATGATGCTTCTGCAAGATATCATCGGGATCCCATCTTTCTCATGTTGCACTGTTACACTCCCTTCCTGCCAAAGGCACTACTGGGATTACAAGCGAAGGATGATGGGGTAAGGTAATATGCAATAGCATGTGTATTTCTATACCGCTTATCAGCTTACTGCTCTCTAAGTGGTTTACAGAGTGTTTAACTAATTGCCCCCAACAAGCTGGGTACTCATTTTACTGACCTGCAGAAGGATGGAAGGCTGAGTCAACCTGGAGCCCACCAGGATCAAACTCACAACCTTGTGGCTGCAGTACTAGCATTTAACCACTGTACCACCAGAGCTCCCTGGTGCAGAAAAGGCCCTTGTTGCCTCTTCCCTCTTCTGGGGAATGAAACTGTATGCAAGGAAAGTGAAGAATTTGTTGGATCTTACATTCTTGGCAGAGTTTGATCTCCAACAAAAATCAAGATATTTGACATCTTCTATTACTACTACATCTCTCTATTCTGAATGTTTGGTCATCTGTTCCAAGAAGTCATCATTAAACTCCTCAGTCTTGCTTGGGTGTGTGTGTGTAGTAGACCTCCACAGTGACATCACAGTTGTTTCTCTGCACTTAATTTCTACCCAGATCCTCTCAACCTGGTTTCCATGCTTTAAGTCATGGATATCTTCATAGATGTAAACATCCTTGACATACAATGCTGTTACTACTCCTATCCCGTTTGGTCTATTTATCTGAAATAGGTTATACTCCTCTATTACTACTTTCCAGTCATGAAACTCATCTTATCTGGTTTCAGTGAGGCCTACTATATCATACTTGCTTTGCTGTGTTAGGAGTTCTTCTTGTTTATTTCCCATGCTCTGCATCAGTGTAAAAACATCTAAGACTATGGTTCATTCTCCCTAGTTACTTATTTTTTTTTCTTCCCCTTCACTGTTGGATTCCTGTATCATTAGCCCAGTTGTCCCTGTAACATTCAGGCTACTTGATGAACTCCTGGACCCAAAAATACAATCTCTCTCTCTCTCCCACATAACTTAGTTTAAAGTCTCTCAGGCTCGTGAGACTTTTAGCAAAAATGTTCCTGTTGTGAGGTGCAACCCATCACTTGCCAGATGTGCCTAATGAAACTGCAGAGCACGATCCAAGAAGCCAAATCGTTCCCGGCAGCACCATCTGTGGAGCCAGTTGTTCAGCTCCACTATTCTTCTCTTCCTTCCTGGGCCACGTCCTTCAACTGGGAGGAGAGACAAAATGACTACCTATGCATGATGTTCTGTTTTTGTTTTATATTAAGTTGAGTTTGGTTTATGGTTTTTGTTTTGTCTAATTCATTTTTTAAAATCTTTATCTGCAAGTGACCTAGATAACTTTATGTTATAGAATTGTAGAATTGTAAGTCCCAACTTGGGACTTGAAACTTTGCTTTAAATCCATCCCTTCCTCAAAATCTCTTTTCTGCTCATAGTGAAACTTAAAGTGGTGGAAGTATATAGAACCTATAGTGTTTTTTCTTGACATAAACAACAACTCTTTTGAGGAGACACTGACATAAAAGTAATAATAATAAACACACTGGGTTTCAGCGATATCCAACTGCTATTCCTAGCTTAAGAAACACATTAATTAAACAACTCACATTTATTCCATCCCTTTTGGTAGTATTACAAAACCAATTTATGTGTATCAGTCTGCCCTCCTGTATCCCCTGTTGATAGAATACTTTCCTCTAATTTCTTTTTTCTAGTTCTGCATCTTAAGCTTTTATATATCCAGTTTTCCAAAAATAAACATGTAGATTATGAGAACCAGAAGGGGATTGATTTTTGCCATTCACATGTCATTATAAGCAAAGATTAAAACCAAAAGATGGCTGCAAGGGGGTTTAAGCTGCCTGCTTCATGATTGACAGGTTGAAAGTAGTACAAAAAAAAAAGTACTTCCTTTAGGAGGTTGGCAGAGTACAAGGATGATTCACTCTGAAAAAGTAGGAAAATACTGAAGATAAAGGATACTTCAATAGCACTAATATCAGTGGGTGGTTCCATCTCTGCTTCTTCCTGGGCAATGCCTTTTTCATCCCCCAAAGATGTTCAGTCTCTTCTTCACTACCACTGCTATGATTGCAATTTGTTCCTGTACTGTGTAGCTTAGCCAATATCTATTGAAGTCAATGCAGAATGACTTGGGTCCCTTGGTGTGAGAGAGGCTTTGCTCCTGCCAGCCTTTGGCACAACAAAGCATCTTTCTTCTTCTAAGTGACAGATCTATAGTTCGCTATTGACACTGCTCATTTGACCTCTTCATTTCAAAGAAACTCTTTCTGAATTGTTCACATCCCAATAACTCACTACTTAGATTTCTATCATATGGTAGACTTGACTCATCCCTTCGTTTGATACTCAGATGTACATCCCCAAAAATGAAGTGGAGAGGGAGAAAATAATGGAGTTTTACTAACAATAAAACTTCATTTAGCCTTTGAAGCTAAGGTTTCTGACTTACAGAAACTGGGAATAAGCTTCTGTCTACCTCTTGAGTAAGAAAGAGAGTTTTGGAACAAAGTGACACTTTTGACTGTTTCATTAACTGTTAACGTATGCATACATAAGTTTTTTAGTTACCGAAAAATCTTTGTCGAATGAAACGTTTTGTCTAGCCAAACCAAGCAAATCCTTAAATGTTTGTAAACTCTTCTTAACAGAGCATGTGGTTAAATAATGGAATTCCCTAGCAAAGATGTAGTGATGGATGCTAGACTAGAAAAGCAGACTAAAAAAATTGATGGAGTCTAGCAGCAGCACTTGTTATGATAATTATATATGTCCTTCAGTACCAGAAGAGGTATGTCTGTGTATATTTGAGGTGAGCCCATGGATCTGCCTCTGTTGTGACAGAAAATTCACTTTTGATTGTACTGCTATTCCTTCCACAGCTGTTTTGAGTTGTGCCAAACTTCTGAAGGGATTGGATCTACCACATGGGGAGATCCTGTACAACTCATAATAGAGATAAAATCAAGAGTAGATTTGCTAGCCACACATACAATATAGCAATAGCTAAAGAGCAGATTGCAGGTTACTGTGGCTCTAAGGGGCTTCCCAAAGGTAACTGTTTCTCACTGTGTAAAGAAGATTGCAGGAATAGGTAGGCCTTTTGTTCTGAATCTGATCGCTATTGCTCAAACTCCACGATACATGATTCAGTAGGAAGGTGGGAACAGGTAGTATATCCAAGTCATCTACTAGATTGATTGATTTGTAATAGAGATGTAAAGATTTCTCTCTCATAAAGAACCAACCAAATTACCCTCACCCTACTGTGTTGCTACAATGAAGAAATGTTGGAGCTGTCTTTTATGTGAAGTGGCTATGATGTGTACTCCATTCTAGTATTAAAAACAAGTTCTTTGTCTCAGAATTTTGTAATTCTAAGGATGTGAGTTGCATCCCACCTGGATGCTACTCCAGGTTTCTAATTAAAATAAAGAAGACAGTGCTCACTGTTGACCCAGGACAGTGTTCTCAACTCTTGACCTTTCAGATATTTTAGACCTCAACCTACAGGATCTCTTACCATTGGTCATGATGGCTGAGACTTCTGAGAAATGAAATCCAAAATAGTGCAAAAAGTTGAGAATGACCAGTATTTCTAGTATCTTTGCAGTACAAAAATTCATATTGAGTTCCAGTTATTATCTGCTTTCCTAGGAACCCCATGAACATGGAGGTAAACTTATAATAGTTCAATAATAGTAGCTTTTCTCATACCTTGACTATGAAACAGTCACATGAAGAAATCTCAAAGTTCCTGCAATTCTACTTGAGGACTGGCTGTCTCAAAAGAATGAAAGACATCTGCAGAGATATATAGTCAAGATATACAGCCCACCCCCACCCCCTGTGGTATCTGCAATTTTTTAATATATTTTCTGGAAAATTCCTGCCTCTGAAGAAACTTGGCATCTTTTTGTCCCATTTGTGGAGCACAGCCTGCAAGCACAGCAAGCACAGCAGTTCAAACTGACTGATCACAAGACACAAATAACAAATCCAGCACAACTCCTTTTACTACAAGGCAACAGTTATCATTTTTCCCCAGTACTGTGCATTTTACAGAAATGTACAAATATTCAGAAATGGCACACATTTTCTCACCTGCTCCCCCTCCCCAAAGCCTTGTGGCAGCTTGCCTTATTTTTTAAAAAAAAATAAGATTCTTTTCTGCAAGAGAACAAGTATGGATTTACACCCCACTGGAAAGACAAATGAAAAAAGTTGAAAAATAATTTCCCTCTCAATTGCACTTTGAAGAAGAATCCTATTTATCTGCAGAATGCAGCCTCACATTTTGACCCTGCAATATTTTATCCTTTTTTTCAAAGTTCAAATTAAGGCTGCTGTGTTTAAAACAGGCTTTCTCATCCCAGATCCCTCCCTCCCTCCCTCCCTCCCTTCCTTTCTTTCTTCATATTTTTTGCCAATAACTCCCATCATCTTCAAGCATTGGCCGTGTTCTCTGGGGCTGAGGAATTTGCTGCTCAAAATATCTGGCTAGGATGAGACAATTTTAAGAGATGATTAAGATTTCCTTACTCTTAACTTTTCTCAGCATTCTAGGATGTAACTGGGAATGAAGTAGAAATAACTTTGCCAGAGAAAACGAATATGAGTAAGGAAAAGGAAGATTTCCTGGAACTGGAAATTCTAAACCCTCCACACGCAAGGCTTGATCCAAAATTGGAACATCAAGAGAAAGTTTAAAGTGACACAAAACTTGGAGGTCTGTAACACAATTTACGGCTGCCACAGAGGAAACTCTCTGTAGATGCAGAAATGGCATCAGAGTACTATACAATTGCATCTCTAAGGTACAGTACTTTGACTGACATTGGCAATTAGAGTGACAGCTGCATCAGTTTCATGCTGGAAGTGCCAATCAGGTTTATAATGGGACTGAGACCTTGTCTAAGCTCCCTTCTAGTTTTTAGTAGATCAGCAGATATGGTTAACCTATTTCAATGCTAGATATTTCTAACTCATCATTATCATCATGGTCTCCTATAAATCCTTACATCTGTGATGCTGCTGTATATTGGCAGAGTGGCAACTCACTTGTAAGAATGCATGAGCATCCTTTGAATCATTGTGTCTAGATGTTTTTGAAATTCTGAACACCCCACAATAAACCCTTCCAATGCAAACCCTTACTATTGTTACTAGGGTAAAAGGACAAGCCAAGCAAGTGAAAAGTGGGATAGAGATTTGAAATTTATCCCATGTTTCACTCCTTCCTCTGTCCTTCATGATGCAGATTGCTCTGTCAACACGCTCTCTGGTGCTTGGGGGTGACAGTGTTGACCTGATAGGTGTTATTTAGGCCTGGGTAGATGAACCTGGCTGAGTTGATCTGTCTTGGCTTTAACCATATGGGTACTCAGTATAGCATCTACCTATGTTGGAGGCCAGGGAGACAGGAGTTGCTTCTATCCATAAGGATTCCAGCTCCCTCATAAGGAAATCCATCTGCCCCAGCACAAGTTTTGAGGAACTGTACCTTGTGCAAGGCCATAGAGATAGAATGGAGATTTTGCTGGTATATTACCCGCACAACTGTTCAGCAGTCTCAATGCCTGAGCTGAAGGAAGTGCTGTTGAGTGTGATGCTAGAGCTTCCCAGGACTTCAAATTATATGCTGAAGCTGTCCTAACGGACCCAGCGTGGACTTTGTAGCTACCATGACAACCATGGGACTGTCTCAATACCTAACTGGCATGACACTTGTGGTTCAGAGGCCGCTCCCTCCTGGGGAGCAACAATTGGAAAGGTCTACTTCTCTCATGGTCTGTGCGTTTTCCAATATGCTGAAAGAAATGTGGCTTTTTTTTTGTTTAGTAACTTAGTACATTACTTGTGAAAAATAAGTATGATCGATGTGAGAATGGCATAACACTTGAAAAACTGCACACAAAATTTCTTTAATAAGACTTTAAAAGGCCCTAAAAAGTAGCAAAATGCAATTAGGAAACAGTATTTTTTTTGCACCCAGAAAAAAGACATTGCTCCTATACGTTGTATTGCTTTTCAAATGTAACTTCATTATGTTCCCATTCAAAAAAACAAAAAAACAAAAAAGGTAAACTGTGTTACTTGTGACTCTTTCTTTCACCTTCTAGATGATATTGAAATTTGATGAAAACTCTTTGGGAACATAAAATATGGGAAGGCACTTGAAGAGTAGGAAAGATACATTAAAATTTAGGAAAAGATGTAATAGTAGAACTCTTGGTCTTTCTTGTTTCACTCAATCTCTTTTTTTAACTGCTCATTTCTACATGATTTCCATGGCCCATTAGTTTCATCCTTAGAAAACTACAGTGGTAATGAGAAAGTACAGAGATTTTTCTCCTTCTACATATGCTCATTTGACTTTATTTTCCTTCTATAATGTAGCAACCTCCCCTTTTAGCACAACAGCAGTTAGTAATTATTGTTATATCATTTTATTGCTTTTTATGTCCTCCTAACTACAGAGCAATATGGTGTTCATTGGAGAATGTTTTCACCCTATAGTGTGGTTTGCATCCATAATGAAGCCATGTTCTTAACATCTATAGAATGTTGGACAATTCTTTGAACAATGTGTTTCTTACTTTTTTAAAAGATTTTTTTTTTAGTTCTTAGCATGTAATGGCTTCATTCCTATCCAGACTTGCATTGAGAATAGGGATGGAAAGAATATTCAAAATATTGTAAAAATGGTTGAAAAATGGATTCTCATGTGGCAGGAAAGTCTGACAAAGAGAATCCTAGACTGGCGAAGATCTTCAGACCTTTGGACTTATTCTCCAAAAAAAGTATACATCTTTGGTATAGAAAAGTTGCTGTCACAGAAAATGTCTTCTGTGCAGAATACAAATTTTCTGAATAGAAAACAGCACTTTCTGTGCAGAAAATAACATTTTTGCTCAGAAATTACTGCTTCCTGTTCAGAAAATTTGTTTTCTATGGAAAAATAATGGTTTCTGCTCTTTTTTTTCTTTGCATGGAATATGTCCTGAACTATATAAAGTAATCAAACACTGCACATTTTGAAGACTTTCTTGTAACAAGGAGAAAAATAGCAAAACTATTTGTTCAGCCTATGAGAACAAAATTATGAAGATTAGCATCTGTAGTTGAAAAATGCACACAAGTCTTTGTTCCCAAATGTATTCCAAAAATGTTGTGGCAGAAAGTGTACATGGTCTTATACCTCGTGGTCAGGAATTACACTCTAGATAAAATACAAATATGTTGATCTTCCTCATACCCTGCTTCCAGGGCTGACCCCAGAAATGTTTTTTATTTGAAGCAAAGGACAAAGTGGCACCTCTCTATTTGATATGGAGAACTAGAGGTGTCTGATGGACCCATTGTCATATAAATAACAAAGAGACTCTTTGTTTTATTGCCATTTCTCTTTTGGCTACTCCTAGTTCTATATCCCAGTACCAAATTCAGCATGCAGTTGGATATCATACAACTCAGAGTGACTGTGAAAGGAATGGCTATAAAATTGCAAGTGGATTTATTGTCTTCATGACAATATATGTACTGGTCACCTCTGCAACAGAACCCAACTTACTGACAGTGGAATGTTGCTTCAACACTGGTAGACATCAACACTGGTTCTACCTGAGGTCAAGAGGGCACAGATAAAGTTAGTTTGGGGGCCTGGGGGATAAAAGTAGAGGTACTGTTACCACCCCCACCATCTGTTGCCTGGAGCAGTGGTCTCACTTTGCTTTATGGCTGAACCAGTTCTTTCTGCTTTGCTGTGTTGGCTCTAGTGGTTTTCTCTTCCCTCTTTCTCCTACATGAATTCTCCAATCTTCCTTGATTAAAATAGGCAACAGCCACTGGAACTTTTCCAGGAGATCTACATTACTCTTGCAGTTTTGTGCCTGTCAAAGAGATGTCCTCATGACCAAACTACTGCTTCTGCTTAACTATTTCACATATCTGGACTTTAAATCCATTTCTCACATCTGAGCTAAACTCTGTAACTATTTGCAAATCCCTTATACTGTTGCTGCTTTTTTGTACATGTCTTTCCTTGAATCCCTGTCATATTTCCTCAACCTTTTTTTTGTCCTGCTACTAGTGTTCTATGTGTTCAGTGTCATTCATCCATCGCTCTGTATGAATGTTGCCCTTCCATGAGTGTTGTTCTTGCCTGCTCCCCAGAGTATTTAAAGGGTAAATTCAACCCTGGGAAATCCCAGTATCTATTGATTAGTTAACATTTCTGTGCCATGTTGTTATACAGTGTGCATTGCTGCAGCTGATCCATAACTAGCACAGAGATACAAAAGTGTCTGTGATCCAACATTTCTTTCCCTTTTGGTTTTGCCACATTAATACCTCTTTTCTCAGATAATCCAAGGAATGTTTCATCATATTGTGCGAAAGTAATGATTGTTTGGTATCTGATCCTAAACATGTTTATTCTTGACTGACAGACTAAATTCACAAGATGAAGTGTTGAACTTAAACCAAGTTGTTTGGGAAGTCCTGGATTCATGAGTTTTAGAGTTTTCAGGGCATAGATTGAGCTGTTTTTACAGTGTCAGTGCATGTATAGCATACTTTTCATACCAGCTCCAATTCCAAAATATAAAATGAATGTGGTCTGTGAAACTTACGAAGGCCGCACACGTATATTTCATGACTTTTTATATGGTGGCCTTTCCCCATGGCAATTGTGAATTATACATATGTGGATCAAAACTGATGCAGTCTGCCCATATTTTAACACCTAGGAATCAGCAGCAAGGTTTCTAGGTAGGTCAGCGATGCTTTTGTATGCATGACATCTAGTGGACTTGTAGTATCCTATGTGCTTATTTTTAAGATTCAGCACAATGCCAGTGCAAGGATGAACCATCAGTAGTAGCAGAACCTGGAACAAGCAAGAGTATTTTGTTCAGTAAGCTCTTAGACTTGTATGCAATTCTAGTTTCCAGCAAATACATAGAATATGTTTTTAAAGCTTCACAACATATCTGCCAATATGAGATGTATTTCAGACAATTTAGATATTCCACCTTGTTTCATAAACTCCCCAAATATCTGGCTGTCCCTAGCAGAGGACCCAAGCAGCATTTCAGCAAGATGTAATTCTAGACACAGCAATGCAGTTCAAAAGAAATAAAAAACGATTGAGTTTAAGTCAATCAGTATCAGAAGAAAGAAATGTGCGGCTGTTCTAGCTTTGAAAACAGACTCTGTCTCTGGATGATAAACAGAACATTGATCATGTTTACAAGATTCTAGAAAATAAATGTCCATTTCCCATAGACATATATCCAGTGCCTAGGAGGCCAACCACCAGCCTCCAATATGTTCAAACACATGTTCCCTGAGACCAAATGGGGGGGGGGCTATAAAGTTTGTGTCATTACTGTGACTCTCTATTCAAGCTGGATCCACCACTCAGCATCTAATAGGGATATACTTCTTCCCTTTTGATTTTTGAAAGACGTGCTGGCAATTTAGGCCAGCTTATAACTGACAAATCTTCAGGAAGGGTGTGCACAGTACGTTTTATGAAAAGGCAAAATGCACATTAATAAGGTTTTGTCTCTCATGTAGAAGCATTCTCTACTTAAAGACTTTTAGTATAGTATCCTAGTTTTTCTTGTTTCAGGTTATTTTGTTTTTTCAGTTTGGTTTGTATCAAATTGTTTCAGTTTAGTTCGAACCTTTGGTCCTGACATTGCCACTTTGTTTTCAGTCCAACCAACTCAGTGATGTTCTCAGTATGAATTCCAACTGTGTTTCATTTTGATTCAGGCCTGTCATATCCACTGAAATTCATGTTGCATTAAAATGACTCTTCAGCTATAAATTACATTATTCTGAGTTTAGGTTACTTAACACCTAGATGATACTGTTCTTGTTTTAGTTCTTAGCTCCTTTTTAAAATTTCTGTCTGCTAAAATAATTGAACCTGATCATACTTGGGGTTGTTTCTAATGGTAAATGTTTTATTTTAGGCACACATGTCCTAAAAGCTACTTTAGTACATTAGATGAAGAAAAGCTTGGATGAGGGAGAGCTGCATTGAAAGCCCTGTTCAGCAATGTAATTCAGAGTTTAAGCAAATCATTGCCTGCTTTTGCATGGCATGGTGATGTTCTCTTTGAATCATACTTTAAATACAATAGGCAGATTGTTTTCAGAAGAAACAACAAAGATCACCAACCATTTCCAGGAAATATGAAGCACAGCATTAAGGAGAAGACATTGATAAAAGTTCTGTTTTATTGCTTCCATCTTCTTCCTTCTTTCATTATGTTTTAATGAGATGAACTTCTGGAAATGATTTCACAGCCTGAGTAAATTACTCACCTCTTGAGATTTTCTGTTGGATTCCAGAAAGTACAAATGTAATATCTAAGAATGACTTTAGCAAGATTCAGCCCATAGACACCCTCCTTCTCTAATCAAAGTGTACCCGAGGAATTAAAATGGGCCACTTCTATCTTTACTCTGAAAACTGCAAACATGCTCACAACATCATTAAAAATCAAATAAGAACTCAGATGAGAGAAGGGTTCTGCTCATTACAATTATGTCGGGGCTTTCAAGCTTAAAAAGCATCTGCATCCAGACTTTTACCTAACTAGGTAATTTATAAACTTAGTTGTGGCTTGTTAAATTTATATGTTACTCAATATTATGGAAGCTCATGCCAATGGTTTTTTCCATCTACTCTGCTGAACTACAAATCAAATCCAGAAAACCTTTTTTTTTCCTTCTCTTTATGGAATTTTGGAAAATCCAAATTTCAAAGAAATCATCAACTACAGCATTCTATTGACATCAGTGCTAAGATGATTACAACTTCTGCTGCTATAAATGGTTCAAGTTCTTATTTTGCACTCATTTGAACTTCAGCATACAGAATATTTATTGAACTCAATTTTTTTTGGATGAACTTGATGCTTGCTCCTTCCTTCCTTCCTTCCTTCCTTCCTTCCTTCCTTCCTTCCTTCCTTCCTTCCTTCTGTTTTGTCTTTCTCTCTGTTGCAATTCAGACATATTATAGTATGGTAATAATAAAGCATGTATATATTTTATCCACTACCAATAACTTCACTTTACACATCTAGATGACTATTTTTTTTTGTATGATCATATAGACTTAGCACCTTTGCGTTTCTGTGTGAATTTAGTTTCTGCCTAAGCTCAGTCTTGCTCATACACAGAGTTCTCAGATCTTCAGGCTCAGCTCTGAGCCTTGCAGCTTAGGCCCTCTTCTCTGAACGTCAGGGCAAGGGGCAGAAATCTCAGGGTAAGAGTACTATCTTGGAAAGTGTGTTCATGTATTTTCCTCATTTGGCAGACGTGGAGCCTTTCCTCACTACACTGTTATAGTGCTATTATTCCACTTTAAACATCCTGTGGAATTCTGGGGTTTGTAGTTTACTGAGGCCAAAGAGCTCTCTGGCTGAGAATTCTAAATGTCCCTCCCTAAACTGCAAGCCCCAGGATTCCATAGGATGTTGAAAGTGGAATAATAGCACTATAACAGTGTAGACTGGAAAGGCCCTTGACATTTTACATTTGGCATACTGTGGCCATTTCCGCACTACAGTGTTAACGTGTTGCTATTCCACTTTCAACGCCCTGTGGAATTCTGGGGTTTGTAGTTTAGGGAAGGGCACTTTGAATTCTCAGCCAAAGAGCTCTTTGGTCTCAGTAAACTACAAACCCCAGAATTCCGCAGGGCGTTGAAAGTGGAATAGCAGCACTTTAACACTGTAGTGAGGAAATGGCCACATGTGCATCTGTGGTTAATGCTTAATGTGTTATACTTAATGATATTAGGGGCTGCCCCTTGTCACATCACCAGGACTCATACTCTGTAACATTATACCGGGTCATCTCTACATCTCAGGATGTGGGTATGAAATTTTTGGACCTGGGGCATTCCTGAACTACAAATTCTACTTCATCTATCTGTTTAATAAATCATTATCTATATATCAGAAGCAACCTCATTCTGTCAAGTGCTTTTGGGACCCACCTTGTTTTTTTGTAGTAACTTACTACTATAATGGCTCAGGCACCCATACAACAGTGCCATATTGAACTTAGGGAAAGTTTAATTGATTTATTAAGTTTAGATCAGAACATGCTTATTCATTCATTTGATTTACATCTCATATTAATTCAAAACCTAGCATTCAGAGTAGCTTCCAGATAGATATAAAAAGTTAAAAAGCAAAACACGTTATAACATTACAGCACATGCAAAGTAGTTATTATATTGAAATATAATTAATTTAAAAACAAATTAAAATGTTCAACGACAACAAGTAAAATGTACTTTCTATTGCTAAAATCCCCTTCCTAGAGGGCCAGCCAGTTGTCAAGACACAATCAATTCATCCCGCTGATGCCAGTGGTTCCTCTCTAATGAAAATAAGCAAAAGTATTAAAGCAAAGGAAGCATCTGAATTCAACCATTATTTTCCTCTGTTTTATTTCTACAATGAGCAACATTTGATGAATCTTCAGGCAAAAAATATTGAGAGTTTTCTGGGTAGAAATATTATACGCAAGCAAGCCACATTTAAAAATAAATAAATTCCACCATCCAAACTCATTGTGTCCTAGATACTTTCTTGCACTTGTCTCCTTAAGGTCTCTCACATGAGCCTTGTTCAGCAAATCTTTATTGCTCAGCTTTTACCATCACAATGGAAATACATGAAACCAAAATATAAAATAAAACCATAAATCTCCTGGAGCAGCAAATCACAAAGCATAAAGAAACAGAATGTATAGAGAGATTCGCCATCATAAACCACTGAGATATTAGTCTGGACGTTAAAAAATCATAAAACATATTCAGTAACCTTTTTAAATGACATATAATTCTTAAAATGACCAATGGTTGGTGTTTGTATACAAATAACCCAATATTAGAAGCTCAGTCTCACAAATGTGGTTCTAGCACAGGGGAAACAAAATCTTGGTTTAATTATCTATCATCCTTCATAGTTAATGAAAATGTATTTTCCTCTGAGGAAGAAGTAAAACTGCTTCTTTTCCACATGGGCCATAAGTCACGTAACTCTGTGCTCTGAGCAGAAAGTACTCTTGTATAAAGACTAGGGATGAGGGTGTCTGGTGTCATTGATTTTCCGAGAGTACACCTCCATATGCCACAGTTCATGAGGAACAGTTTTCAGCTAACCAGAATGGCTGCATCAAGAAGAGGGTAGGGGATCTGAGGCAGCCAGAGAAATCCATATGGATCAGTGTATGAACACAATCATATTTGCCAACCGTTGCTTTAAAGCAGTGAATGAGGAATCTTAGGTCTTCCAGATGTTACACTTCAGTTCCCATCAACCTCAGCCTGCTTTCATAGTGGTTAATGGTGATGGGATTTGAAATTCACCAATATTAGGAAGACCCAGGTTCCCCATCCCTGTTTCAAAACAAGTGCCAATTGAATCCAACAACCCAACCTCACATCTGCCTTATCTTCCCATGAGGACTGTGGATACTGCAAAAAATTGTCACACTTCATTAGTAGTGATCTAATCAGTGGAATGGAGAATGTTCAAAACTTAGGAAAAAAAACTGTTTCAGACTATAAATCCCAGAACACCCCAATTGTTATTAATACTCTTTCAGAGCTACATAAAATTGGCTTACATTTTAAAACTTGTATATAGCACCATAATTCTAGGCTGAGAGGGGGGATAAGGATCTAGTTTTTGCTGCTGTGGCCTCCCATATGTGGCTTCTCTGGTAAATTCAGATATACTAGCGGTTAAGTCAGATAGTTCTGCTCATCACCATGGATGATTTCGGTTGTGGTTTTTTTGCCTTTTAATTTTTTTGGGTGGGAGAGAGTGGTCACAGTTTGGAGATACTAAAGATTCAACCTAAAAAGCCACATTTGCAGGAAGTAAAGGGGCATTTGAACTGGCTTGGGGCTGAAAATTTGTACCAAAACTGGAACGTTTTTTAAACAATATTGGGGCTTAGAGGTCTAGGATC
This sequence comes from Ctenosaura bakeri, assembly GCA_948474755.1. Lineage (NCBI taxonomy): Eukaryota > Metazoa > Chordata > Lepidosauria > Squamata > Iguanidae > Ctenosaura > Ctenosaura bakeri. The sequence goes on from CAOLHI010001751.1 coordinate 294,608, forward strand.
ACCACAGGTGCTTGAAAGTTTTCCAAAAATGAGGTTTAAGGTTTCCTCTGGCCTGCAGCCTACACCTTACCTACTGTTCTAGAAAGGAAGCAAAGGGAACCTTCTTTTTCTTCCTTTCCTCCTGGAGGTTGGGCAACATCATGGCAAAACTGTTTGTGGATGTGCCTGTTCTAATGAAAACAAAACAAAAATACTATATTTCAACGAAGTCATTTTCTAAGTATATTAAGCAAAGAGGTTTTTTCTTTTTTTTCAATCTACATTTTTCATTTCGCATGGTATAACCAAATTATTCTAGCCTTCTGCATTTGACAGCTTTCGATTTCTTGATTTTTAATATCACTTTACTACTTCTCCTCAGTACTTTTCCATTGGTCACCATTTAGTCCAGGAAAAGCTTGACTGTTGTGGATTAGCGTTTCCCAGAGTGTTAACTCTTGGGGAACTCTATGAAAGCTAAAGCTGTAAGGAATTAGCTTTCTTTTAACAGAGTTGCAGAGAAAGCATGTACCAATTTCTGTTGTCTTCCCCAAACTGGAGGCTGACTTGAAATCAAAAACAAGACAGACGGCTTTCGATTCCAAATTTTAAAAATTTACTAATAAATTGTATAATTATATATCCAGTAAAGAAACTAGACCCTAACTATCTAACAAAAGGATTTAGAAGATAGTATTTTCATTTTAAACTCACCAATTCATTGGTGAAGTGGCTATAGCACAGATAGAAAGAGCTAGAAATAAGGCTGCTAAAAGTGAAGTCATTGCTTTCTAAGTATGACCAGTAACTGATTTCCACACTACACTGTTATAGTGCTGTTATTCCACTTTCAACATCCTATGGAATCCTGGGGTTTGTAGTTTAGGGAGGGGTATTTAGAATTCTCAGCGAGAGAGCTCTTGGGCTCTACAAACCCCAGAACTCCACGGGATGCTGAAAGTAGAATAATAGCACTATAACAGTGCAATGCAGAAATGTGTATCCTGGGTTGCATGGTCTGGATACCATAGCTACAGAGCAACAGTTAACCCTATACTAGCTAAATTCCATTTGAAGAACGGAAAGGGAATGATATAATTTTCCAACATTGACATTCTGTGATAAATTCACATTTCAAGGCTTTTATCATTTTCATGTTCCCTCATGGTTCATATAAGCCATATTCACTCACTCTGGAAGTGTTTTGGATCTACATGCAAACAGGCGAACATCTTAACTTTACTCCATCCATCTATCCTTTTGTTGCTTTGCTCACATGAAGACAGTGATGCTTCTGAATAGGCGAGCTTTGCCTACATATAAATCCCTCTCCCACAAAAAATAAAAATAAAAAATAAAAATAAATCAGTAGATCTAATAAAGGAAATAGTTCCTGCATGTAAGGGAAATTCTCCTGTTCACAGTTGTTGCTCTCTATGTGAGAAAGGAATGAAAGTAGAGACAGAGGGAATGAGGCCAGCATACTTCTTTATTTATCTGTTGATTCAACACATTTAGGTAATGTATAAACAGGATCACAGCAGAACTCAGAATACCTAATACCATCCAATGTGCATTCTCAAGGATAATTTTATGTCTTTGTTGCCCACAACATTTTTTATTTTAAAGAAGTGACCCTGGACCATTGCTGTTCCAACATTTATTGCATTATTATGCTTACCCTGTTAATGCAAGCAGTTTCCAAGATATTTACATTAAGTCAATATAACCTGCATTTTCATTTTGAATCTTTAGATGGATTTCTTGGTCTACTTGCTCTTACTAATGACTAATATTTTGTTAGACCATGTCAACAGTGACGTAGACTTGAGTCGATTGACTTGAACTCTAGCCACACTTAAGTAACTTCAGTGACTTGACTGGGGCTTGACTTGGCAAAAATTACACACTGACTTGACTCAATTCAACCTCTTCTGTACTACAAAAGTATGGTGACAACAGTTCAGAAAGAAAAATATATCCTTGGTGCCAGTTAGAAGGTAAGCTGGAGAATTAGCAAGCATAGCATCTGAAGGTACCTGTTTCTACCAGTCCTTATGCACTGTCTGTAGTACCTTTCTTTCAGAGCAAATTTATCTTATATAATATAATCATGCATAATCATAGCTTGTTTTGTAAGATATTATTTTGCATGCAGACTAAACAACATGTCTCATGGGTAGCTTGAACCATTTCATTCAATAGATCAGTTTTAAGGCAATAGGTCTTTAAAGACATCACGGCAATCAAGGTCAAACACACCAAAGCTGCAATCCAGAGTATGAAGACAGGCTATTATTCACCTCAGAAAGAGACAGATTTCAGAGAGAGATGAATGAATCACATCTATCTCATTGCAAGACTAGTTCACTGTAGCTTCTTTACAACAGCAAGGTAACTTGCTGACCTGGCTCACCAAATTTCTTGCTTTTCCATCTGATAAATGAGCCAGGATGACACAATGGTACTATTGAATAGTGCTCACTTGGCAAACCTCCCACAAGCAGGCCAAAAAGGATCTCCTTTGAATTGCTGGGATTTTTCTTGTGCTAGTGCCTATCACATTGCAGTCCTTTCTAAAATCGAGACACTTACATTGTCTGAGTTGGAAGAAAATGCAGCTCTTTACTGAATGAGTCATCAAAGCCTTGGTGTCATAGACTGAAAAGCTTAAAGAAGTGACAATAGTAGAGTGTCTCATGATGGTTTGATTCACTTTTGTATTGTGACAGCATTGCATTCTTTACTGGTCCACAGCCTGCCAAACCTACATTTTGTAAAGGAAGGAATAATGTATTCTCTAACTCCTAGGTAAAGTTTTCCAATTTGGCTTCCACTGCCTTTTAAAAACCTAGGCCCTTTCCACATGAGGCTAGTGAATCGCTTCGTGCCGTTTCTTACCGGTTCTTCTGGGCTCAAAACAAGGCAGACTTTCCCTTATGTCCTTCCGCAGGGCTACTCTGTATGTTCCACGCCAATTCAGAGCAGTGCGAGTTCATAGATCCGCACTATGAGGATGAGAAAATGGCGGCTTCCTGTTGTTTGTTAGGCAGGACCAACCACTGAAGCTGACCACACCCACAGCCCACCCTCTGCTGATCACCAGTTCGCATTGGTGCGAATGTGCGCATATGCACCACTGCGAAAGTACTAATTGGCGTGATCCGGAAAACTTAAAAACTGATTTCTTCCGTTTTTCAAATAGCACACTTGACGACCACTTGGGGGCGCATTTAATCAGACGTAGGTGCGGAACAAAGGTAAATAATCCGAACCTAGTCCGCTCCAAGGTGCAGACGACCTCCGTTACAAGATGCATTGACCTGTCCTAATTTCCTTGTGCGAAAAGGGCCCTAGCTCATTATTTTCAAATTTTCTGCATTTGTTTTAATATTTGTAAGCCATCTTAAGTACAAGTTTAGGAGGAAAAAGTGGGATATAAATGAAATCATCATCACAACCACCACCTCCATTATTATCACCACCACTTACAGCATATTAATATAAGAAGTATCTAGTTCCTTTCTGCTTTGCTTTCCACCATCAATGCATGTCTGCATTTTTTTCTGAAGCATGGAGATGGTTCTAAATAATAGATGCATGTCTGCAAATATGAGGGATCAGCTTTTTCAGTGTTTTCCCCCAGCACTTGAAAGATATTCCCAAGTGTCTAAAAGCCTTTTTGCTTTCTGGAGGAGCATACTCTTCACTGTCTGTAGCCACCTCTCTGTTTTTATCTTGAGACCAAAGTCATATGCCAATTCCATGGTTTCCACTTCTCCTCATCCCTTTTCCTCCCCTTCATTTAACAGTAGGTTTGCCTCTCTGAATCAATGGTTTTCCTGGGTCTCCTCCAGGTGAGAAATAGAGGTACAAATTCTTCCCTTCTGCTAGACTCAGCTCTAAGCAAGAAGAAAAGCTTGAGTGCAAATCTCCAGTTCTGCTTGTGGAGCAGTAGCTTGCTACAATTTGCAAGGCTTAATTAATTGGTTCAAGCAACCTGCAAAGACTCCTCAGAGGGTCTGTGTATTTGCTTAGCTATCTTCTTCCTTTCCTCACAGTTTTTGTTCCAGGGCTTTAACTTCTGCTCTGGACTGCATAAACCACCAGAATAGAAGCAAGTAGCAAGAAGAAAGGGCTAAATATTGCCTATCCCATCTCACTCAGTAAGTGAGAAGGAATACCCCCTCATTTTACCTTGATTTGGAGCAGATCCTTAGCTAACATTTCTGTCTTATTTCTGTGTGTGTTTGAATGACAAACTGTGAACAACTGTGCTTGATACTTAATGTATAATACTTAGCAACATCACCAAAGAACATTGCTAGGACTCAGGATTTGGCTTGGAAACTACAGGGCCTGGGACAAGCCTGAACTGTAATCGTTATTACACAGTTACCTGACAAACAGTTCCTGGGAATCTTGGAACTTGCACACCACTTAGCGACTTTTCTGTTGGCCTTATAATGAGTGCTGATATTCCACCACCCCCTTTTCCAACATGTTGACTTTAGCTTTTTATGAGAAAATGGGATGGGAAATACAAAAGATGATGACACCATTGCTAAATCAATGATAGTTCCTTCTGATACAGTATTTAAGACTGCTTTGGTGTATGCTTTAAGAAACAGGGTTAATAACAGCTGCATCTTTCAAATTACCAGGCACTCACTCTCTGGAACATTACAAGGAGTCATTGCATGTTTTGGCCCTGAATTGTCAAGGTCTGGGATAGTTTCCTGATCTGGCAATCCTAGGCCCTTTCTGCAGCTAACTGTTGACCCGACAGTGTTTGGTGAGGATGGTGGCAGTGGCACTCCTCTCCGCACCGGCTGCCTCCAGGAACCAGGAAGCACGATGACTGTGCCTCTTCATGCCACGATGCAGCTGGGTAATGTCCCAGGCTGTGCTGGGGCAAGAAACACAGCCATTGAAATTCCACGGCCTCTGCAGACAAGGTAAGTGTGAGTGCATAGAAGAAAGGCAGTGCAATTGCTGGCCACTGACACAGAAAACCTGTCAATGATTTGTGGCATGCTTGTGCCACGTGGGAATGAGAGAAAGATGGCACAGGGAAGATGTCATGCGTAAACATCATCCCGGCCCCATGGTTCTCCCATCCCCATGGCAGGTTGGGTGCATCGAGCAGAAAGGACCCTAGTTCCAGCCCTTTCCAAACAGTGAATATCCTCCTTTATACCTAAAGAAGCTGGGAAGGAAATGTCATACATGAAACCAATATTTGTTTACTGCCTTCACTGTTGTGTTCATTGTTCTTCCTCTGATAGCACTCACTTCATCACCTTTTCGTTCTTACAGCCAAAGTAGCTCTCTAGCTTGCAGTGTTTACATCTTCCTCTCCCTAGAGTAAACATCTTGAAACAAAAGCTATTCAGAACATTCAGATCTGTGTGTCATGATCATAGTGCTTTGTGTAACTGGAACACTTCTGAATGCACATTTGTTTGAAAGCCCTTCATATCAAACACTGCAAGTCTCCCAGTGGTAGCCTTTTTCATTCAGGGACAAAAAAGCATGCGAGATAGTATTTCAGAACCTTGGAGTTAACAGAATTGATATGTTAAGAATGTGTGTGTTGTGCAGTGAGATTGTGAGGGTGGAACAAATGAATGAAATTAATTATGGAACAAGTTAATTAGGGCTCTTCTGGATGTTTTAAAGAAGCATGAGTTCCTGTGATACAGCTTCTTGCGTTTCCATGCCACAGCATCCACTGGTACTACTTGTTCACCCCTATTTGTGGAGGTGTTCTTAGTGATTTCTTAAATTCACATTAGGGCTCTTCCAAGGATTTTAAAAAGAGGGTGTGGTTTGCTGAAGTAATCCAATGGCTTGAAAGGCAAAGTTTCTCTTCCCTGATTCCCCCCCCCCTTTGGCCTCTTCCACACCCTACGTTTTCCTGAAGTTGTCCAGTGGGGATCTGGGCAGCTGCTCTGCCAGTAGGGGTGCACAGCCGGAGCACTCCCCTCTGCACCAGCTGGCTCTCTGCAGAAGAGAGAGCAATGGCTATGGCTCTTCCATCCTTCCGTGGCTGAGTACTTTCCCAGGTTGTGCTGTGGCTGGAAGTGCAGCCATTGAGCTTCTGTGACTTCCACAGCACAAGTAAGTCTGGGATGGTGGAGTGATCATGTGTCATTGATGGAGAATCCTGTCAATGATATAATCTGCAATTGAACTGCCTGGGGACAAGAGAAGGACAGGAGTGTGACATCATGCAGAAGCATTGTCATGTTCACATCCTTCTCCTGTCCCAATTGTGGGATGGGAGGGTGCTGTGGAAAGGGTCTTAGAATTATAATTCTATGATGTGAAAGTGCTATTTCACTGTGCACTATAGCACTTTAATTCCAAAAACATAATTTAAAAAAGAAAGAAGGATTTTTTTTGATTCCTGTATGTCTGAGAAATAAAAGGAAACTGCTCTTGTTGGTGGGAATAAAATGTTGCAGCAGGCACAAGGAATTGCTAGAAAATGATTGAAAAATCATGCAAATACACAGACACACACACAGAGTTGTATGTGTGTGTGCATAACAAAACTTTGAGAACTACAGTCACAAATATTGCAGCCTCTTGACACATTTGCCCTGTTTGGATGAACCGTAAGGATGTTCTAATATTATTGGGTGTAAGGAAATATGGGCCAACACAGTGATCAGGTAGAAAGCATGTGATTTTATCCAGTTTGTAGAAAATGTAGCAATTTAGCTCTGCTTTCTCATTTAATTGTCATCTTGTCCAGTATTTATTTCTTATTTTTTATTTTTTATGCATGAGGATTAAAAGCATCCTTAGTTTGAATTGCTGTTGCATATGTGTCTGGGTAATGTGTGTGTGTGTGCTCTCAAGTAGTTTCTGACTTTTGAAGGTGAAACCATCACAGGGTTTTCTTGGCAAAGATTCTTCAGAGGGGTTTTTTGCCTTCTTCTGAGGCTGAGAAAGTGTGACATCCCCAAGGTCAGCCAGTGGGTTCCCATGACGAAGTGAGCATTTGAATCTTGGTCTTCAGAGTCCTCATCTAACACTCAAACCACTATACCATGCTGGCTTGCATTTAAAGTCCCTTACATTATTAATGTTTACATAAAACTTTGGCCAGTATTCTGTTGGGGCACTTCCCTTGCATAAAAATAGTTGTGCAAGTGATTGCACTTTCCGAACAGGTTGTGTAAGGGCAGTCTCTAGGGCAGTGAGACATTTTGTGAGCAGAAATACAGCCCTTTCTCCTCTTGACAGATAAATAGTTAATTGGCCATTGCACAATGTATCAGCTCATGGTCACCACACATTGTGTGCAACTGCTGGGTCCAGTGTATAGTTGTGCTCTTGGCCAATGAGTTGGGCACCTTGTGCCTATAAGCCTGACTGGGGAATTTCAGAACACTTAACAGCCAAACCTGGCTTGACTTCTTTCTATAGTCTCTCTATCCTTAATGTTGGGAGAAAAATTGGGATGGAATCACCAGCAATGGTTATTTTTCTGGGCACTCTTGAATATTGGATCGGACAAGTCATCATTGTCATAGCAACATTTGCCAAGAGCACAGGCATGTATCCTTATACTTACTACCATTTTTCATGCTCACAGTATTCCGAGTCTCCACTTTAAGGGCACACCATTAAGCAAAGTGAAAGAGCTGCTCCCAGTGAGGAAGGGAGAAAACAAGTTACCTGGAAGAAAGTATTGTCTCTGCTGTCCTGCTCTTCTCAGATGTAGCAGAGAGCAACCTTTGATTTAATGGGCAGTTTGATCAGCTCTGTACAGAAAATAAGGGTACTTATTTTCTTCACTTCAGATGACATGCCGTAGACTAATATTTATTCCCACAGCTGTGAATGTGACTGTTCCTTGGAATGAAAGAACAGTGCTTTAAGAATTTTGAAGTTCTTCCATCACTGAAGAGTAGGAATGGACACTCTTATCCATGTTGGGAAACTCTCAGATAAGAAAGCCGCAGTTTGGCCAATTCCTTTTCTGTGGCTTACTTAGCATTATGGTACATGCATCCTTCAAGTGAGCATTTGGATCCATTTGCTTGCTTGTTTTTACAAAACAAAGACATCAATTGAAGCTACAGATCACAGTGCTGCAAGAAAGCTGGTGGCCATATGGTATTTGTTTTGACCATCTGTAGATGAAGTTTGCTATTTAGACAAGTAAGCAAACAGCAACAAGCCAGAGACAGAACAGACCTAATAATAATTGGAGATTTTCATTCACTTCCTTTTCCATCTTTCTGCAGCCAAAACAAAGGCTGTTCAATACAGGGGGGCAAAGCTACCAAAAGGAGATATTCAGCATGTACCTACAGATACACTGTGTGCATGTCTGCATTTTTATGTGTCTCTATATATACAAAACATTTCAACAGTTAAAGTTGTATTGTACGTGTGTATGAGTGTGCATACATGCTATAGTAAGAGACATACAGACCAATGCCATTTATACACTACACTGTTATATTGCTATTATTCCACTTTCCACATCCTATGGAATCCTGGGGTTTGCAGTTTAGGGAGGGACATTTAGAAATCTCAGCCAGAGACTCTTTGGCCTCAGTAAACTACAAACTCCAGAATTCCACAAAATGTTGAAAGTGGAAATAGCACTATAATAGTATAGTGCAGAAATGGCCCAATCCTTTCCTTGCTTACTCATAAAGAAGGCCTACTGAGTTCAATGAAACTTACATCTAAGAAAGCTATGCCATGAAGATGATGTTCTGGAACAGGTATATGGCTTTTCTCTACGTTTGATTCCTGTCCATTTGACAGTCCTTAAGCTCAGGATCGCTCTCAGTGGGTGGACTTTGACCCCTGTCAGTGGCCTTGCAGATAAGCAGCAAACGAACTGTACCCCAGCCATCATGACATGTAGTGGAGTGACCATCATCAGGACTACATTTGTCCAAATAGCTGCACAGCCAGTTCAGAAGACTTTACCCTCAGCTTTTCCAAGGTAAATAGAGGGACAAATCCAATGCAATAATGCTGAAGATCTCCCAAACTAGTATTCTTGGTAGTTGTTCACTGCAAAGAGTAGCAAAAGCATTAGTTCTCCTATGTGTCTCATATATAAACCAAACACTTCCTTTGAGAAAGAGCAGGGAACCCAACTTGTCTCACATTATTTTCAGTTGCAACTGTGTCTCATTATTCATTGAGATATATAACCCACTCTATCCTTAGGGCTCTGGCAAGCTTATACTAGTGTTTATAATTATACAATGATGACAGCAGTTCCAGAATTTAATGTCTCAGTAGAAACTGAAGTGCTGTCAAAGGTTAAAAGCTTTTCTTTCAAAGTGATATGATCAGATTGGAGTAGATGAGCTGAAAAGAAAATATCTTTTCCCTATGTACTTGTGTAAATCACTTAGCCACAAAATAAAAACTCTTTCCTGGAAACACCTTTTAGTAAACATTAGAATAATGCATGAGCAGATTAATCTGTTAATTTTGGTTTCTCTCAGTTTCTCATTTTTAAAGTCCCATGTCTTTCTGTGATAATGGGGCTTCCCATTATCTAGACTTAGCTAAAGGGGGACATTTCCCTCTTCAGGTAAACCAAGGGTTAATAAGGTGTTGGGGATTAGATTACATCATAGGTCATGTGGTCAGCATCATAGGTCATGTGAGTCAGCATCACAGGTCATAGGGTGAGAACTCACCAATCAAAAAGGAAAGAAGTGAGCATCTTCAGGATGCTTCCAAGGAGAAGTTATAAAACTTCTTGGAGGCCATGTGGCCGAGAGATAACAACCAAGGAGCCTCCTGGGGGGGGGGTTCTGTGCCAGTAGCAGGCTGGAGGCCATCGGCCTCGCCTCCTGGCCCTTCCTTTAGAACATCTAAGCCTAGGAACAACTGTGAGTAATTAGACTAAAGTTATCTAGTCGCGTTAGGGACTTTTCTGTTATTTTGGAGGCTGGCTGATCTAAAGAATGTATCTGTGCTTTCATATCTGTTCTTTTTGTAACTAAGCGTGCCTGGGAAGAGGGGGCTTCCCATGTGTGGTAATTTGCCTTGTTTATTTGCCTACCTTTAATAAATACTTTCTGTAAAAGACCCTGTTTCTCTCCTTCCCACGCCAAGCTAGGTAGACTGGGGGAAAAGGAAGATCCTTAAGCTTAGGGATGTATGTGGTTGGACAGGGTCCCGCTGTACTGTCCAAGTGTCCAGATGATTCATAATTCAGTGGGTGGTGGCAGCGAAGATGAATTAATAGCTAAAATTCATAAAAGGCTGGAAAATACATCCCAGCAGCAAATGGGATCACTTTCCAGCCTCACATGGTGGCAGCGGTATCGAATTGGAGAGTTGGGGGTTTAAATTGCAGAAAGTAGGGGGTTTTTCAGTCTCTCTCCAGTATCCCTGTGTCTCCTGCGAAGGAATTAGCTCAGGAGATGGAGGGAATGGGCAAGAGAGGGCTTTGTTGCCTTTGTTTGTTTAAAAAGGCTTTGAGAGGGTTTTTTCCCCCCTTCCCTCCCTCCTTGCAGTGGAAAGGGAGGGGGGTAGGAAGTGAGGGGGCTTGGTTTGGCTTTGTTTGCTTAAACAGGCTCTTGTGATTTTTCTCCCCTTTCTCTCCCTCCTGGTGGCTGGAAAGGGAGGGAGAGTAGGAGGTTGGGGGGCGGAGCTGCCTACCAGAGTCACTCTTGGCGAAAGGGTGATTTTTGGGCTTTCAGTGAAGAGCTGCCTGCTCTGTCATGCAAAGCCTCTGTTTGGGAAAGGAGTGATTTTTCCTTTGGATTTCCTTCTTTCTACTTTGATAGTGAGAGATGGATTGTTAAAACTGCTAAACTCATTGTGTTTTGAGTCAGCAGCCAGCATTTTTCAATCTGCTCTCCAGCAGCATAGTACATTAGCATATCAATAGAAAAGGTGTTTGTGGCAGGAATTTGCTAAGTACCTAATTGACTCACTGAGGCAGAGGTTTTTCTCTCTCTTTTCCTTCAGGAGGAGGAGGGGGTGACGAAAAGGGGGCTGAGGAGAAAGGCTTGGGATTTCTCCACTTTTCTTGGTTTTGGGATTCTGGCACTGTATATTCTTTGGATCAGCCAATCAGACGTTTGTTTGTTTTTAAGTTTTCGCGTGCACAGAGGTAGTTAGTGTATGAAACTCAGGTCTGGCAGGCTGTTAATATACAGTATGGATCCTGAAGTTGCAGCGACCCCTACTGGCAGCAATGCCACACAGCAGGATGCTACAGAAGTTAGCTCGTCTGCTCAACCAGCTACCCTTACTGGTAGTAATCTGGCACAGCAAGGGGCTGCTATGCCAGCAACAGCCTTGGGTCCCCCTGCTGCTTTCTGGGAAGCAGTAAGCCTCATGCAGGACAAGTTAACACCTGAACAGATTTCAGGGTTCCTGGCTAAAACAATGGAAATGATACGCCTAGAAGAGGCTGCCAGGACAGCACATCGGTTTGTTGCCTCCAGAGGTGAGGAAGTGTTCCAGCCTACTGTGGTAATGCCTTCTACAGACAAGCAGGAATACCAACAGCCATGCCAAGATATCTCTCGACAACCTGTACAGAAGCACAACACTTCTACCCCAAGGTCATCACTAAACGACATGAAGCCTCAGATGAACAGCTATACCACAAAGTCACAGCCCCGCTACAGCCAGCAGCCTGTGGCCAGCGCTCAGGGCCAGCCAGGGAAAAAGGCTAGCCCTAAATGCTTTCTCTGTGGAGAGCTTGGACATATTAAAGCCAACTGTAAGCAGAAGCCTAAGTTGGCCCAGTTAGTGGTTGCGTCAACCTCCAGGGATACTACCACTGATTCTTCAGTTGATCCTGATCCTGACATGATCCCTCATCACAGAAGACACACGCTGTGGGTAGGGGGCAGGAAAGTTTTGGCTTACAGAGACACTGCAGCCCAACTTTCTGCTATTCATCGTGCATATCTGGATCCTGGTCTTGTTGATGACCACATTAAGATCACCATCAGAGCATTCAGGGCCCCTCCAGCTCAACTATCAATAGCACGCGTTCCTGTTCAGTACAAGGGCTGGAAGGGTGTTTGGACTTTTGCTGTTTATGATGACTTCGAATGTCCTGCTCTGTTGGGTGATGATCTCGTCTTCCATGCTAGTCAGGCCCGGAAAGTGTCCAGACAGCATGCCATGACAACTCGCAGCCTGAGCAGAGGTCAGTCTTCACTGCAACCTGAGGACCAACCTGAACTTGGACTGCAGTCACTGTCTCCTGCTACACCAGAAGGAGTCCTGCCGGAAGAGGTGGAGGAACCTGGGGAGGACTCTCAACATAGCATCGTAGGTCCAGAGATCGAGATCATCCATGCTGATACCTCGGATGTCAGAGCAGCTGTTGGCGGATGTCCAGGAAGAGCTTCTCCATGCCAAGAGGGTAGTCAGCCTGGTCTCATGCTGGTCCCTGTCACACCTGAATCAGCGTTGCTCAGGGGGGCGGGAGAGTCTCAAGTGAGCACCGAGCAGAGTCAGGTGCTGGACAACTTGCCTGAGATGCAAAAGGTTGGTGCAGAGGAGGAGAATCCAACAATGCTGACTCCAAAGCCAGCAAGGGATTCAACAGCAGCGGAAACTCCAGAAGATACTCCAGCCAAGGGAACAGAACCTGGAGAAGCTGCAGTGCAATGAGAATCTGAGGCAAGTCTGCCACTCCAAGTGGAACAGCTGGTTCCTGTTCAGCGGCAGCAGTTCCAGGAAAACCAGGAAGCAGATGAGAGCCTTCAAGCTGCCTGGACCAGAGCAAAGGAAGAGGCGAAGTCTTCTCCAACGATGAAGGGGCCCAGATTTGTAATCGTTGAGGGCCTATTGTATCGTGAGTCTGGCCCAAGAGGTAGCAAGGGGGGCGTACACGCTCAGAGACAGTTGCTGGTACCTTCTAAGTATAGAACCAAACTCTTGAGTCTGGCTCATGATCATCCTAGTGGACATGCTGGGGTGAACAGAACGAAGGACAGATTGGGAAAGTCCTTCTACTGGGAGGGGATGGGCAAGGATGTTACTGATTATGTCCGATCCTGTGAGGTTTGCCAGAGAGTAGGGAAATCCCAGGATCAAGCCAAGACCCCTCTCCAACCACTTCCTATCATTGATGTCCCCCTTCCAGAGAGTGGCTGTGGACATCATGGGACCTTTCCCTAGGAAGACTGCTAGGGGAAAGCGGTATGTGCTCACCTTTGTGGACTGTTTGCTAAGAGGGTGCAGGGGCTTTGCTAAAGTGGAAGCTATTAATAGCTGGCCCATTCCTCATTCCAGGAAGCAGGTACAGTCGTTCCTTGGCCTAGCTGGGTACTACCGGAGATTTGTGCCCAATTACAGCCAAGTGGCAGCACCTCTAACAGATCTGACAGGTTCCAAGAAGCCTAAGATAGTGAAATGGACAGCAGAGTGTCAAAAAGCCTTTGCAGCCTTGAAGCAGGCCTTGATGGCAGATCCCGTGCTCATGGCACCAGATTTTGACAAACCATTCATAGTGGCTACAGATGCTTCTGACAGAGGCATGGGAGCGGTCTTACTACAAGAGAGTCCGGATGGAATCTTGCATCCCATTCTGTTCCTCAGCAAGAAGCTGTCTGCAAGGGAGTCCAATTGGTCCATTCCAGAGCAGGAATGCTATGCCATTGTGTATGTGCTAGAGAAGCTGAGACCATATGTCTGGAGACGTCGCTTCATTCTCCAGACTGATCATGCCGCCCTCAGATGGCTCCATACAGTCCGGGGGGCTAACAAGAAGCTACTCCGATGGAGTCTGGCCCTACAAGACTTTGACTTCGACATTCAACATGTGGCTGGAAGTTCCAATGTGGCTGTGGACTCCTTGTCACTCAGAGAACTGGAGGGAGGTTAAGAGGGATGAGCTTTACATGTCTGTTATTGATAATATGGTTAACCTGTACTGTTGTGTGTTTGCATATATTCTCTGACTTTTCCTTCCTTAGGTCCCAGGATGAAATCCCAGCCGGTGTGGCTCCAGCCTTCAGCTGTTTCCAGACCGTCTGAGATTTGGGGGGCGTGTGATAATGGGGCTTCCCATTATCTAGACTTAGCTAAAGGGGGACATTTCCCTCTTCAGGTAAACCAAGGGTTAATAAGGTGTTGGGGATTAGATTACATCATAGGTCATGTGGTCAGCATCATAGGTCATGTGAGTCAGCATCACAGGTCATAGGGTGAGAACTCACCAATCAAAAAGGAAAGAAGTGAACATCTTCAGGATGCTTCCAGATGCTTCCAAGGAGAAGTTATAAAACTTCTTGGAGGCCATGTGGCCGAGAGATATCAAAGGGATAACAACCAAGGAGCCTCCTGGAGGGGGGGTTCTGTGCCAGTAGCAGGCTGGAGGCCATCGGCCTCGCCTCCTGGCCCTTCCTTTAGAACATCTAAGCCTAGGAACAACTGTGAGTAATTAGACTAAAGTTATCTAGTCACGTTAGGGAGTTTTCTGTTATTTTGGAGGCTGGCTGATCTAAAGAATGTATCTGTGCTTTCATATCTGTTCTTTTTGTAACTAAGCGTGCCTGGGAAGAGGGGGCTTCCCATGTGTGGTAATTTGCCTTGTTTATTTGCCTACCTTTAATAAATACTTTCTGTAAAAGACCCTGTTTCTCTCCTTCCCACGCCAAGCTAGGTAGACTGGGGGGGAAAGGAAGATCCTTAAGCTTAGGGATGTATGTGGTTGGACAGGGTCCCGCTGTACTGTCCAAGTGTCCAGATAATTCATAATTCAGCGGGTGGTGGCAGCGAAGATGAATTAATAGCTAAAATTCATAAAAGGCTGGAAAATACATTCCAGCAGCAAATGGGATCACTTTCCAGCCTCACACTTTCCCATCCTGTTTCTGCAACAGTTTGCTGCTTTAAACGTTGGCATTAAAATCTGTATGCTTTTGACACATATTTCTCCTGCTATACTGTATAAAATTGTGCACATATTTTCCCAATATACGCACTTTTAAAAGCAACATCCCTTGTTAATACAATTTATTTTGTATATTATTTTCACTGACATGCACATGTTAATGCACATTTTCTGAACATGCACATTCTTGTTGTTGTTTTTTTAACTGAGAAAACTATTACAAAATCTGGAGAAGTGGAAATACCAGGTGATGACTGCATTTCAATTCTTGTATTGGCTTGGAAAGTATACTTAGGTAGGTTCCCATTAAAATGGGAATAGAATAGATTTTCTCCCCATCTCTAAGAGAATGTCATCATTATGTTGAGTAATGTGTGTTTGGAAGGAAGTCTTGTGTACTGCAAGGATCTCTGGAGAGATGCAGCATAGGATGTGCTGAGACATACATCTCCTTTGGGTTCCAGTCAATTCCCAAGTAGAGTGCTTTACTTTTCTACATAGATATGAATGAGATGGAAGAAAGCAAAAGGAATGAGAGTTCCCATTAAAGCTGAGGCCTCTTTTCTGCCCTCCAGTCACTGAGGACCAAGTCTGTTTTGATTTCTACAGTTTCATTCTCTTTCAAGCTGCAGACATGTTTCATAAGTCTCAATCATGAGTGGACAAATCTGTTGATTTTATTTTCTCACATATGCTTTTATTTCACTTTTTTAAATTCCATTTATGTAAAAAATAGTGGATTTTGGTGAGTTCTTATAAAAAATGAACAAATTCTCCCCCATCTGTAGGAGTTACTTTTGATGTAACTGTCGCCAGCACGGAGAAGACCATGCCTGCCTGCCATGTAGCTGTTAAAAACAAGAAGCCCTTCAGAAAAGGAGAGGTAGCAACCATCATTTAGCACCTGAGTGAACGCTCAAGAATTCAAATAATCCAGTTTTAAAACCTGTTCTAAGATGTGCCTATATCGATATATTTTGTATACATTTTGTGAGCCTGACTTTCTCCCATTTATGAGTTAATGTGCACATTTGGATAACTTCTAATCAAATATTGAACCAAATGAAACAAAATGCTTATCCATTTGTAGGAGGAGGAGGCTAATTAAACCTCAGCAAATATAAAAATGTCAAAAGCAGGAAATATTCAGAAGAAGCCATTTCTGCACTACACTGTTATGATGCTATTATTCCACTTTCAGCATCCTATTGAATCCTGGGATTTGCAGTTTAGGGAGGGGCATTTAGAATTCTCAGCCAGAGAGCACTTTGGCCTCAGTCAACTACAAAGCCCAGAATTCCACAGGAAATTGAAAGTGGAATAAGCGCACTATGACAGGTGCTTCGGTGGAAATGGCTGAAGAGATGGTATCCTGTTAGTGAGAAATGTCAATGGAAGTCCTACTTGTTTTGTGTATATGCATGAAAGAAGTTACTCCCTCTCTTGTGCAATCTATTTAATTTAATTTATATCCATCCTTTCTACTTGTACAGGATCCAAGGCAGCTTGGATCAAGTCAGCTTAAAAGATCAAAATGCCATTAAACGCTACCTTTCCATGCTTCCTTCCCCTCCTCCATTACTCAACTCTTTCTTGGCCAATGGGGAGCTGTGAGTGAACATCCTGCTATAGACCTGTAACTGGTTACACAACGATGAAGACTTCCCTTGGGACTTCTTGCGAGTCCCATGAAAACTGCATCTGTCACCACAAAGTCACGCCCAAAATATAGCAGAGATTGCTCCCATGGCTTTGGAAGCGTGCCCAGCAGCAGAGAATAACTTAGCAGCAATGCACTGTAGCCAGGAAAAACTCACCCACACCAATTGTTTTCTTCCATTAAGGAGGCAATTTATTCTTGAGTTACATTGTGTACATATTTACAAGAATCTCCAAAAGGCATTCCAGCATCTCTCTGCTTGCTCTTTCACTGAGCAGAGCCTCCAGCAGACACGTCAGGCACCATGTGCAACTTGTTGGCTAGCTCTCAGCTACATTTACACTCACACTAGCTGATGCAATCCTGCCAACCTTTGCAGTCTCCCCACACCGGATGCAACCTTCTCCCCTGATTTCTCATCAGCATGACTCAGCTGAAGTCACATGGCTCTCCACAGATACACTTAATGACCCACATCACAAAGTATTTTCTACAGGTTTGGTCCAACCTTTTCTTTACAGCATCATCACTGCACATCTAGCAACAGGCATACAGATGGATGTTCCTTCTTTATCCACTGACCACTATATGGCTGTGTCAGGGACCTAAGCATGGAAAAGGCAGATTACATAGTTCTATCTGGGCAGAAACTCATGCCTACTTCCCAATGCCAAGTCTCACTCTAGGGCTGTGAAAACGTCTCACTCTCAATTTCATTGCAGTATCCAACCCAAATACATCTCTGGGTATGCAGTTTTTCTGACCTATGTGCTTTTAAACACATTTATCTGAATACACAATTATTTTTACGCATTTCTCACTAACTAAAATGCATTTGTGTGCTTTTTGAAACTAATTGTTTTGGACTGAGTGCATTTCTTTGGGCAGGATTCAAAAAAGGCTCAAAGGAGCAGGGACCTCAAATTTAACACCTGTAGTTTCTTCCCAGTGATGGTAAATAGAATATAAATGTGTATGTTTAAATATAAATATATAAATGCACACACACATACACACACAACAGTTTCTTTAATAGTCTTGGAAACCACAAACTGGATACAAACTGGATCAAAATAAACATAGGGGGAAACACCTTTTTAATTAGGTAATCCTTTGGCTCTTAATTCACTCTGGAGAATTGTCTTTTAAAGGGACATATTATGCTTTTATCCTTCTTATTATGTTTTAACATGTGTTCTCAACAGAATTGCTTATTTTTTTTAACTTATGTCAAATAGGTTTTAGCTGTATGTTGTTTTCATACAAAAATCCTGCCCTGGGAGAAAGGTGGGATAAACATTAATTGAATGAATGAATGAATACAGATGTCTTTTCCACTGCTTTGCAAATCTTCCATAGCTATGTCAATGCCTTCAAGTGTACATCTAATAAAATTTCAGTTTATGCTTGACTTGTAGAAGGCAGATGGGGGAAAGGAAGTGAAGCCAGAGGAGAGGAAATTTCCTGCTTTTGAAAATGAAAAGACCTCTTAATTAGAATTCATGTGAATTTATATATATAATGCAGAGTGAGGGTCAGCTTCTCAGCTTGCTCTCACAATCTGCTCTTTTCCCTGCCTCAAAACCCCCCATTTATCTTGGATAATTTGCTAATGCAATATAAATAGATGGCGATGG
This sequence comes from Ctenosaura bakeri, assembly GCA_948474755.1. Classification (NCBI taxonomy): domain Eukaryota; kingdom Metazoa; phylum Chordata; class Lepidosauria; order Squamata; family Iguanidae; genus Ctenosaura; species Ctenosaura bakeri. Next base: position 312,753 of record CAOLHI010001751.1, read on the forward strand.
TTTATCTGAGCAAAAAAGTAACGTAAGATTAATGGTGGGGCATGAAGGCAGCAAGCCAGCTGCCACAGACTCCAAGAAAAATATGTCCACTTGCCCTAAGTGAAATTGTTTGTGCCTCTGGAAATGGCAGAGGTTAATGAGCCCTGGGAGAAAAACAAAGCCACACTTTGCATACAAACAAGAAGGAAACTGACAGGAATGAAGAAGCAAACAATCTGATTTCTCTGACTAATAAAGTATAATTGCATGATGGACCATTAGCTCTGAGCAGATAATGCAGGTGGCTTTCAGTTTTTACCCACAAAGTTACTCAGAACGGATGATCAGTGCCAGAATTCCAACAATCCTATCCCTCATGTTTTATTCTCATGAGAAGTCTTTCCTGTTCAGCACACACATATACACACACTTATAGACTATAACAGGGGTGGCTAGTAGATCCCATGTTACTGGGACAGTTTTTAATCCAGATTTTAAATAAACTCTTTAAGGAGTTGGATATTGGGGATAGAGATAATACCTCAAAGCTTCTGACAGTGAACTTCTCTCTCTCTCTCTTTTCTTTTATTCACAAAATATTTTTACACCTGCACAGCTCTTTCCTACTTACTTTTGTCTATTTTTTTTTTGGTAGCCTTAGCATTAGGAGGGCTTGGGAAATACAGATTTTTAGAACAGTATCTCTGCAGCAAGCAATGCAATGCAGCTCAAGCTGGAAATGAATGGGATTCTCCTCTAGCCAATTCTGCTGTAGCCATGGGTGCTTCCAACAACACACAAGGTGGACAACAGCTGCCTCTAGAATCCCCAGCTGAGCATCTTTCAACAGCAAAACAGAGAGAAAAAGGGTAAGCAGATAAGTCTGCCTCACTAGCTCCCCAGCAAGCACTCTTGTCTCCTTTCTTAACTACAATCATGATCTCACCAGCTTCTCTAGCAGGGGGTGTGCATGTCACCCGATTACACCATCAGCAGTTGTATCAATCTATTTTCAATTGAAGGGTTTGTTTCACTCAGAAAGTAGCTCCAATTGATAATAAGTCTGTGATGAATGCAGCTGCTGGCCATGGGGCTCTCCTGTGGTTGTCTGATGCTTCAAAGGGCTGTGAGAAATGGTCTTTTGTTTCTCAGAAAAATGGAAGCGTGTTCCATTAGCTGTGCTTTAGAGAAAATGCCATTTGCTATTCCTTCCATATTTCTCCATTTCCTGTGAAGTCCTTCTGTCTGTGTGCTTGTGACGATATAACACCAACCATATAACAACACACACATAAAAACAAAAAGACAAAAAAATATGAAAAGCCAGTAGCTTGGGGAAATGCATGCAGAAAAGCCCAGGAACAAACATCAGTATCTTCAGTCAGGAAGATCAACTAGCAGGTGCATGTTGTGGACAGCTTGAGAAAGAGATGTTGCCATGTAAAAGAAAAAGAAAAACATTTGCTTTCATATGGTAACTTGGTATGGTGGGGATGGACACCCTATTCCACAGGTGGCTGTATTACCCCAGTTTCTGGAGGGAGGTACTTAGTATTTCAAGTCAGGTAACAAGTAAATGGCGCATTACTCCATGGCTTTATTGTTACTGTCTGTATTGGATGAGAGTAAGAATGGCCTAATGAGAAGGTTGTGCAAAGAAATCTACTTTTTGGAATGGCCATCTCTAAAGAATTCTAGGAAATGGAAAGACTGAAAAAATCTAAGCATTCAATAATGTGTGAAACTTTCCATTAGGGTTACCAGAATGAAAATTGGAGAGAGCTCCTGTGCCTTTACTAGGCCCATTTCCTCACTAGACTGTTATAGTGGTATTATTCCACTTTCAACATCCTATGGAATCCTGGGATTTCCAGTTTAAGGAGGAGCCTCAAAGGTGCGGCTGTTTTCTTTTCTTGTTTGCATTAGGTGCTTATGATTCAACCCATTATATGTGTAAACTGAAATTCCTAATATATAATTTTTTTAAAAAGAAAATAAAAAATGGTGTTTGAGAACATCAGAAGTTAAAAAACAAATTTCTGCTTAACCCTAAGTAACCAGTGCTATCATTTGGAGACAACAGCCATATAATAGCATCACTCAGTTGTACTTGGCACAAATGAAAATGAGAAATGGAGGAAATGGATAAAGAAGTTATATGCACAAAAGATTAGACAATGGTGTGTGGTTTCAAAAGAAGCAGTAGCAAATTCTTGTCATGTATTGAAACAAAAGAATACCCATTTCTCAACAACAAAAAGTAGCTAAAATAGAGTGTCTTTGATGGACATCACTACTCTGCTTCTTTCCATTATATGGATTCTTCTTCAGTGACTGCCTTTATCTAAATGCAGCTCTATTTATTTATGCATGCTCTGTCACAAATATGTGGTTTCTGAAATAATTGAAATACTTGCTATATAACCCTTGCTTTTCTATCTGCTCTTTTGTTTATTTTCTTTTACAAGTAGGGAAAAGTTTCTTTCAGATACTTCTTGAAAGATGTGTTGATTATTTGTACTCTCAAAGCTCTCGAGAACTGTTATGTACCGTAAAAGGGAAGCTCTTTTAATTTTTTTCTTAAAGTCTTTTTTATATTCCAGACATGAGAAAAAATATAATAGAATAGCAAAAGGTATTCAGAATATGAAAACAGGGATTTAATGTGATACAATGAAACAGATGAAATGACACTTTTAATTTTTGAAGTTAAATATCTCAGTCAACCAAATTGCCTTTGGCAAATTTTCATAATTTTTTATTTTTAGGAGAATAAAACAAATAAAGTAAAACCTAAATATGTCTAAGTTTAACTTGTTAAACTTTTTAAGTATCTTAAAACTAACCAGCTTTTAACATGGAGATAATGGTAGGCCTCAAAAGCTGTGGAAGGAAACTTGATACAACCAACATCCTCCAGACTGGGGAACTCTTTGACTGAATCTTTGTGGCTCCCCGTGTGTATGGCAACTTTTCTTCATAGCCAAACCATAGGAGCCAGTAAAATTAGGTAACAGCTAACTCAGGTCTCGTTCCATATGAGTACTTGAGTGCAGAAACAGGATATTTAAATCCCAGTTTTGGGCTGTCCAACTTGTAGTACTTTTGGCGTACAGACTGTCACTCTGCCGCTCTGATTGCTGATTTATACTACCCTTGGACTTCTAGTCTAAACCACAATCACTTCTTTGTTTCTCTCTGGATTACTAAATATTACCCACTTCACCCTAAACTGTCTCCATCCAAACCTTTCCTCCCCTTTCCTTCAGTTAGCCTTGTGTGATTGTTAATTTCTCCAATAAAACCAACAAACTTACTTTTCAATCTCTGGCTGGTTCTTCCCTGCATTAGTACCGGTATACACAGGTGTAAAAGATCTCATAAGGTTCCCCTTCTTGCAGGTCTCCTCTTTGAGCTAATATTCCCACCTGTTTCATAGAGGCACTTGCCTCTGAGGCCTTTTTTGCACCTTACTTTTGTCTGGCACTGGGGTGCAGGAATCACGTGAGCAGCCTCTCGTGTCCCCATGGCTTTGGCTCCATAGGAGTTGCCTGCTGGCTGGCTGGCAACATAAGGGCTCCACCTCTTCCTTCAGCAGCACAGCCAGGAATTTTCCTGGGTTGCGCTGGGGGAGGAAGTGTGAGGGCCATGTCTCCGGGAGCTCCGCATGCAAGGTAAATGCATGTGGGGCCCCAGAGCAGTGCGCAATCATGCACCATTTTTGGCTACAAGCTGAAAATGAAATACTGTGTGATCAGCACCTGCTGGCCCCAGAAGCATTGCGTGATTGTGAGGACATCATCTGAAATGCTCCTCACAATCATGTGATGCTCCAGAGGCCCTTTTCACATGGCAAATGCCATGCAAAAAGGGCCTGAGTCTAATGACAGTCAAGCTGAAAGAATGTTCAGATGTTGACATGCTCAGAGCTGAAGGAAAGTCCGAGGCTGTACAACACATATTATAGGAACATGGAATGTGAGAAGCGTGAATGAGGAGAAGCTAGACATAGTAAAACAAGAAATGAAACATATAAACACTGTAATACTTGAGGAAAGTGAGCTAAAGACGACAGGAATGGGATATTTTGAGTTTTTGGGATAATTACACAGTGTTTTACTCAAGAAAATCTAAGAAGAAATGGGGTGCCATTAAAAGTGAAGGGAGATGAAGCAAAAGCAGTAAAGTATATAACACTTTTATCTAATAATATTGATAAGACTTCGGGGAAACCTATCAATAATAATCAAGTTTATGCTCCAACTACAGAGGCAGAAGAAGAAGAAATTGATAGATTCTTAGGTGGAGACCAGGAGGAAATTGACCACACACCAAAACAGGACATGTTGGGTAATCATAGGGGATTGGAATGCAAAAATAGGAAACAGAGCAAAATCAAAGATTCTAGGTAGATTTGGCCTAGAATCAAAAAAATGAAGCAGGAGAGTGACTGACTGAATTGAAAAAGGCCAATCATTTGTTCGTTACAGATGCATTTTTCAAGAAACCAAAGAGGCAACTGTGTTTAGGGACATCATCCAATGGCCAATATAGGAATCCATTCGACTACATAATTGGAAGCAGAAGATGTAGAAACTCATTCTCTCTGCAAAAACAAGACCAGAAGCAGATTATGGCACAGACCAGGAGCAGCTAATATCAAAAATTAAAGTAAAGAAGAGCACTAAACCAACCATCATGCCAAAATACAACCAGAAGAACATCCCCATAAAATTGAAATAGATTGTAAAAATAGATTTCTACTCTTAAGCCTTATTGACTAAGAGCCAGAAAAAATCTGCACTGGAGCCAGAGATATTGTCACAGTAGAATGCAAAAGGGCACTATCTTCAGGGGACACTATCTTCAGTCAAAAAGAAAGCAAAGCCTCAATGGATGACAGATGAAACTCTTTAGGCAGTTATGGAAAGAAGTAAAAATAAAAGGTGGAAGAGATAGGGTCAGAAACCTGAATGCAACTGTCCAGTGTCTTGTGCACAGAATCAAAGAGAACTACTATTATAATGAATGATGAAACATAGAAGATGCTGACAAAAACGAAGAACAAGAGATCTCTTTCACAAGAACCAAAAAATCAAAAGGAAATATAAACCAAGAGTGGGGATGCTCTATGACCAGCAGAGGAACACATTACATGGCTATATAGAAATAAAAGAATGATGAAAACAACATACCTAAGAATTATATAAAAGAGATGAAAGGATGATGGATTCATTCAAGGAAGAACCATTTGAAGATGAACACCTAATTTTAGAAGGTGGAGTGGAAGATGAACTTAGGCCACTTGGGAGAAATAAATAACTAGGAACAGATAGCATACCAATCAAGCTGCTTCAGAGACAGAATCTACTCTAAGAAAAAGCTGTCAACAGATACAGAAAACAAAACAATGGCCCATAGATTGGAAATGTTTAATATACATTCTTGTCCCAAGGAAGGAGACACAAGGACTACAGTAACCAGAGGACCATTGCATTAATCTCCCATGCACCATAGTGATGCTCAAAATTCTACAACAAGCCTTTTATCATATATAGAGACAGAAATGACAGATGTCCAAGCTGGATTCAGGAAAGGAAGAGGCACTGGAGACCATATCATAAACGAATATTGAATACTGGAGCACACCAAAGAATTTCAGAAGATCAGCTTGTGTTTTACACATTATAGTAAAACCTTTGACCATGTAGATCATGAAACACTTTGGATAGCGGTTAAAGAAATGGGTGTGCCACAATATTTAATTGTCTTGATGTGTAACCTGTACTCAGGACAAGAGTTTACTATCTTGATAGAATATAGAGAAACAGGATGGTTTCCAGTTGGCAATGAGGGTTGGGCAAGGCTGCATTTTATCACCCTATCTGTTTAACTGGTATAGTGAATATATCATATATAAAAGAGGATTAGACTTGGAGGAAGATGGCATGAAAATTGGAGGAAATATTTAAAATATTTTAAAAAATGCAGATGACACAATACATCTTGCTGTTGTTGTTGTTGCCTTATGATAACTTATGACTTATGGTGAGCCTAACATGGGCTCTTTCCACACCTTACGTTTTTCCGGCACTGGGGTGTGGGGATCGCGTGAGTAGCCTCCAGAGAGAGGCTCTCATGTCCCTGCTGCTTCAGCTTCACAGGAGCTGCCTGCTCACATGAGAGCCCTGCCTCTTCCTTCTGCAACACAGCCTGGGAAGGCTGCACTGGGGCAGGAAGCGTGACCGGTGTGGCTCCGGAGGCTCTGCGTGCCAGGTAAGTGTGTGCAGGGCCCAGAAGCAATGCGCGATCACACACCATTTTCGGCTTCCAGGAAGCACGAGCACCATGGCTCTGGAACTCCACATGCTCAGTAAGTGCATGTGGGGCCCCAGAGCAATGCATGATCACACACCATTTTCAGCTCAAAGCTGAAAATGAAATAGTGCACGATCGGTGCCTGCCGGCCTCTGGAGCATCATGCGATTGTGAGTGCATCGTGCAGATTGCTTCTCACAATCGCACGACACTCCAGGCACCCTTTCACATGGCAAATGCCGTGTGGAAAGGGCCATGAACGTATCATGGGATTTTCCTGTTATAATTTCTTTACAGAAAGTTTGCCCTTGCCTTTCTCTGAGAATGAGAGAGTGTAACTTGCCCAAGGCCACCCAGTAGGTTTCCATGGACAAGCAGGGATTCAAATCTGCTCTCCAGAGTCCTAGTCCAATGCTCAGACTACTATAGCACGCTGGCTGTCTTCTGACATGTACAAATAGCAAAAAATAGCAAAGAGTTGGAATGACTACTGAAGAAAGTCAAGGAAGAAAATGTAAAGGCAGATTTACAGGTGAACACAGAGAAAAGAATGACCAACATAATGATCAACATAAGTTTAAGGCAGACAATAGAGACATTGAATATGTAAATATTTTCCATACGTTAGCTTAGTCATGAATCAGAATAGCTGTCTGGACTTGCATGGCAAACAACTCCGTGGGAGCGTAGGAGTTTGATATCCTGTGTGGCAGAGACCACAGTGCATTGCATCTGGCACAAAATACCAGAATGCTGCATGTGATAGAGACAGTGTCAGGGGTTATTTAAGGCCTGATCGTCTCCTCACATGACTCTTTGTATCTTCAGTGCATGCTCACCCTCACTACAATGTAAAATTTGTCTGGACACTTCTGGGCTGGATAGGAATTTTCCTCTTTTACCAGTTTCCCCCCGACCTACCCCATGCCATATCTGTGGGACTGGGACGATTGACTTTGGATGGTATCAATAAATAGGCTGTCACCTAGTAGAAGGAGAATATAAGTATTTGGTTATCACCTTTGTTACCCTTTTGGTGTAGGGTAGGGACCTGAAATTTCTTCTTGTAGGGTTCTGAGTCCTAAGGAGTCAGGGAGGAGGCTACCTTTGAGGTTATCCTGGGATCCAGACTAGAGTTATTCACGGTTTTTCCACTTTCACAGGGGTCCAGTGCCCCTTACACTAGCAAATGTGGAAGGACGACTAATTATGCTTGGAACTGTAATTTTAGTTGTTTTACACTGTGAAAGACTGAAGTAAGTTTAAAGACTTCATAAATCTAATGGAGAGTAGCAAGGAATTTTCTACACTAGCCCATAAACTTGCTGAAGAGAAAGGGATGTAATGGTGATCTATATCTATATCTTTATCTTTAAGAAACTGTTATATTACTTAAGATTTATAAAGCTGATATGCTACTGCTGCAGAAAGATGGCAGTCTCTGTTATTTTACCTTCATTTGCATTGGATGATATTTCTCATGTCATTGGTATAAAAATCCCACATAATCCTTGTGATACAATCATTTCTGAGATTCACCAGCATATATTATAAAAAAACTAAAGATTGTAACCCAGTACCACCATTATTTCCATGCTTATGACTTATCATTTTTATTATTTACTTACTTAATTTCTCAAGTTCATAATTAATTGTTAACTTATTCTAGATTACCTAATACTAATGGTCAATCATCAAAAACAATAATCATCTATATAAAAACAGCATTTTAAAATAACAAACAGAAAACATTTTCTAAATCTACTTTTATACTTCTTGTTCAGTAATATTAATTTTACCATTATTTTTCTTTTAAACAATACTGGCAACCTACTCACAAAAGTGGATTACAGTTTTATTTTCCTTGTTAACAAATTTAATGACAAAAATGACTTCAAGGCAAAAAAGGATTGATTATGACACTGTAAATAAGCATTTTCTCCTTCTTTTTCTGTGTTCTTTTTAATCTCTTAGAGTAGACCCAAGATATTTATATTGACTAAATATGATTTATATCCTCATGTTTCTATTCCTTTTTCTTTGCAAATTCTCAATCCAATCCTCCATGGCAGCTGTAAGATTTTTTCTTCTTTTCTTTAGTTAATAACTATCATCATTTATATCCCCATTAATTTTAAATTAATGGATCTTGCTAATTGTTGTGCTGGAGTTTTGTATGTGCATGTGTGTGTGCACATGAGTGTTTAATGATGTATGCTTTAATCTGGTTTTATTTATTTTTATTGGTTAATCTCCTTTTTTCTTATAAATTTTTAACAGTGTACTTCTTTTAATTTGTTGTAAGCTGCTTTGATTCTCAAACCGAGAAAAAGGTGTGATCATCATCATCATCACCATCTCTTTGTGCAACAGTTTCTCCTAGCTAACAATAGTTAGAGGACTTGTTAACTAGGCCATTTCTGCACTATCCTGTTATAGTGCTGTTATTCCACTTTGAACATCCTGTGGAATTCTGGGGATTGTACTTGGCCCTTTTTGCACAGCATATGAAAGGCCCCCTGGAGCATCGCGCGATTGCAAGGAGCAGTCCACACGACACACTCACAATCGTGTGATGCTCGAGGGGCCAGCAGGTGCCAATAACACAATATTTCATTTTCGGCTTTGAGCCAAAAATGGTGTGCGATCGTGCTTTGCTCCAGGCCCCATGTGCACTTACTGTGCACGTGGAGTTCCGAAGCCGCGGCGCTAGTGCTTCCAGCCCCAGCGCAGCCTGGGAAAATCCCAGGCTGCACTGCGGAAGGAAGAGGAGGGGCTCTCACGCTGCCTGCTCATGAGCAGGCAGCAGCTGCACAGCTGAAGCAATGGGGACGTGAGAGCCTCTCGCATGAGGCTGCTTGCGCGATTGCTGCACCCCAGCTCTGCAAAAAGGTAAGCTGTGGAAAGGGCCATTGACTGCGGCCAAAGAGCACTCTAGCTGAGAATTCTAAATGCCCCTCCCTAAACTGCAAGCCCCAGGATTCCATAGGATGTTGAAAGTGGAATAATAGTGCTATAACAAGCTAGTTTGGAAATGGCCAATATTTTTATGTTGGAGGGAACACTTTCACATAATTAAAAAAAGGCTGCTCTTATTTCCTTTGAGTACTGTTATGACACCTTCTGTCTTCGTTACATAGATTGTAAGGCTTTATGCACCATCTCTGGAAATTCTTCCTTCCTTGGTAGCATTTATCTATTCTAAGGCTGAAATCCTATGGCTCTGAGGTAGAAACATGTGACCCTTGATGATTTTTAGCCTACAGTTTCCATAAACTCCACCTAAAATGGGCAAAGAGATGGTAGGTGCTGTACTCTGAAGATTCTCCACGTCGTTGTACTCACTTACTTGGGAGTAAATCCCATTCAACTCAATGGGTTTTACTTTTGAATAGACATGCACTGCAATGGGCTATAAGTGTAGCTTTTCTCTCACATTAAGATATGTGCTTCCAGATTTATTTCTTGGATTCATGAGGCTAACTCATATAGAAACTCTCAATGTAGATTTAAATATCCTGTTTGCCGCATTCATAATTAAATTTCTTCCGATATATCTAATGGCCCATAGTGTGGCAGAGGCTGTCCATTATGATATAGGCTTGTTACACTGCAACACAGTGCTCCCTGTATTTGAAAATAACATACCCCAAGTTCATGGTTAGTTTTTAAATTGACTGTGACAGATACAAATGAGAGTGAGCTGCCATACTGGCAAACCTTATCTTAAAAATGCTGTAAAAGGCAATGCTCACCGTTTAAGAGATTTTGTAAGAAAAAGTCTAGGACACTCAACTGAAAAAGGAAAGTGATTAGGACTGCAAAGTCCCGAAAGATAACATTTTGATACATGGGTGCTTGAGTACCATGATATCAAGTCACAGAACATAGAGGGGAGGAGGTTTAAATCTAAATAAATTTATTAAATGAATTTATTGAATATACTAGATGAACTAGATAGCCAGACAAACAAGAAATATTGGTGAATTTTGCTTTACATGACAACAGTTGCAAGAACAGAATATGCAAAATTATGGAAAAATGAAGATGTTGGGGGATGATAGGAATTTCAGCCCCACAGAAACACAGCGGAAAAGCCAGATTTCAGCTAGCCAACAGTAGCAACCTTGTTCCCCAATAAGGATACTCACACACAGGAGTTTCTTCCAAACAGGAGGCACTTTATCTCGCATCAAAGTTCCATTATATACAAAACATAGAGTAGACGAACAAAAGCTTGCACCAGGTTTGGTCAACAGACAATACAGACTGGGGATTGCTTCCTTATATACATATCTACAACCAATCAGGTAGAGGGTTTGCACACCACCCTGTACCTTTTGCACCCCACTCCATTTTCTGATGCAATATACTGCAATCACACACAGCTGGAGCATGATGCAACATTTAGCAGTGGGCTGAACATTTTCCCAGGGTTCCCTGCTGAATCTGTGACAATCCCCTCCAAAATGGTCAGGCCACTGTGTAGGACATTTTCACCAATACATACATGATGATACAATACATGTTATGTAATACATACAGTACATAAATTCAAGGATACAATTCATCTTTCACCTTACACTCTGGTGGCAAGGCCCAGTTTACCTGCCAACTTTTCATGGCTGGAAGGGCCTTTGTGAGCAAATCCGTGATATTGTGTTCAGATGGACAATACTGCAAACACAAAATCCCATCTTGGATCATTTGCCTCACATTTTGGTACCTTACCCCAATGTATTTAGCCCTACACTTCAAGTTTTCTGCCTCAGCCACACTGGACAACAAAATGTCCTCCCTTTGAAGACCTTCTAGGGATAAGCATAACAGTACTTTCTGACTCAGCAAGTTGAGTACTTCCTGGCTCACTTCCACTGGAACCACTGCTGGTACTGGTGCTGAACTCAGTGCGAGGCTCCTTCTTGACCAAAAACACAGGTTTAACACTAGGTGGCGGTGTTGAGCTTCTTGGTGTGATGTCATGTGAGACTTTAGGCTTTTCATCCTCAGTACTCAGTTCCTCAGTACTTTCCTTTTCATCATCAGCCATCACCGCCCCTCCATTTTCAGAGCTTTCATGTGTATCGGGAATACTGTCCTTTTCATCATCAGACATCACTGCCCCTCCATTTTCAGGACTTTCAGGACTTTCACCCAGGGGAATAAAAATTTCTTGATTACAGTGCAGCCTATCCCAACCTGCATGGTTTTCAAAATTTGCACTCCTAGAATACACTATTTTGCCAGCATGGTGTAGAAATCTATATTTGTTACCTTCATAGCCCACAAAGTGTAACCGTCTAGATTTCTCCTCTCCAGACTTTCTACAGTTTGGGGAAACATACACACTCGCAAACTGGCCCCAAGCACGGAGATGCTTCAGGTTTGGCGCTCTACCATATAATAGGTAGTATGGAGTCTGCTTAACACTTGAACTCCACATCCTATTTAAATGGTAGTTTGCAGTCAAAATTGCTTCTCCCCAAAGTCCTGCTGGGGCTTGGGCATCCTCCATCATACAATCCTTCATTTGTTTTAACAACCCAATTCTTCTTTCTGCAAGACCATCCTCCGCGGGAGATGTGGGGTTGGTGGTTTTATGCCTTATGCCTTTCTTACACAACGAGGCTTGCAGGCTATGAGACAGGAATCCTTCCCCTCTATCTGACACAAGACTAGCTACTGTGTAAGGAAATTCCCTCTCAACAGCACTCACCCACTCTTGGAACTTATCTGCTGCTTGGCTCTTCTCTTTCAGCAGATAGACAAAGGAAAACCTGGTGTGCCTGTCTACAATTACAAGGAAAAACCTATTTTGTCCAGCAGTTGGCTTAAATGGACCTGCCAAATCTGCATGAAAACCTCAAATGGCCTATGGGTGACACACTTGCTCTTTTTGGCAATGGGGAACGCCTTCACCTTTACCTTTTTACACACAGAGCACTCTAGAAACTTCGGGCAATTTCTGACCTCTAACCCAGGGCATACCTTTGCCAACTCTTGCAAACCTTTGTAGCTGGCATGGCCCATCACTCTGTGGAGGTAATGAATACTTTTTTCATGTAGGGGCTTGTTACACAAAGGGTTACTGTTTGCCACTTTTCCCTTGGGCAACATGTGGTACAGTCCCTGCTTTTTCACCCCTTTTGCACAAAAAACACCACTTGCTGTTATAATACATTTCAAACACAACTTTGTAACCATCAGTGGTCAGTTGGGAGACACTCAGTATGCAGTTTTGCAAGTTGGTAACACACAACACATTGTTGAATGGCTTTCCAAAGCATGGCACATACGCAGTACCCATCTTTTGCACCTTGCTGGGTGCCCCATCTGCAAGGGAAATTGCTGTTATGTTTGCACTTGTAACGTCACTCAACAGCTTTAAATTGTTCACCATGTGGTGAGTTGCACCACTGTCTAGCAACCACACGCCACTCTCAGACTGTTCTTTTGCCACAAACACATGGCATTCAGCCTGTGATGACATGCCCCTCTGCTGTCTTCTCTCTCTACTGGTATTCTGCAATCTTTCTGGAGATGGCCGACTCTCTTGCATCTGTAGCAGTGTCTGGCGAAGCTGCACACTCCTTCCTCCAGGTCAGATGCCTCCTCTGGAGCTGCCTCTCCCTCCTGGCTGCGACTGGCTGTTCTCCCCTCCGTATGCAATCTGGAGTCAAACTGCTTACATTGGACTTCCTCCAAAATCCTCCCGGCTACCAGGTCTACAGTCAATTCTTCCTCACGCACACCCTGCAAGCTGTACATCAAATATTCCCACTCTTTAGTGAGGCTTCCCAGCAGAATAAGACTTTTCTGGACTTCTGCAATGTCTATTCCTCTATTGGCAACCTCCTGAAACAACTGTCTCATCAGCATGAGGTGCTCTCTTATACAGCTTCCAGGACATAATTTTGTGTTATACAGTCTTTTTGTCCAAAGCATTTTGGACAAACAAGAGGAAGACTGATGAACACGCTTCAGAGCCTTCCAGAGCTGATATGCTGTGTCTGCAGCAGCAGCGTGGATCAACTGGAAAGCACATAAAGTAAGCAAAATAACTGCTTTGACTTTTTCGTCAGCAACACAGAATGCTGCTATCTCAGCAGCCGATGCCCCGGCCGGGGGATGGCTCTCACTCTGCAAAATGTGCCACAAGTTCTCCTTTATAAGAGATGCTTTCAAATAAATCTGCAAGCTTTGATGATTAATGTCATTTAGTCTCTCAAAACGCACAAAGCTTGTTTCAGTCATTCTGCTGCCCTTGTAAAGACAAAACACAGGAACGCAGCTGGCCGGCCTCCTCCAGAAGTGTCCTTGAACAACACCGGACTAAAAACGAACTGTCTCTCTGCCAAAAACAGATTCCTCAAGCACCAGAATCAGGCAGACAGTTACAGTCCCCAGTATCCAGGGGAAAATCAACTACAGGTGCACTGTGGATGCTGTGATCTCTGGGCCTGGGCCCATAACCACTGTTGGGGGATGATAGGAGTTTCAGCCCCATGGAAATGCAGCAGAAAAGCCAGATTTCAGCTAGCCAACAGCAGCAACCTTGTTCCCCAATAAGGATACTCACACACAGAGGAGTTTCTTCCAAACAGGAGGCACTTTATCTTGCATCAAAGTTCCGTTATATACAAAACATAGAGTAGATGAACAAAAGCTTGCACCAGGCACCAAGTTTGGTCAACAGACAATACAGACTGGGGATTGCTTCCTTATGTACATATCTACAACCAATCAGGTAGAGGGTGTGCACACCACCCTGTACCTTTTGCACCCCACTCCATTTTCTGATGCAATATACTGCAATCACACACAGCTGGAGCATGATGCAACATTTAGCAGTGGGCTGAACATTTTCCCAGGGTTCCCTGCTGAATCCCTGACACCTAAAACCGAGCAATGGTTACAAAACCTACAGGAGATGAAAATAGCAGATGTACTGTCAGAAAAATTGAGAAATCAAATGCAAGAAAACATAAAAAATGAGTGGGCTCCAATAGATAATTACCTCCAATACAATGACTGAAATATATATATATATATATAATAGACATATAATGGACATCTCTAGAATGTCATAAAAGGGAGAAAGTACTTTATTAGATTTTGTAGGGTCTAAAGATAATATATACTAAAGTTACTAGATGGACTACTTAGAAGTTAAGAATCTGGAGTAAATGAAACTTAAAGACAATTGTAGAATTCCATTTATAAATGAAAATATCTAAGAGAATACTATAATTTTAGGTGGAAATGTTGGAAGATTAAGAAAATGCAGCAAATCTACATGTGTAAATATTGAACTATGATGAAAATTGTTTTAAATAATTTAGATTTATGTTTTGTATAAAAAATTAAATACAAAAATAAATAAAACAGACTCTTAGGGCCTTTTTACACTACATTGTTATAGTGCTATTATTCCACTTTCAACATCCTGTGGAATTCTGGGGTTTGTAGTTTACTGAGGCCAAAGAAACCTCTGGCTGTGAATTCTAAATGTCCCTCCCTAAACTGCCAACCCCAGGATTCCATAGGATGTTGAAAGTGGAATAATAGCACCATAACAGTGTTGTCTGTAAAGGAATGGTGCAGAAATGTGAGGGCTTGAAAAAGTTAGGGGAACAGAACCATCCTGGTTCGTCAACACAGGGGTCATAAAAAGGTTTCCTCAAATTTTCCTATACTTCCCCTACTGTGTTGCCCATCTTCAGGGTTCAGATGTCACATATATATTTTTTTAAATATAATTTTATTCAAATTTCAACAAATAAAACAAGCAATTATTTCTGCAATGTTTACATGCAATGTTTTTCCTTCTTCCTTTCCTTTCTGGATCAAAATTATTAATATTCCCTCTATTTGTTATACCACGTATTGCAATAAAATGTTAATAATCTATAATTTGTTAGTTCCTGCTATATATCTCTACTTGTTACATGATATTTCATTGATTATTAACCTTTATAGTAATTGATATCATGAAAAATGTATTTTCTTCTGTCTACACCCAACTCAAATCTGTTACAATCTTCCACTCTTTATTAATATCTTCGTCTGATTTCCCTTTTAATCTTTGTGTAAGTATATCCGCATTTCTATTTTCCATAAAAGTTGACCACCACTGTTCAGTAGTAGGTGTAGTTTCATTTTTCCAAATTCGTGCATACTCAATGCGGGCCGTCGTCACCATGTATAATATTATTCTCCAATATTTCTTGGCTGACGTTCCATCTAATATATGTGTCATGTTTAACAAGTAGAATTCAGGTGTCATCCCAAATTGGATCTTCAAAATTGAACTTATTTTCTTGTGTATTTCTTTCCAATATTTTTGTGCTCTGGGACATGACCACCACATATGAAATAGTGCGCCAGAGTTCTCTTGACATTTCCAACATTTACCTGTACCTGTCTGGTAAATTGTCTTTAATTTTTCTGGTGTCATGTACCATCTATGAAATAACTTGTAGTAATTTTCTTTTAAGTTTTGAGCAGCAGTGAATTTCTGTGTTCGTTGCCAACTCTGTTCCCACCATTCTAACCGTATTGGATGTCCAACGTTTTGTGCCCATTGTATCATTACTACTATAACTATCTCTTCCTCTCATTTTTGGTGTAAAATTTCTTTATACAAATATGCTAATAAATGTGGTGGATTTTCTCTTAACATTTGCAGTAAATGAATTTGTTCCTTTTGCTGTATTCCATAGGTTTGTACATCCATTGATGTTACATATATTTTCAAGCTCTCCATCATGGACAATGCATTTATACATCAGACTAGTTCAGCATAAATCAGTCTAACACAACTGAGGCCATTTCCACACAGGCTTAAAAAACCGGTGCAGAGCGTCCTCCAGAGAGGACATTTGCACCTGTAAGCGGACTGGATTGGACTACTTTACGTAGTTCTGCACCTCAGCCCACTCTGGAATGACCCGAAGTGGTCTTGCAGCATGCTTTTTAAAAACCTGTTTCTTCAGGTTTTTAAAAAGCATGGAACGCTCCACTCTGTGCCCCTCTGTTCCCGCGCTCCGGTGCAGATTTGCAGACTCGCACCGCCTGCAGATTTGCCGGGGGCGGACTTTAGGCTGGCAAGCTTCAGCGGTTGGTGGAGAGATTCCACCAACCAGAAGCCGCCATTTTTGTCCCCACAGCAGTGTGGAGCGGTGGCCACGCACTGCTCCGGAGCAGCCTGGACCCGAGCGTCGAGCCAAGAAGTCCAGTAAGTACCAGACTGGGCCGATTCCATCGCCATGTGCGGAAATGGCCTGAGATTTTAGGTTGGTTGCAAGCACAAAATGAGGATAAAAAGTGCAGAATTCAAGTACATATTATATCAAATGTATAACTCAAATCTATGTTGCATTATAATAAGAATAAAGCACTGGGAAGACATTCTGGAAAACAATTTATATTTCTCCCCCAAAGGAAAAAGATTGAAGTTGAGAGTTTCTAGTCTTAAGGATGATCAATGGCAAGGCACTAAAACTCCCATGAAAAATAGTTTGTTAATACTTGAATGAGGACAAAAGCAGTAGTTTATGTGAATCTATTAAAGATAAAGGGATGAATTACCATAGTTCAGTGTAGTGTAAATAACTCGCATTGTAGTTCTGTTCTACTTGTGTTATACACTCAGTACACTGCAGTAGTCTAATGTGTGCAGATCATTGCTAAATATGGTGATGGGAAGTGATAGGAGGGCAACAGTAGGGGTGTTACTGCAAAATGTGGGTGACTCAGAGGTCCCCCCCATTATGCTAGTACCTCCATGAAACAGTGGGGAATATCAGCTGAAAGGGAAGGCCTTCAAGAGGGGGTAACCTAGAAAGATCTTTTACATCTCTGTAAAAGAGCACCAGCTGGAGCACCAGCCGGAGAGTCAAAGAATATTTGTTTTATTGGGACAATTAACAATCATACTCACATAAATCCATGCAGTTTCACAATCACACAAGGCTAACTGAAGGAAAGAGAGGAAAAATTGGATAGTGAGAAATTAAAGAGAAGTGGGGGATATCTGCCTATCTGGAGAAAAGAGATGAAGTGATGTGGCTTCGACTAGGCTTCAAGGGTAGTACAAGAATGGGAATTGGAGCAGCAGAGTGACAGCTTACGTCCAGAGTACTACAAGCTACTGGCTCAGATTCAGGGTTTAAATACCCTGTTTCTGCTTGGAGGAAATGGCTCTCTGGCAGAGGAAACAATGGGGTCTGGAACAAGCAAATGGTGTTAGCATTAGGTGACAAAGGACTGATAGGAATCATGATAGCTCCTTAATGCCAGGACAGGTGACGAGATAAAAGGGGACTTTCGGCAGGCAGAGGAAGGAAGTCAGAGACAATCAGTTGCTCTATGGAGGCAGTTTCAGGCACTGTTGTTTCTAAAGGTTGACTTTGTAAATCCAATACCAGAGCTTTCTTGACTATGACCTCGCCATGCCCTGGCCTACTTTTGCATCACACATGTTCATCCAGTCTTCTTGCCAGCATAGTATTACAGCTATAGCTGTGTACAATTTATATCTCATGCCAATAAAATGATCTTTACCAATTAAATTATATCATGGGATGGGGGCATACAGGTTGGAAAGAGGGAAGGAAGGCAAGGCAAGGGAACTGGTGGTGGCAATAATGGTTCTGTTTTCCCCACATCAGGCAGTGGGAGAACTCTAACCCCCATATCAAATTAAACTTTTTTTTTCTGTTCATCTACTAAAGACATACATAATACTGTCACTTTGTGCAAATAATTAAAAAAAAAAACAGATTTCATGGAAGTTTAAATACTAATCATTATCTTTTAGCTTTTATCTTGCTTTGCTACATTCTTACTCCTTCATTCCAACCGCTTCATTGTTTTCTGTGTAAACATTGCAAGGAGCTCTTCAAAACAGATTTCAACTACAATTTCAGCTACCAGAGCTGTAACATTGACCCGATAGGTTAGAAACTAGAATTGAAAAGAGGGCAAGTTAAAAATGTGAATAATAGATGTGAGATTTCACTCATATATTAAATGCAATCAGACGCAGGTGCAGGCCAGTTTCTTGAAAAACAAGTGACTAAAATTTCATCATCCAAATGATATTGTCTGAAACATATATAGCAAAATGCATGTATCAAAATTCATAACATGTTGGACGTTCTGAAGGTAACCTGCTATTTGTTTGCTCTTTGTTTTTCATCAATGAGGAATTTTATTTTATTTTGAAATAACTTCAATAATAGAGTCAATAAAGTAGAAAAACACAACACAACAGTGCAGTAATTGCTAAAGAAACAAAGGCATATTCAATTATTTGTCTGATGCTGCTGTTTTCCATATTTTGTATCTTGCAACATTTTCCTTTTTCTATAATAAATCAAATTTCCTTTACAAATTTCTCCTAAACTATTATACTTTTTCATATATGTATGGGCACATATCTTGAACATATTTCCTTATTGTGTTGCTTTGTATGCACCCTTAATTACCCCAGACACCCCCGATCCGTCATATAAAGTTATATTTATGTGTTTGTCTGTATAACAAATACTACAGATTTTTACATCAGTCCCTCTTAGAAACATTCCCTCACAATCTTTCCCTTAATTTTATTTTTCCAACAGACCTTCATATAACTCCTTCTGAGGGCCACTTGGTATCTTGAAGCCTACTTGATTCCTCTGCCGTAATATTGTTTGATTTATGTCTCTTGTCTCCCATACCCGCCTTAATTTGTTATGAGACCCCAACTTTCTTACACTTGCTAAAGTGATTTAAGGCATCATCTGTCTCTTTTATTGCTTCCCCTCCCCGCGAAAGAACCTAAGGAGATCCCTGGTGGATCAGACAAAGGTCTGTCTAGTCCAGTATTCTGTTCACACATTGGCCAACCAGAGACGTATGGGAGGTTCCTAAGCAGGACATGAATACAATACCCTCCTTACTTGAAAATGTTTCCTAGAAACTGGTAGGGAAAGCCCTATCATTTCTAAATAGTTGGAATAATATCATCATAATCATAGTATAATCAGTAGCCAAACTGACAAAAAACACTAGATCTTGTGATATCAAATTCTACATTTCAGCTATGTGAAAAAAGAAAGAAAGAAAAGGAATTCTTTTTTTAATCTGTCTTGAAACTTCATTTGATGATCCCAGTGTCCAGTATTATGAAAGAAAGAAACAAACTTCCCTGGTCCACTTTCTCTGAATCATGCTTAATTTCATGCATCATCATCATCATCATCATCATCATCATCATGTCTTTCCTTGCTTGCCCCCTCCCCACACGCCAAACAGCCCAGAATGACTTTCCTTTTCCACATGGGGAAGGTGCTTCAGTCTTTTGGTTGCCTCTTTCTGCATATTTTCTAGCTCTGTGATATCCTTTTTGAAGTGTGGTAACTGATGGGCAGACAGTCATCAAGGGACTCTTTCACACTACACGGTTATAATACTTTGATACCACATTAACTATCATGGCTGCATCCTATGGAACCCAGTTTATAGTTTGGGGATGCACTAGAGTTGTTTGGTTCAGAATTCTAAAGTCTCCTTCCTGAAATGCAGATCCTAGGATTCCATTGGATGTTGCCATGGCAGTTACAGTGGAATCATAGCACTCTATCTGTGCAGAGGGAAAGGGCCTACAAATACAGATACTTCTCACCAAGCCACCTGAGGTAGGTGAAGGGCCTAAGGGGATTTTTCTGCAGTGAAGCTGAGTGCTCTGAGGTGCTAAGAAATTGTGATTGCAACACCTTTCTTCAGACACCATTTCACAGCATTAGTGAGGATGTATTACAAGCAATTGTGGCTTAGTCTGGACTGGAAAATTAAAACCAAAACTAAACCAAAAACCTTTGCCAAGAACCTTTGCTGTAGGCTATATATTTCAGGGGAAAGAACTGGCAAAATCATCTCTAAGTATTTCTTGTTTAGGAAAACTCTATGAAAATCGTGGGGTCACCATAAGCCAGCAGAGGACTTGAAGGCACGTTGACACACACACACATACACAAACACGCATGCGCGCGCACAAGAACAAGCTATCACAGTACTAGGCCAGCTGGCTGGCTGGCTGGCTTCCTTCCTTGAAGTAAACAAACAGATACAGGCAAAACCTGTTATTCACAAGTCCCTTCTCTTTTGGATCACACATCATCTTCTCCATAAGCTTTTTAAAGGTTTTGTGTCTCTTCAGAACAGCCAATTTATCAAACCATTGCTGGACTGTAGGAGGTCTTCTTTCACCTTCGAAACATGCATAATAAGAGGAACAGTACTTCTGACCTTGCATGTTTTTGATATAAAAGCTCTTCTACGCTGACAATGAAGCTGAAAATACTGTTCAGAATTTTTTTAAAAAAAAAATGTGTGCATTTGAGTGTCCTATATGAATTGCTTTTCCTAACTAAAGCTTAAGAGCTCATTGTGCGTCTTGCTGAGAATTCAATGACTTCCAAACTTTCATTATATTTCAGATTCAAATCTGAGACGAAATGCATGTAAATTATTCCCATTTTAATGCTTGCCTTCTGCTGATAAATAAAAACAACAGAAATGAACAGCAAGCACACTTTTGAAGAAAAACCATGTGGGCAGAGACACACTTGCTGGTATAGATATTTGCATAATGAATAGATCTGCTGTGCTCAGTTTTTTAAAAAGATGATTTGATGTGAAAACTTTTGTGTTCAATTTACACATGGCAATATAGACACATGGCCCTTATCCTTGGCAATCTGGGCAGAAAAAAAATGCTTCTGCCTCATCAGAACTGTACCTGGAAACATGAGTGCATTTGGCAATCATATATTTTTACTAAATTTCATAG
This sequence comes from Ctenosaura bakeri, assembly GCA_948474755.1. Taxonomy (NCBI): domain Eukaryota; kingdom Metazoa; phylum Chordata; class Lepidosauria; order Squamata; family Iguanidae; genus Ctenosaura; species Ctenosaura bakeri. The sequence goes on from CAOLHI010001751.1 coordinate 333,889, forward strand.
GCTGATCTCATTGCAAGATCACATGATAAGAACAGTCCTTACCAATACTGGTTTCACCACCAGTTACCAGGATGGTTGCATGGTTTTGATGTAAGGTTCTACCTGATATGGTTCCTCAGAAGCATACTATGCTAAGATGCTTCAGAGATACAGCACTAGCAGTGTAGCTATAACTAGAGATGGAAATATTATTTCTAATAATTTGTGGCCAGGCTGAAAAATAACTTTCCCGATAGTTAAGAATAATAGTACATCAAGAATTCTGTGCAATTTTCTGCTGGCATTTCATTATCCTAAAGTTTTATGGAAGAATTATTCTGTGGAGGAAAACAAAAGCGTGTGTGTGGGAAGGGGGAAGCTGAACAAATTTCTTTGTTTTATGCAAGAAGGAATTTTATTCATATTCATTTTCTCTCACAGTAGGGAGGAAATGAGGGGCCTAAATACCCTAACGGCACCAGATCTCCTCTGCTCTTGGAGGCTAACAGGGTCAGCCCTGGTTAGTACTTGGATGGGAAACTGCCAATGAATACCAGGTGCTATAGGCTATATTTCAGATGAAGGAACTGACCAAACCATCTCTGAGTATTCTTCGTCCAAAACGCTATAAAATTCATGGGGTTGCAATAAGTCAACAGGTGATTTAATGGCATACATGTGCATATGCACGTGCACACACACACATACAGAGGAAGGGAATCATGACATTTATTTGTCCTTGCAAGTGAGGATGAAATCGGTGAGGATTTACATGTCCAAATGGAACAGGAATTTTTAAAATATGGAACTGGATTAATATAGCAGCAACTTGCAACTCTAGCTCTGTGTAGTGGTGATGGCATGCATTGTACTTGGGGTATGTGAAAAGGAATTTGAATAATGAAAAAGGACAAAAAAGTGGCCTTTCCTAGACTCCACAGTCATATTGTGGGTATCAAATATCCTGAATAAAAAAAAAAGTATTTTCCCAAAGCTTTTAGATCCTCAGGCAAAATCTCAGGAAGTCCAAAGTCTGTATTTCCCAGAAATCAGCAGCATATAGATAGCCAATATCTCTGAGAACTGCGGTTTCTTCAGAGTCCTAGGTCATTTCCACAGTACACTGTTATAGTGCTATTATTTCCACTTTCAACATCCTGTGGAATTCTGGGGTTTGTAGTTTAACCCCAGGATTCCATAGGATGCTGAAAGTGGAATAACAGCACTATAACAGTGTAGTATAGAAATGGTCCTAGATTGACATTGAGGACACAGAAGATTCTTGGATGTGTTGTGAGAATGGCAGAATGCTAATTTACTAAAATTGCTGCTGTAGCAACTGGTCTTCTTTTCATTCTTGTAAATTATGTTTTGATCAGGAAGGAGACAAGGATGGCCTGCAAGAACATTAGACAAAGTTATCATATTCCCTCACCAGTGTGCAGTTGAAGGCAGAGGCCTCCATTTTTGAGAATGCAACAGACCTACAGCTTGACAGAATCACACTTCTGATTCTTCATTTCACTATGCGAAATTTGCCTGACATCCTATTTATTCTTTTTTCTTCCAAGAGCCTCACCAACAATAGATTGGATCTACAACACACTAGGCCTAAATCCTCTGGACTTGTGAGGCTATGCTATCCAGGAGTCTATAACAGTATATAAAAGATGTCAATTGCACCATACGCTATG